>VZRQ01003871.1:294435-599643 GCA_013397975.1 Machaerirhynchus nigripectus | reverse complement strand
GGAAAAAAAAAGAAAAGAAAAAAAAAGTAAGTTGAACCTTCAATTTTATCATGTGAAATTTAAAATGGTGGATTTAAGACATAAAAGGTTGCACCTACAGTATGTTTAAGAGTTTATGATACGTCTTCTAAACCACAAGCTCAGTTAAAAAAACAAGGAAAAAGATATTTCAGAATGCTGAAGATTCAAACCAGAGCCAAAAATATTTTCAACTAATAAACGAATTAAGGACTTTGATGTTAAATGTGTGATGCACTCTGTCACATTTATAATTTAGTATTGTTACAAGCCTGAAAACTTACTCATGTTTTAATTTTTAGACAGGAGAGAGCATTTTTATGTTCTGTGTTAGAGCTCCTTTGGCATGAGCACAGCTTGTACTGAAGTGTACATATAGTGAATTCTTTCAGCACTGAGTAGCAAATTCTGTAGGCATATAATAAAGATTGTGAAACAGAAGAACACACTGAGTAATTGGCTTTTGAATTAAAGGTAATATGAAAAGCAGGCAACAAAGCTGTCAGATTTGATTACATGTGACACTTACAATATCTCCTACAATTTGATTTCTAAGACAGAAGTGAATACTTGTGTTTTGGATAGATGAAGAAATAGTATTGTCCAACCCATGAGGAAAAACACTGCTATCAGGAAAGGATAAAACAGTAATGCATCTGTGAAATGATATTACAACAATTCTGTGTAAATATCAAGACTGTAGTATTAGAGGTTTGATGATATAAAGTTATTTTTACATCTCCTATCTTTTTTTTTTCAAAGTCCATTCATGCAGTCTTTGTAAGGGAATTAATTATTAACTGGTTTTATTTCAGTTAGAGCTCAAAATTGAATTTGAAGAGCTGAAGCAGAAATAAAAGATCTAGGTTTGGTTATGCACATCATGAGACTTGTTTCATGGCACAATTTTAAAGTAGAAAAATTGAGCTAATGAGGAAATGTTTCTGCAAATTCCTTTTTGGATTAAATTAGCTGCAATCATTTTTTAAGGTCAGATAAAACCATTGTGATCATTGCATCAGACCTCATATCTGAAAAAAGGTAAAGGAGTCTTCTGAATTAGTTCTGGTTTAAATTTGGGAGCACAGTATAAGAAGTGCTTCCTATTCTATTTGAAGAGCCATCAGTGAAGTCAGAGTCTTTTAATATCTGTTGAAAGGTGTGTGACATTTCTAATATGAATGGAGGAGCTCTTCTCACCAAACTTTAATTTAGATGTCTATCTACAACTGAGCAAGTTTTCCAGTGGAGGGTGATAGGCTCTTTAGAGCATAGTTCATTTACCTCACATGAAAAAAGTATTATGATAGGGATGTTCTCGGCTGCCATAAACTGTAGAGAGTCAAGGCAAGTTTCATGAGACATAAAGACTATTGGAAGCATGCTGTCAGTGGCATTGAACATTTGCATTGTGCCTTACAAATATCTGCTGTCGGCTTAGCTGAGCTTTACAGAAATTTCAAGTAAGACAGTTGGAAAACTTCTATATTTCACAAAGCTGTCAAATTTGAGAAAAATGAAAGAAAGGAATATTGTGTGCACTGAGAAACATCATCCTTGTTAATCCAACAGATTGTGTACATTGCATATTGTGTGCAAGAGTGAGCAAAGCAGATAGTCTTCACTTAAGTCTTAATCTGATACACCCTGGAGGAAGGGCTTAGTAAGGACCTTGACAGGCTTGAGAGGTGGGCTTGTTTGATCCTTATGAAGTTCAAGAAGGCCAAATGCGATTTCCTGCCCCTGAGTTGGGACAGTCGCAAGGGCAAATATAGGCTGGGCAGGGAATGGATCTCCAGCATCCACTCTGGGAGGAACAACTTTGGGTGTTTGTGGTCGGAAAGCTCAACATGACCTGGCAGTGTGCTTTCCCAGCCCAGAAAGCCAACCATACCCTCAGCTGCATCAAAAGCACTGTGGGCAGCAGGTCCAGGGTAGCTCCCTCTACTCCGTTCTATTTATGCCCTTCTAACTCACCTGGAATACTTCATCCAGCTCTTGGGTCCGCAACACAGGAAGGACATCAACCTGTTGGAGCAAGTCCAGAGAAGGCCACCAACATCACAGGGATGGAGCACCTCACCTATGAATAAAGACTAAGAAAGTTGGTGCTGTGCAGCCTGGATAAGAGGAGGCTTTGGAGAGTCCTTAGAGCAGCCTTGCAGTACCTAAAGGGGCTCCACAAGAAAGCTCGAGAGGGACTCTTCACAAGGACAAGGGAGTGGCCTTATGATGAAGAAGGATAGATTTATGTTAGACATTAGGAAGAAATTCTTTACTATGAGGATGGTTATTATGAAACAGATTGCCCAGAGAAATTTGGATGCCCCATCCCTGGAGGTGTTCAAAAGTAGGCTGGATGGGGCTTTGAATAACGTGATCTAGTGGAATCTGTCCTTGCCCTTGGCAAGGAAGTTGAAACTAGATAGCCTTTAAGGTTCCTTCCAATTGTAATGATTCTATGGTACTATGATTCTATGACTGCCAGGTTTTTCACAGTGGGAATTTTCCTGAGTAGAAAATGCAGAATGTAGTTATCAACTTCAAAGGTGAATGTACACTTGCTTCTATTTCTTTTAACAGGGCAGATATCTCTGTTACAGGATGTTTTAATGAGTTGATACATTTCTCATCTCTAAGCACAGTGATCACAGTAAGATTATACCTACCATTAAAGGAAAATAATTAAGAAGAATTATATTATTTTATCAATAGAACAAAAAAAGATTACCAGATCTGTTTTAGAATTGCATGGATAGAGTATGTGTTGGGGTATTTAGTGATATATTAACTAAAACAGAGAAGGAAAATGTTGTTACATTAAAGATACCAAATTCTATTTGCATTTATATGAATAACACCAAAAATTTATTATTCCTGTGCCTGTTGAAATTGATGTCAAGTGTCCTTAGAGCTTACTAGGAGGAGGATTATGGCCAGTATCTGATCTAATGGAAAGATGTTAATGGGAAAGAGGCTTAGGTCAACTTAAACGTTTCGGCATTGCAATGTGGAAATGTCTATCAGTGAAAACAATGGTAATTATATATATTTTTATTTATTTGTATATTTCTATATTTTTATAAATATAAATAAAAAATTCCATTTGTAAGGAAAAACTTTTGTGTAATTAAAGAGTTATAGAAATAATGGGTAATTTAAAGAGAACACATATACTAGAATCACAAGAGGACACTCACGCTATTCACAGTTAATACATTTTTGGCCCTCTAAGATCATAATAAATGGAGTTGTGCCATATTCTGTTCTTGTACCAGTGAATTTAGCTTCTCCTGCCAAACTCTTGGCTTTCTTTTAGGCAACATGGGAGCTCATGATAGGAGTTTGGCATTAGGTAGGTGTTTAACCCATCTCATATTCTTTACTTCCTGCCTTTCTGAGCAATTCTATGCAGCTTTCATTTGAGCTTTTGCTTTCAGTGCTCATTGACTCTTCTAAGTTGTTCAAGGTTTTTCTAAGCTAAATAGAGAGTCGAATACAATTGCTCTTTTCCTAGGTAAGGAGTTTCAGGTTTTGCAGTGGATTTCATGCTTGGGAAGCTGTTTTTTATTTGGTTAAATGCTTGTTATGATGAGCTGTTATTCAGAACTCTGTCACCTGCAGAGACCCCTCAGAAATCACCTCAGCTGAAGCTCCTAAACATGTTAGTTCCTAGCAGGTATTTTTGTTCTGGATGAGCTGTCTTGTCTCTGGATGAGCTGTCTTGTCTGAAATAAATTGTTAGGAAAAATCTCTCTTAGAGGAATAAATGTTAGGTGAAAATTCATCTCTAGTGTGATAATTGTAAAAATAATAAAAACAGGTATGTATGTATACAAATGGCTGCTTCTGTAGAACTATATGGCAGGATGACCATTTTGGCTGACCTTAATGATCAGGTACTGAGAAATGTAAGGACTAATATCTGCACACCTCAGAAAGTGGAAGGAACGATTTGGTTCATAGGTGAGAGATGGAAGCTGATCTTCACATCCGCCCTTCCTCTAGAAATTTGAGCTAGATTTGTCATTGAGCTCCACAGCAAATGATCATGTCACCTCATCACCCTGTTGCCTCACATCTTCACAGGGTTTAAATGGTCCTAAATACCCACACTACACAGTTTCGCTGACAGTTCTGAGACTCAACTCTTGTTTGAAAGGCTTGTAATGCAGGATTTGTGGTTGATACCAGACAATAGAATTATTGTGGGACACCAATACTGATTGCTGTATCTCACCTTTCAGTAGGGTGTTGTCAAACATCTTGCTGAAATCAGCAGCAATATTCTGTCTGAATATACTGAAAGGGTGTTGTGTAGAGCCCTGCTTGAAAGATTGAGCATCAGTCCTGAAGACACCATTTGCCTTTAACCTGAGTTTGTTATTGTTAACTAGGTAAACTTTCAGCACGTAAGCATGAGATAATCTTAAAGATGCTCATCTAGATCAGCTCCGCTCTTTCCATTATTGCACCTACAGGCAAGCTGTTTCCTGTCCTTGACAAAGAATTGTTTTCAAGTACCAAACTAGGGCAATTACAAAGTTATGATATATCCAGCACTAACAATCCAGTCTCGCTTGCAATTTTTCCTCAGGCAGACTCTATTGAAAGGAAACAATTCAGTAACAACTGTTTTCTGAAGAAGTACTGGTAATCAGCTCAAGGCCATCCAGAGTATATTGTCAGAAATATTATCCATTGTACATAATGTGCGACTCCATTCTGGATGTCAGGCTACAAGAAGATCTTTAACAGAAATGACATTGACACAATGCAGAGCTTTGCCTCTAGACATGTGGCATCCCTCCACTCCACACCATAGCAGAGAGTAGCTGTTCATATCCAGCTGTCATGCAACAACAGAGCGAAATAGTGACTGTTACTCTTTGGTGAAATTAGGCGGTTCATGCATTGCAATGGCTTAAAGTTACAGGCCTGAGGAGACAGCATTTTGTGCCTGTTTTATGGTGCATGTAATTAAAGATTTCACTGGATAAATGTCTTTCCCAAACAAATGTACATTTCCCAGCTTTTTAAGTAAGTTAAAGTGGGACATTTTTTGGCATGAGGAACACCTGCTCATAGATGTCAATTAGTCTTTTTCTGCCTTTAAAAAATGAACTATTCTAAATTGAATAGCCATTTGAATGTAGTATTAATTAATATTTCATTGCTTTACACTGCAGAGAACAGATCAGGAAAAGGTTTTTTTTGTTCATTGACATCTGGTTAAACAAAGCTAAGTGGAACCTTCTGACATTATCAATGGAAAGATCTGAAAGGAAAGCTGTTCTGTACAATGGCCTCCTTCATGTATTTCTGCAACTGTTCTGTTCTGGTTTGGTACAAAATAATATAGTTTGTGCTCGTTATTTTTTATTTTTAGAAATAAGCTGTAGTTAGAGTGTGCATGAGCTATTTTTTACTGGTTTTAGAGCCAACTCTAATGCATTTGCTTATGTTTACATGATTTCTGAAGCCTTTGTGGAGTAGGCTGATCTTGCCTTATTGTAATGTTATTTTGGCCACTGAGTAGATCAATCCTATAATTCTTTATGAACTCAACCACAGTAAGTGATCATTTATTTCCATGAAAATCCAGTTACCACCACCACCTACTGTAGCTCAACCACAAATGAGTCTGTGCCTTTCAGATGAACAGCAGAAGTTCTTAATTTTGTTAGTAGATTGTTTTTCTTATGAAAAAACCTACTCAATAAGTATGGAATACAAACCCTCTGATCACTGCATTGTGTATAGCATGACGATATGTTTTTTTATCATCGTTATGCTCATCCTATGAGCATAGGATGTGTTTTTCCTCAGCTGGTCTATTCTTTGTAGGAGTTTCTGCTGTCCCTTACACCCTAGTTTCTGCCTAATTATTTAGGTACTGTAACCTTGTCTGACAGCAGGAACATCCAAAAAGGCGGCCAAGGTCAAGGGCCCAAGCTTAGCTCAAGTTAAAACTCCTGTTCATAATGCTATCTCCTTCTCACACACAGAGACACTTGCCCACATTGCATTATGCAAAACAGCATTGTATGCTTACTTTTGATTTTATATCCTGACATTTTAAAAAGCATGAATGTATTTTAAGCAGTTAAACATCTAGCACTAGGACTAATCCTACTAATTAGAATAAACCCAATATAAGATATAAAATGCTATTTGCAATGAAATATTTCTTGTAGAGTTTAAATGTCATTATATGTGATAGTGGAGAAATAAAACATGCAAATATTTGAATCAGTAAAACTGAAAAAAGTATAGCAAATTGAAAACCTGTCTGTTAAAAAATCTATCATACTGAATAAAAATTTGACTAAATTTAATTATACTTTGCAAATAATGAAAACAGTTTCTTATCAGGAAAAAAAATTTGTGCTGCCAGTAAAGCTGACAAACGTAATGAAATCTGGTAAGTTTCACTGAATTTTTATATTCTCATCTAAGTGAAACATATGTAACATGAAGCAAGACAGTGGGTTTTGGTCTTGTACACGGGAGAATAATCTTCCCTCCTTTGGCCATGCACTATTTAAACAGCTGGAATACTGCCCTTCCCTGAATTAATTATAAATGGGTTTACAAATTTGAGTGTTTCTTTAAATACTTATAACAGTGTTATAATTGATATGTTTGAGCATGAAAATCAATGGTCTTTTTTGCTACGTGTTATTTTCATCACAGAGTTGGTAAATTTATATCACAGTAATTCCTACAGGAAGCTAAACACTTGAGTGTATTTAATTTAATTAAAGATTCAGTTTATCTGTCAATATGTCCACTAATTAATAAACATTGAGCTGTTGTAGCATAATGAAAAAACAAAATCAAATATTAAGAAAACAGCATGACAATTAAATTACATTTGTTAAGTCCTTTCATAAACTGGTCCCTGAAAGATTAAAATCCCTGGGCACTGTTAATATCTGTAATGACAAAAATGCAAATAGTGTTGATAGAATTTTAGAATAATGTAAATCCCCTGTATAAGCCAGGCTGTCAACTAAGATTTTTCCATCTTCAGCAGATGAACTAAATCAGATTTTCTATTTACCTTGCACCAGGTACAGAACTGAGTAAAATAACTGCAGTGCTTTATGCTCCATATTGACAGTGAATGATGTGTGCAGCATTTGCTTCACATTCAGAGCCTGTGAAGAACCACTAGCCTGACCTGCTGTAAGATGGAAGCTGTGGCACTCATACATTGTCATATTGCTCATGATCAGGATTTTCACTGCTGTCACTTCTTTGCTTTGGTCATACAGCACATTACTGCTCTGCTAAGGCCCGAAAAGCAGCACAGATAAAAGTAACATCTGCTGACAAACCATGCCTTTCCTGGTGCGTTTCGCACGCTTACCTGTCCCTTAGTTCTGCAAATGCAGTAAATGTATGAGTTTAGAAGCCTTCCCAGAATTCTTTTTCTGCTACTGCAACAGAAGTTCAAAAGCTTTGCTGGTATTGCCCATAGAGACAAACCATGAAAACTCACTTTTAGGACAACAAAGAACTTCAAGGAAAATGGTCATTCAAATCCTACCCTGCAATGCCTACCCTCTAGGCATATCAGAAACACTCTTCGCGTTCATCCAACAAAAGGTCCAGCTTGGTACCCCCTTCTCTCAACTCATCCGTGTGTTTACCTCATTGAATATTGAATTTAGACATCACATTTGGCTCAGGAATAACAAAGATTGTTGAATATACCTAAAGAATGAGTCTTCATTTGACTGCAAACTTACTTATCCATATAAATTTACCAGTGCTAGATTTCCCTTTTTTTGAGAGAACGTGAGTGGTCTTTCAAGTAAAATATCTGGGTTTTGCAGTAATTCTAGGGAAAAATGTCATTTACAATATAATCAGTAGCTGTTTAAAATCTGATGAGCCTGTCCTTGTACCATATAATGAACAATAGTAATTATATGTTGATTCAAGGATTTTAAAATTTTTCAGGCAGTTGTCTCCCAATACATGCTTATCTTTATAAGCTTGCAAAAATGATAGATAGGTTGATAGATAAATAGATATATAGATTTACTAAAATGCCTGAGGAACAGTAAACAAGTCACCACAGTTAAAAAATTGAGCACAAAATAAACCATTAATTGCTGATATTTTATGGTTTAGAATATTTTTGCTGAAAGAATCTGTCAAAATGGGGTAAACAGTAAGGATTCGGGACTACTTTAAGTTGCCTGTCTTTATTTCTTGAATTCTGTTTAAAAGGTTGGAAGTACCGCTTTTTTACTATAGCACTCTGGAACATTTACTTGTTATCACATCCTGCTACAGAATCTCCCAGATCCCAGCCCTGCACCAAGATTAGCTGGGAGGTGTACCTTTTTCCCTTTCCTGTTTTGCATCAAATATGATACAAAAAAAGCACCCCATTTGTGTGCACTGATTAAAGCGTTTTTGTCATAATCAACAAGACATGAGCGAGGACAGAGATGTCATTTCAGTTCTCTGAAGGCAGGTGTGTAGTGGCTGCTGTGTGTGACACCCTAGAATCTCTAAGTCTTCCACACAGGGTTGACAGACCTAGAGGAGGCCTTGTTTTGGAAGAGCAGGGGAATGGGTCAGATGCCCCAGGCCATCTTACACAGAGCTACTTGCCTAGGTTTAGACAACTGAATCACCTTCAGAGGGTCCATAAAGTAAACTAAAGTGCCAGGAACTGAGGGATAACCCCAGCAGAAAATGCAGAATGTGCGAAGTTCACACGAAGGCTAATGTTAAGAAAAGTGCATTAACTCTGTATTGAAAATGTAGGGGTTCAAACTGGAAGTGCAGTTTCCATCTAAAGCTGTTAGTACTTGATAAAAATACTGCATTTTTAATTTAACATGCCGCGTCTATATGTTTCTAAGTCTCGTGTTTCAAAGTCAAATTTAAGTGTACCAGCCTCCTCTGCAGTATATGGCATGACATAATACCTAGTTAGTTAAGAGCAAGTAAGTTTAACTTAAACTACATTCAACCATGAGAGTGTGTTAACATAGTGATGTAAAAAATTTTATGTCATTGCCCGTAAATTATGAAAACTAGCAATTAGTAAAACTGGAGATTTACTGTAACTTCTTTTGCAGAGTTGTTTTAAAGTTGCCATCCTCAATTGGTTTAGGAAAACCTGTGTATAAATACTCTTTTATAGCCTCTGTGAATCCTTTGTTGAAAGCATTGCTCTTGAAATTCTGCTTGGCTTATTAGAAGATGAAGGTTCTGGAACATGTAAATAAAGATATTATTTCTTCTGTGAATAAGATATTTAACCTGTAATGTTACAGTCACAGTATTTTATTCACTTTTAATAAACAATTTTGGAAAACAAATGTTTTTACACTGTTACAGGCATACATCCCATAACAAAAAACATTGATGACTTAACAGTTCACTAGTATATCCATTGAATTAGCTATAAAACACCTTCTGATTTTTTCCTTTTGGCTCACTTGAAGTCACCATCACAAATCTGTTAAACCCCCATAATTGTTATACAAGGTATCTTTCAGAAATGGAAACTTCAACTAGTGCATATTCAACAGAGTCATTGTTTCTCAGATGTGGAAGTGACTTTTAATAACCTCTGTCATTCACCGTAATTATTTAGTTTTGTCCCAATTCAGAAAAACCTTTGTTTTAGCACTTCAAACTTCTCAGGTACTTAGTTCTTCCTAAAAACTAAAGATTTATATTTTGAAAACAAATCCGTTTTCAATTGTGACCAAGTATAATCCCCATATATTCTCTATATTAAAAAATAAACTAATGAACTGTCAACTTTGGAAAGAAACAGTGTTAACCTAAAAACTTTTAGCTGAGAATACAAAATTTTCCAAAAGCAATAACAAAAAATCTAGTCACATTAATAGGTGTCTTGCAGAAAATTAAATGAGTCTTCATGATTTATCAGAAATTTTAAAAAAACCCACCATCTGAAACCAAGATAGTAAGAAAAACACAGGAAAACAAAATAATGCAATAAAGAATTTTGGAAAATGAAATTCCCATTAATGGTAGCAATGCCTGAAATTAGGTACAGCCTCTTTTTATGTAGCTTGTTAGTATAATTCCCTTAATAATATTACATTTTTGTAGGAAGAACTAGAGAATAATTTTTTGTCATGTGATTCTTAAATGATAAGTATCTTTTTGCAAAAAGCATTTATTTTATTCTCTTATAGAAGCTTTCTTTGAAAAAAGAATATTGCCACATGCTGAACTTGCTAAATTTATCTAGCTGTCACCATGACCTCCCATAAATCTAGCTGTTCTGAAGTCTCCCTGCAGCGTACAGCAGAGTAAGTGTTACGTTTAGGACTTTCTAAATGAAAGTTCTGACAAGGAACAGTGTCGTTTGCAATGCCCTGTAAGGGTCTGATCTGCAAGACACCAGAAGTGTTCACACTGACATGACCAGGCATTGTTTTGGGCCTGAAAGGGACTCTGTTAGCACCATCCTTGTTAACAGACAGAGAATTAAGTCTGGTTTTCTAAAATGGGCTTGTATTTTTTCTTAGAAAACAAGTAAAATGTTAGCTTTTACTTCAGATGAACCAGTTCAGCAGACTCAGGAAGAAATAGTACAATGACTCTAACATGAGGAGAATTGAAATGAGCTAGTGAATTATCAGTCAGCTTGTGTATGCTGTATTTTTTTTTATATCTTCAGTTCTTAAAATTTACAAATCCTTAAGTCCTCAGACATAAATTTGCATATGCAGTATTTTATTTTGAAGTAATGATCCTATTTGAATTTCCTATCTTAAGGTGTATTCACTCTGTCCAGTGGAATGTACCTTTAAACTGGCTTGATTTCTACTATCAAAAGTTCAAAATTAGAAGTAATACCACTTATATTTCAGCACTTCATCAGCTTATTTTCCATGGTGACACCCCCTCTGAAACTGACATTTCCTGACATTATTTATTGCTTGTTTGTAGTAGAATTTCTGTACTGACAGTAATGATAGCACATTTCTTCCCTTTGGCTAACTAGAAATTTGCATTTTATTTTAGTTGATCAGCATTGGAAAATAAGTACATACTCATGCTACAATTTTGTTATGTGCAGAGTGGTATGAATCAATTTTTATGCAGATGTTAATTCTTGCATATGAAGGTATTTGCATTTGTTTTTCAAAGCTGTTTTGGAAACTTGAATCAAAATAGAAATAGAGAAGAAATTTTCACACTGGTTAAAATCTTAGCAGCACGGAAGTCAGTGGGAGTTCTGCTTCAGTGGGACTAGGATTAAATCCAATTAGCATATAGTATAGTATTTTTCCTAGCCTTTTCCATAAAGCTGACTAAAAAAAAAAAACCAACAGCCCTCTGGCTTTGGCCTGCAAACCAGTAGTAGACTTGCAATCAATAACTTACATTTATAGTAAATTAGCACTGTTAATTCAGTAAAAATGTAGTTCAGATGTGGGTTTTCTAAGCAAGGTTTTTCCTATTGTGGATGAACTTTTCTTACTACGTACACACTAATCATTTGGTTAAGAACTGTTCTATTTCATGCCTCTTTGAAAAACCTGCGACCACATTAAGCAAGAGAGGTAGACAGTAGGGGGAAAGATGCAGTAATATCCCTCCCATTTTGTGGAGAAAAATCTGGGTCCTGGAGAGTATGTAGCTTGCTGGCATTTGCAGAATTTGTGGCAGGCCTGGAAACTGAATACAGAGCTCTGGTAATGTTCTTGGAAAGTTACTGTCTTGTCTGGCTGCACAAAGGTGCAACTCTGGGTTCTGCTTGGTCTGGTCTTCTCAGTTCATCTTGTCGCTCTCTATAACTGCCTGAAAGAAGGCTGACCCAAGGTGGGGTGTTGGTCTCTTCTCCCAGGTAGCAAGTGACAGGACAAGAGGAAACAGCCTTAAGTTATACCAGGGGAGGTTTGGATTGGATATTAGGAAACGTTTCTTTACCAAAAGAGTTAGTAAGCATTGGAAGAGGCTGCCCAAGGAAGTGGTTGGGTCACCATCCCTGGAGGTATTTAAAAGACATGTAGATGTGGCACTTAGGGATAGGGTTGACTGGTGGACCTGGCAGCATTAGTTTAATGACTGGACTTAATGATCTTAGAGGTGTTTCCCAACCTTAACGATTCTATAAAAATAGGAATGTAAAGTTAATACTCTTTTACATTTTTACATCAGACTAAAACATTCCTTTGTTAATTAGAAAAGAACCCACAATTTGAAAAATCTGTAAAAGAATTAGAAAACCGTAAACAATAAATACTACTGTCAGTGACAGAAGAGACTAGCAATACTTTTCTCAAGATTTTCCTTCAGTTACAAAAAACAGACATTGCCGTGGCACTATTTGATCTTTTGCATTCATTGCTTGTTAATGGAGCCTAAAGAAGGTTCTCCTTTGCCCCTACATTCCCCGAAATGCAGAAATGTGTCTTTTAGTTGTTGGAAAAAAAACTGACATACAAGGGCTAAATTTTATATTACATTTACAGTTCATTTTTAAGCTTTAACGCTTGTTGACTGCAGTAGACATCAGTGTTACTCAGTGCTTTGTAGAACTGATTCTAGAGATACCACCTTACATGAATACTTTGCATAGTACCCATAATCTCAGTGAACCCATTTCAGCCAAAAACAATGAAGGAAAACATTCCTGAGAAAACAGGTTTTCACAACAGTGATTTTTTTTTCATGTTTGTAAATTTTAATGACATGGAAGATGGAAGTGGGATCTTTCTTCCATTTATGAGAAAGACTTTTGAACATGTTTTCTCCAACTCATAAGCACAACTCTTCTGCAAAGCTTAAGTATCACTTTTCCATGCAGCTGTATGGATAACATCAGTGCTTCTGGAGCAAGTTGCCTAAGGGCTACTCCACATGATCAAACATTGCAAATTAGGCATGTTTTTACAAAGAACATTGCTTTAACTCCTATTTTCTACACCATTTGTAAGTAAGTGAATAAAGAAATCCTTCCTCTGTCTGTATGGACAAATGAGGTTTATGTTTTCAAGTGTTAACTGCTGATGATACCAAAGTTTGAGCGATCACAGCACTGATTGAAGCTAAGAAAAATATGAAAGATTTGGGAAAAGTTTCATTATACAATGCTGTTCATAAACAAGTAAATGAATTATTTTGTCAAAACTTTTGAGTATCTTATCAACAAAATATGTCCAGAACTTCTCTAAAAATATTTCTAAAGAATAACAAGATATCCCTCAGAAAAAGAATCGTGTATTTTTTCATGTCTGTTGTTTTTAGATTAGCTTAAATGTGTGTCTTCTCTCTTCTGAGCCTTGGATATGTCTTCTCTCTGTAAGAATATCTGGTTTTACCCCTTTTATCATGTTTGTTGCAGCTTTGAGTAGGAGGTGCAGTCTATTTTTCATGGTTTGTTTTGAAATGCACATATTGTTTTCATGTTGTCTTTAAAATTCCCATGCCCACTTATCTTTAGATGAAAGAAAGCTGTTCATTTATGCAGTAAGATATAAGATGTATTTGGGGGAGATAATTGCACTTTTTGTAACGTCTACAAGGGCGTAAGACTGAAGGTCATTGTTTTCAATAAAGATATTCTGGCCGCTCCAAAGTGATTAGAACAATTCGCTTGAATCTTGAAGAGATGTTTTCTTTCTTTTATGAACTGAACTGGTATGGGAAAAAAAATCATATCCAGTTATTCTAGTGAGTTCCCACTTTTGTGTATGTCTGCATATCCAGATTTTCTAAAGTGTAAGATATCTCTCTCAGAAACACCCAATGGGGCATGTGTAGAAAGAACTACATTCCCCAAAGGCATCACTGCTAGGAATGACAGTTTATCAGAAAACATTTGCCTCAAACTCTAGTGTTTCACAGGGTCCTGAGAGTCTAAAGATGTTCTCTGGAGGCACTAGCTTTTTTTCATAGGTCTCTCCTATGGGCTCCAACTGTCCCAAAACAATCCTTGGCCCAAGGAGCTTCTAACAGAAATTGAGATATAAATCACCTATCTTGCTTATCTTGCTTTGGAGGAGACAAAAAAAAAAAAAAAAAAAAAAAGTCCAATATGAGTTATCTCCAGTGAAACACTTCAAACTCAACATATTGCTGTTTCATTAGTGAAACTGTTTTGCCTTTTTTCATTTATTTGCTAAAATGCCATTCTCAAGATGTAATAATCACCCCTTTGTACTACTTTTTATTCTGTGATGATCTTTGTCCTGGAGACTGCAGCTGCTGACTCCACCTCTGCTCATGCAGATCACCAGTGCAGCTTAAGAAACCTTTCACCAATGTAATTTACTCTGCTTCCTTTTACCCTTTTTAAAAAGAGGGTTAAACTGCACTGATACCAGTTTGAGACTACACTCTACCTATCTTGATCCATGTATGATATAAAATAACAGTTATATAGATTGGGAATCCAATACTGAAATCTGTGATGAAAATCCTAACCCCAAATCAAGGCACTGGAAAGCCAGGCCTATTGAAGTTACAAAGTTGTGCAACGAAGGCCAGAGCTAAAAGCTGAAGTCTGAGCAGATTCTGAGTGTAGAAAAATAGTGATCTCTGATTTGGCAAAGTATAAGAAATTGAGCACAAAACCCTAGTAACCAAAAATGCCTGGGAAATTTAATATCAGCTAGTGCTGTCAGCCCTGCCCAAATTGCCTAGAGGTGTAAACAGCTGCACTGTCACTGGAGCTAACAGGAGTTGTCTCTACCTAAAGGATTGGATTAGTTTCTCAAAGATAAAGCAATATTACTCCCCCCACTGCCCGGATAGATTTTTCCTCCTAGCTGAAAAAATAGTAACATGGACTAAAAAATGGTGAAGATAATGGCAATGATGTTCAGAGGTAAATATGATGAAAGATGAAAACATTTTTTCATTATATGAAAAGATAGCTGAGCCACACAAATTATTGAAATTCCTATCACAGTGCAGTCACTGATTCTATAATTATGAATAATTAATCCAAGGAAAATCTACAAACTTTAGAGGAGCTTCCCTATGAGAAATCCAGCATTTTAGTTGACCAACAGCTCTTTGGTTTCCAAACATTACTAAATATGTCAAAAGAGCCACTTAGACTGTGTCTCATTTTCCTCAGTGCTACTGTTTGGTGTTTCATTTCTGATGTAGATGAGTCTTATTTTTTATATTTAGTCAAAAAGTCCTAAGTATACACTGAATCCAGAAAGAACCTTTTTTAGGACTAAGTGTACAAATTAAAATGGAATTAGGAGAGCATCATAAAACATTTTTGCTTGTTTTAGGGTAAAAACAGAATGTGAGGAATTATATTTCCCTCTGTTAAGATACCATTCATTTGGAGTTCTGTAGTTAACAGATCATCTGCTGGCATCATGCTGCATCACCTATTACTAAGATAGCATTAACATTTACAAGGTTTTAAAAAAAACTTGACTGTCCATCATTTGGTCCATTTACATTTTATTATCTTTGCTTTTTGAACCAATACTTGTTAATTATTAACTACCATAACTGTCTGTCAAGTTATTTACTGGATTCATTCCTCCCTTTTAAGAATTCTACCTGTAGCTTCACTGACACAAGTATTCCTTTTAAAGCTAAGTTAGTTTATCCTTTGATTTTTTTTCTAGTGCAAGATTCAAATTACTGTGGGTGATTTGTCTTCCATAAATGTATTTAATTTACATGAGTTTAAAGCTTGGTATTCTAGAAAGTTAAGGTTTTTTGAAACACAAAAATATGAATTTAGAATGATCAAGAACCATTATGCTACATCCTTCAGGGAAACTCCTGGTAGGATACAAGAGTCACATGCAATGCATTATCAGACAAAAAAATTTAAATATATTACAGCATATTCATATATATCTATATAAACAGAAAGTATGTTCTAGATTAGAATATTTCTCATTTAAAATATGTTACTGATTTTGCTAGAGGAGTTCTTAAAGTATTTTTTTATTATTATAATTCTTTATTATTATAGTTATTAGACTACTATTTTATACAGTAACAAATATATTGCATTATCATATTTGCTAGTAGTTCACATTCAATCCTCTTCTTTCAAAAATACAAAACAGATAAAAGTAAAATTAAATTATTTTTGTAAGCATCTAAGCCAGCATTCTTCTTTGCCTACTCTACGATACTGAAGTAATTTGATTTTCAAAGAATGTACATGTACATACCCATTCCCTGTCTGCTTGTGTGTCTAAATGTATACACATAAATAAATGTATATATGTTTATATCTGAAATTAATATACGTTGGTTTACATGATTTGCACTTTGACCCTACCCAACTCATCATGTTGATGAATGTTTTCATCACAGAATCCACTGAGTTTACATGGCAAGAGGACAATCACAAGGTTAGAATCATAGAGATGAAAATGTTGTAGTTCAGAAAGAACACATCCAGTATGTATGTGGATGTCTTTATCACAGAATTTGAATACTTGACTTAACAATGAATATATATCTTCAGGTTCCATTTTTTAATGTATGAATGCATTTACCATTCCTGGAATTATTTCCTTCTTTTTCTAGTGTATCTGAATTGTTATCAAGCGTAAAAATATCTTCCTCTGCCTTACTATTTTCCCTAAGTCTGATGAGAAATATTTTCAGTGTCCATAAATCAAAGTCCTTGTTGAGAATCAGGCTACTGTCCTAGTCAAGGGAAATGGGGATTTAGCACTATTGCTTTATTTATCACTTGGATGCTTAGATCTCTGTCCTACTAGCTCAGATGTTAAAACAGATTTGCAAGACTGACAAAAGTCGTAAGGCACATTACTAAAGCAGAGGCATTATTTTATGGCCACAGACTCTAGAGAAGCTTTGTACTCATAGTATAAACTGGAAGAGACTAAAATTTAACTATATTGCTACAAAGGTTATTAATCTCTCAATTGAAACTGCACATGAAACCTTTTACTGTTAATTTTTACTAATTACTTGGCATTAAAAAGCACATGTTTTAATGACAATAATGATGAGCAAATAGCCATAACCCTCAAGAGGGAGCACTGATTAAGAAAATAGATGACAAACTGTGCAAAAGTTCTGATTAAAACATACCTTAGATGAATAAGCAAGGTTCTGTCTATGCAGAGAGCCCCTAATGTACTGAAGCTGTGCATTAATCAGCCCCTTCACACATTTGTTTTAGATTACTACTTTGCATTTTTAAGTCAACATTTTTATGCTTAAATAATAATCCCCCTTATAACTTATAAGTAGGCTCAGGAGACCCTTTTGTAAAATGTGTAACATTTTGAAAAAATAGTTTGTTTGAATATTAATGCAATTAACACAATTTGCGCGGCCTTTTTTTTTTTTTCCTCTCATTTTTGGCTTGTTATATGATTAGAGGTCTTCATTTGTTTTGTTGTCGGGAGATATTTTGTTGTCAAGTCAGCATTTATCTGCAGTCAATAGCATGTCAAATCAACTTTATTCTAGCAAATTTAGCCATGTCCTGCTTATGTCATGCACTGCAGGAAGATGCTAATCAGACTAGGGCATAAGTGGCTATGACCTGTGACTTTCAGAAATCACAAGAAGAAAAATCTGTTCATTACCCATCTCACTGGGACTATAACAAAGCTCAGCTAATGAATTTAAAGTATTCTTGACAGAAATTACTGATTTACACTTCTTTTATATATCATATTTTTAGGACTGCCTTTTAAGTATACTAGCATATCTATCCTGTTCCATAAACCTGAGAGAGGTTTTTGCCATATTTTGTCAAAATGTGCTTTGCCTAGAGTATATATTTTCCATGGGAAACATCTCTTCCAGATTGCAAAGACATTGTTTAGTAATAATTTAGAGAGATGTGTGGGAAGGCACTATCCCAACCTGCTTGAGATATTGCTCATTTTCTTTGATCATTTGCCTTTGATCATCTGCAAATTTGGGCCCTGTTACTGGTAACGCTCATGGGTTTAATTCTCCTTTAGATAAAGGCTTGTAGCAGTAAGATCTGGACGGTTTTTTTCTCTTTTCATCCAAGACTGAAGGCTCTGATGTTCTTGGATGAGAAATGCTAGATAAATACAAAAGATACAGGACCTTTCCCCCTGTGAATTCCACTAGAAATTTCCTTCCCTCTACTCTTCCTGCCTCTTAACACTGTTAGGCGAGATGCCCAGGCTCTTTGTTACCACCACACACAGTCTGAATACATACTTCTCTTGCAATAGCTGTATACATCCGTTCACCTAATCCAAAATGTGGTTTTCATAAGTCTGGAATTAGGAGAGACACGTAGGAGGAGGTTTCTCAGTGTCAGTTTGGTACTTCCCATAATTTATCCCTCAGACAGGCACTTTTAAATAGCACTGAAACTCTGATTAAAACCACAGATTATTTTCTAATAGAAATAAACAAGAGATGATAATGCCTTATGCAGCTGAGAAGAAACTGTATCTGCCCCATATCATCCCAAATTCTCAACAGATTGTTTCCTTATCAGAGGGCATTTTTTTGGGGAGAAAAAAAAAAAGGAAAAAAGAAAAAAAAAGCTTTACGACCATTATGTTCTTGTTCCATGGTGGTAACGTGCAAATACCAAAAGCCCAGGAAGAACTGGAGACATCCTGATCTGATAATCTGTTTTAGGTGCATAAAAGAACAACAGGAGCACGTGTGCTATCACATACTCTGTGCAGAATAAAGCAGTGAGCATACCTTTCAGGTTCATCAGAGATCATCCTGAAGCTTTAAGTCAATTAATCAGGGTTATTTTTTGGGTAATTCCGAGGGATACACCCTTGCAAATTAAACTGAGGAAAATATGTGAAACTTACACTTTTGTTCCCACTCTACCAGCTGAACAGACACTCGAGTAAAAAACCAAGTCATATTTCTTTGCCTTGTTAAAGAAAAACAATGTAAAATCAGCTGCAGAAATGACATACGATGCTTCTGACAATTCCTGGCAATTCTTTTGAAGCTTTACAGTAGGAAGTTTAAATATGTTTTGTCTGTTGTATTGCTGTTTGAAAGACAGCCACCACAAAGGAAGCCTGACTGGAAAGCAGGTAGTGACTGCTCTTGTTCAAAGGGATCCCTGCTGCTTGTGCCTGGAGAGCCCTGCTACAGGTAGGAGGGTTGTCTGATGGCATCTTTCCTTAACCAAGGTAGAAAATCCAATCTGACATTCCACGAAAATGGACATAGCAATTAGCTCAGGGCATCTAGACAAAGCTCTGTCAGTTTGCAACCTGTGCTGCTTCCAAAGTCAGGGGAATACAAGTGGTGAAGCAGTTTGTGTATTTTGGCAGTCACATTAAACCAATAGGGTGTTTTGAAAGAAGAATATCACCTTGAAAGGTGATCACTCATTTTGCATTCAGTATTTAGCATTTTTAAGCATTTAGTATTTTTACAAAATATATCACATCTTTGTATTTTGAGTATTAAGGTTTGGCAAATGTAAATATGCATGACTTCTGAGAATATCTAAAAAATAAAGGAATTAAATCACTTTTCTCTAGAAAAATATTTTGTTTATAGTGGCTGTTTATATATGTATCCTAAATTCTTTTGTGTTTGGTACCACTTGAAATCTACAAACCTTTATTTTGGTTACAGATAAAAAGTTGTTTCTTATATTTCATTTTATCCTAGTGTCTTAATATCTCCTGTTACAAAACATATTATGTCCATCTTCCTCTTGACACACCAGATAAGTATTTTTTTCATCATTTGCAATCCCAAATTCTCTTTCGTGCAAGTTTGAACCATCTAAACTTGATTAAAGTAAAAATAATTACTATAACTAGAAAACTGAATATTGATTCAGAGATAAATATAGCTACGTTTCCTCTAAACTTTTTGGGAAAATTAATTGCCATACTGGGAACGATCAATATTATACATCTTAAATAAGATACCTGGGATGAAATGTTGTTTGACAAGTCTGTTAGAAGGACAAAATGGCTGTAAAAGCTATATTTCAGGTGAGACTATTTGGTTATTCTGTGTGTTGATTTTGAAGTGTTCTTCCATTAAATTTTTTTAGGAATAAACCTTTGATAGATCATCATTTTAAAGGAAATTGTCTTACTATGGACTATACTTTATTCACCTCGGACTTATCCTTTGTTTGCTAAGTGTGTATCTGTGGCTGATGGCACCATGGAAAAGAAATTCACTGTTCTATTCTGTTGATCAGTTTTGCTAAAAGGAGTTAGTGGGAGTTAGTATTTGGTGAGAATGATGATTTGGACTTCTGTAAGATATTTTGGATGGTATTTCCTTTTCTTTCTCAACTGAAGCAAATTAAGGTCTTCACAGAAGCAAGTGTCATCCACGACTTTGTTGTAACAGAATGGTCTGTAAGCATTCAAAATTCAGTCATAGAAACAGTTCAATGTCAATACAAAACAGCAACAACAGCAAAAAATCTGGATGCTACTGATATGAGAAGAGGCTTTAAACTTGGGAAATAACCAAGGTAGGGCACTGACAGTTTCAGAAGCTGTAATACTTACAGAGTAGCAGAAATCCTCCTGGCATATATTTTGAATAGTTTTGGCACTGTATAGCTGGAGCACTGAATCAGAAATAGCCGTGATGAAGAAAGCCATGGAGCATCCTTGCAGGGTCTCTGTAAAAATATTCCTGAAAATTAATAGTTCTGGAAATAGTCATCTTGGTGCCTGCTGTTACCCTCAAGCATCAGAATGCTAATGAAGGCCACCTCATTGATGGAGTGTATCTTCGTGTGAGTTAAACAGAGCCCAAAGTCTACCTCTTTACATGATTTCTAAAGTCCCACTTAAGTTTCTTCAGACTCTGAATTGTGTAAAATAAATATGTATGCAGTGACAGCAAGGGACAATAATCTCTTACTTGCTGAGTTAAGCAGGATGTATAGAAAAGCATATGCTTGATCTTCTGGCTCATCTCTTATCCTCCTAACCCTAGAGAAAGTAGGAATATATAGGAGAGAAGGGGTGGGAAACAGTTTTACCTGCAATCCACGGAATCTATGACACAGTGAGTATCACCTGCTGGTGAGGTGTTTTTGACTCCTCTGTGCCACCTGGTAGGTTCAGACAGAGAAGTAGATGAGAAGCCAGACCCATAACTGCAAAACTGTAAAATGTAGTTCTCATTTCGAACACGTGCAAAGCATCAGAGAATTGGGCTTTATTTAAAGGAACTGAAGGAATACTCTGTGAAAGGACTGTGTCATTAAATCTGGTGATAATTAGAGACTTGAAATGTAGATTGTATTTCTCAAGTATTTTTTTCATTTCATTTCCATTGTAAATAGTTCAAACAATGAAGCCTCATTTACTGCATAGAATGTGTGAAATGACACACAGTATGCTGTGCAGCATCTGTCTGCACACATCACATTTCATTCACTAGCAGTAAAATAAATAATGTTTTTTAAATTATATTGGCTGACCATAACCTTCCCCTTCTAGTGAAAAACATGGCACTGTGCATTGCCCAGCTGCAAGTTTCAGTTTTTAGTTTACCACCGTGCTGATGGAAATTATGTTCAGTTATACTGGAAAATAATATTCAAGCCACATACTCAGATTACAGAGTAGATCACATGTGAATAATTGCATTATATGCCTCTCTATACATTTGTGAGTAGGAATATTTTTTGCGAGAGTAAAGGTCGTTTGCTTAATAATATTTGCTTTTATAGTAGATTGAACAGGCTATTTTTCCATTGAATTCTGAAAGCATTGGCATGGGGCAGAGAGCCTCCTGCACTTAACACAGTGTCAAGATTAGCTATTGCAGATGTGGACTAACAGTTACTGTCCAGAAATGGCTCTTCGGAAATTTTTGAGGCTGGTGGCTAAGCTTTCAGTGCACGTTGCCATGCTTTGTATCCATACATGAATATACAAACACAGCGAACATGACTGTGAGCAGTCTTGGCAGGACATGAGATACACACTTGAGATATGATGAAAACATGACAACATTTTTCTTGAACACCATGATGACAGAGAAACTCATGTGTTGTTCTATGCAGAAGCAGCTAGATTGTCAGACAGTTTCTAACCAATATCTCTGTCCATTTTGTGCACCATTCTCTGTCCAGTCAGCATTATTTCTAGGCAAATTCATTAACTATGAATGCTGGGTTGAAGACCCAAATAAGGATTTCTTGTTGCTTAAATTTTCTTATTTCTCAAAATACCCTTGGGATATATGGCAGGTCTGGCAAGGTATTGCTGAAGCCAGAATCCTTTCCTATGTAGGAGTGAACCCTTCCAAACAGATTTCAAGGATCTCAAAAGGATCCAGAGTGTATCTCTCAATATGCAGACTGAAGAATAAACAGATGTAATTTCCTGCCTGCTCCTTGGCTCCAGTTAAGCTGTAGAGGACACATGGCACTGAATTCAATTGGAGGGAAGTCAGAACTTTCATCAGTATCAGACTCAACATCAAATAACATCTTATTTGTTGCTGAATGGTCTAAAACATAATTGCAAAGTACTCTTCTAATTATCTTTAAAATTTTGCCTTTAGCATGTTACATTTGGCAGCTTTGTGAAGTGTAAAAAACGTAAAATAATGGATACTGTCTGGGAAAACAGCTACTTTTTCTAATCCTAAAAAAGACAACAGCTTGTAAGGGTCAATCTTTTAAAGTTTTAAAGCTTCACTGAATGCAATTATTAATCATTTCCCTTCAGGAAAAATATTAAATTAAGTGTTAAAGTACAGATCTAAACAGTGTTAAGTGCCCAGAGCTACTGAGTTCATAGTTTCAGCTGTACTTCAGTGTGAGATAATTGACCTTCCACAATGCAAATGTAGAGCTGGCACTGACTGATACAGAATGACTCATCCTGTCTCAGTATTTTATCTCCTTGCATTTATTTATTTATTTCTGTGTCCATCCTCAGTTGCCATGAAGGTCTCTGTGGGTGTGCTTCAGACTGAGTCCTTAGCTTTCTACATTTTTAGTAAGCACAGAGTTTTCAGGATGATTTCCTCTGATATGACACCAAATAATATGGTAAAGGCTTTTTTTTTTTTTTTTTCTGATGACTTTACTACTTTCTAAGCCAGTTGAATTTATTGAGAAATAAAACTGTAAGCTATGGTTATGATGATTTTCATAGGTAAATGAATGAAATCCTCAAACCGTATCAATCAGGCACAAAACCAAAAGAGAAAGATGGTAACAGGCTTTTTTCACTGTGCTTATGGTACTGAAAAAGACCTGTAATATTCATTCTAGTGTTTTATTATTAAAGTGCTTTCTGTAATTACATTTTAATAAGTTGACTGACGTCACTAATTACAGATTATGGCTTTTCTGAAGCAATATCCAATTGCAGATGCCTTCTCAAAGTATCATGCTGATAACATCTAAACCAGAAAAGATACTGCTGGTTTGCTGATCAGAAGCAGCAGATATGAAAAGCATTTACAGTTGAAAGGAGGCAAGGCCAGTGCAATTGGCAGAATCTGAAGCTGTAGGGTCCATTATATTTACCTTAAATGTAGTGTCTTTGTATGTGTGTATGTATAAATCTGTGTACATAAACGTGTACATAAACACGTATACATATCTATTGCTCTCCAAGTACTCATGTATGTGTTTATCTTTGTCCAGCTAGTCTGAGAAAGAGAGCTGCTCTTTTACTATCAAAATGCGCTAGCATGAATTTGCATTGTTGTCTGGCCCTGGCAGCATTTCACAGTGGAAGAAGTGTTGCTGAAAAACAGACTTTGAAAAGTGTGATTAGGATAGAAAGACTTCTCTGGTGGGAAAGATTATGTTCTGTGTGATCAGAGCTTACAGGTTGAATTATTACTCTTTCAAAAACAGATAAATTTAGACAAGTCAGTTATTCTTATCTTAGACAATGACAAACAAATACTTTATGTGAAAAAATCCTTTTATCCCAGATTGCAAGAAAATTACAAAAATGTCTAATATTTGTCCATATACATTTTTTTGGTCATTTTAAAGGCTTCATTCTAAATATTGGTGTGGATTTTCTACACAGAAATCTCAAGTGTATTCCAGACCAAATTAGAAATATGAAAGGCATCTTTTTACCAGCAAAAAACCCCTTGCCATAGTGCTTTGAAAGGTAGCCACAGAAAGGGAGAAGTAGGAACTAAAACCAATTCAGGATCTTTGTTTCTTCAGGTCAGAGCTGATACTTCAAACCCATTTTTGCTATCTAGGTCCCTGCCATCTCAGTGAAAACAGATTCTTATGTAATTATTTATACAGTACAGAAAGTGGCATCTGAAGGGACTGATCACAATTATTTACATCATCTGCTGCCACATCTCCTTCCATACAACAGCCTAACAGCAGAAGTCCTCACTGGAAACATGGGATGTTATTGTCCTAACCTTCAAGTCAGTGACCTCTCCTGCAGAGAGAGAAGGAGCTTCAAAATGTGTCTCTGGCATCAAAAATTGGGTTCTAGGACTGTAGAATCTCTTTCTCTGATGTAGTCATTTGATGTAGAACAAATGACCTCCTTTAAGTCAGTGACTTGAAAATCCATTTTTCTGTATGTAAGGTGACTGCACTGATAACTAGCACAATTGTCTGTTCTGGACTTATTTCTGCTCTCTGGTACTTACTCAGGTCTAGGTACAAGGAACTAGACCCATGAAACCCAAATCAAATCCAGTAGATTCATGCAGAAAATTCCAGTTTTGACAACAGGCATTTACATATGAGGTGATATTCTCCTGAGGAATAATGGTGAACATATACAACCATTTTAACATTCTTGAATGTTAAATGTAGATAGCCTTCCTAGAAAAATCAAAGAACCAGAGAATCATAGAACCTATACTGGCAAAAGCACAGTCTAGACAAGATGGCCCAGCACCCTGTCTAGCTGAATCTTAAAATGTCCAATGTTGGAGAATCTGCCACTTCTGTGGGGAGATTATTCCAATGGCTGATTGTTTTTACTGTGAAAAATTTTCATCCTGTGTCCATTAAGAATCTCTCCAGGAATAACTTATACCTGTTACCACTCATCTTTTCCATGTTACTCCCTGTGAAAAGGGAGTCTCCATCGTCTTTGTAGCTACCCGTTAAATACAGAAACATGGTGCTAAGGCTGCCCTGAAGTCTTCTTTTTTCAAGGCTGAACAAACCCAGTTCTCTCACCATTTCCTGTCCTGGCAGGCTTCCTGGTCCTTTGTTCTCCTTTGTGGCCCTTCTCTGGACCCTCCCCGGCCTATCCACTTCTTTTGCTTTTTTCTTTATAGTGGGGACCAAAACTAAACACAGTATTCGAGGTGTGGCCTGATGAGTGCTGTGCAGAGAGGGATAATGACTTTATTTCTCTCTGCTGGTGATGCCCTTATTGATGCAGTCCAGCATCCTGTTGGCTTCTTTGTTGCAGCATCACACTGTTCACTCATATTGAGCTTTTTGTCCACCAGGGTGTCTTCTCTAAACTTTTATCTACCTTTTATTCCTCAGCTGATGACATAGTTTTGAGTTTGTGTTACAAGTCTTTGGTTGCTTACTCTGTATATATTTCAAACATATTCTTACGGGTTTGAATCTTGTTCAGGTAAAAATACCAGCTTTTGTAACAATAGCTTTGTAACAATACCAGCTTTTAAATTAAGGCTAACCTTCTTTTAGATTTCCAGATATTTTTAGCTATTTGAGACTATTTAAGGCAAATTTAGAACCATGCACCACCTCATAGCTGCCAAAATCTGTTAATCACATAAGAAAGCTGTCCTGTACATTTCTAAGTGACCCTATGAGAAGACAGTAACACCATAATCCATTATTTCAAGACATGATGAGGCTTGCAGCACTTCCATCAGTTCCTTGTGTAGTTTAGAGAGACAGAAACAAATGGTTTTCCATGCATACTAGTTTTAGTTGCAGGTTTGCGACAACTGCTATCTTCAGGCTTTGGCAAACATTTATTTCAACATTTATTCTGCTTCTTGCTTTACTCCTACCCTCATTCTCTTTTCTAGGATTTTGCAGAAGACACAGCTTCTGATGGAAAAGGGGAGCAAGTTCTGAGTGTTGGAGCACATGGCTGTTCCTGAGTACATTGCTCCAAAGTCTCTACCCCTTGAACAAATGATCAATTGGAAACTGCACAACATGGCCATTGTACCTGGAATCTCTTCTCCTCAGCTTGTTTTAGCTTCTGCAGTGCATCTGTTTATATTTTTTTCCACTTTGTTTTATGTTAAGACACTCAAGATATATTGTTCTCAGAGAGCAGATCAGAATCTGACTGAAATACTGGGCTTCTATTTAAATTTCACTTCTAAAAAATAGAAGTGCCAAATTTTTTAATGTTAATGTGTATTTGGAGAGCTCACGGAGGAAGCTAACCCTATTTAATTTTACTCACATACCTCACCTTGAGTTCAGACTCTGTGTCCTTGCTTTGAAAGACCCTCAAAGTCTTGCCCCAAGCTATCTCTCTAACCTTATTCCCTATTGCATTCCTCTTCTTTATGCCACCAGCACCTGTCTTCATTTGTCCTCAATCACTCTCTCCAGGCTTTTTTCCATGCCTGTACATTCCAGCTTGCACTTCTTTGCCAAGTCACAATCCGACTTTCATTAAAGTCCATTAGCCAAAATAAAAGTAATGCATTTCTTTCACCAGATTTAGAGTGAGTAAGGAAAGACAAATGAAAAGCCCACCCAAATCCTGGTCTGAAGTAATAAACCAGTGTCCCATTTCTTGAGTCAAAACTACTTGCCCATGATCGTGACCAGGCAGATAAAACTGCAGGACTTGGGAGATGATCCTTCTCACAAAAAGAAATTAGAGCAGATTTATTTAAAGTCTTCTACATTGCACAGTCACTATCACACCAGTAAGTAATTTCAGTATTTAAGTGTTTTACATGGCTGTCTTTTTAGTATTATTTCCATGACCCCTACATAAAGATATCAATGCAGCCTGCTGAAATTGCTATTCAATGAGAACAGTAATTCTCATCCATCTTTAGCAATGTCTCATTAACACAAAGCTAATGAGGGCTAGATTCTGCCATGAGTAAAGTTGACAAAGCAGTAAAAACTTCACCAAGAAAATGGAGGATTTTTATGTGTCTTAGGTTTACTGTCCTTTAAAAAGAGATCGGCAAAGCTCGAGTCTGACCTGTGCTTCTCCCTCAATCCGGGAAGCAGCTGGCACTGCTCCTTTTGCTGGAGTTGCTGGCTCCATCTCTGCTCCATATAAGGTTGCCCAGTGCTCATCCACCACGAATCTAGACATCTTGCAACACTACTTGATATGGCTAATATGTGTCCCACGCGATCCTGTGTCTGATCCAGGCACTGGGGAAGTGTCTCAATTTGAGTTCTTCCTAAAGTGTAAACTTAATAGAAAGAAAAGGAAGAAAAAGAAGA
Organism: Machaerirhynchus nigripectus; assembly: GCA_013397975.1. Classification (NCBI taxonomy): domain Eukaryota; kingdom Metazoa; phylum Chordata; class Aves; order Passeriformes; family Dicruridae; genus Machaerirhynchus; species Machaerirhynchus nigripectus. Next base: position 572,243 of record VZRQ01003871.1, on the reverse strand, counting down.
AGTCAAGCAAGCAAGCATTTCCTAGCCACAACTTTTTGAGCTGCTGAATTTGAGATTTTTACTTGAGGTTGGATGTGGTCTCTGTTCACTCTTTGCCCCTTTCTATTGAGGAAAACGTCAGCAGTGGTGACAGAAAGAGCAGGTCTCTACCTACCCCTACCCCATGGACACAGGCAGGGTGTGTTCCACCTGCTGCAAATGCTACCCAGGCACACTACAGGGCTCACAACCTACTCTTTAAATGTTTAATTTCTTTTTTAATTATTTACTTACAAAAGTATCACGGCATTTAAAAACATGCTTCACTGAAAATCCATCCTAAACTTTATTCGTTCTGAGATGTGAAAGTGGACACAAAATGCATAACCTTTAAAAGATTAAAAAATGTTTGTTGGGTTTCACTCAAGACCCTCTTCTTTGCATCTTAATACTTCAAAGTAGGTTGGCAGAGAAACAGAGAAAGCACTGCACCAGAAAGTTTGTTTCCTAATCCTTTGACAGGCCTCCTATTTTCTTTTTCTCCAGTGTTCTAGAAAATAGACCCAAAAAAAAAAAAATCTCAAACAATGTAAGTGCTAAACTTAGCACTGTCAGACAGTAAAAGATCAGAGCTATGTGTTATAGTCTGGACCTGGAACTGCTGTCAAGGATCTTCTAACTAACTCTCTGCTTAACATGAAAAGATTCAAGGGGAAAGTAGGGGGTTTTTTCTGTTTGCTTTTTAAAGTTGATTAGTCTAGTGGGCATTAAATCTTTCATTATGAAGTTTCCTTTCAGGATAAAATGTTTATTTTCAATCTTGAAAAAAACCAACTTTTAATCTTTAAAAAAATCCCTTGACTTTTCTAGATTTGGATTGCATATGTTATCTTTTAATGATACACAGGAAAGTCTCCTAGGAATTGTAGTGTTGTTTGCCAGTATTCCTTGAGGGATTTACAGGAATGCTCACAGCTATTCCTGCCTCATCAATTATTTTCCTCACAGATTAAATTTTATTTATCTGTATAAAGATTTCTTCTTCTTTCCATGCTATTACCCATTTTCTCATTTGTCCTTATTTCCCTGGTTCATTAAATGATCATGAAGAAAGCAACAGCTGTGCTGAAAGCAGCATGGTTGGGGGGAAGAAGTACATTCTTATCCAGGTTTCTTACTAAAAATGGGAAGTAAGGAAAAAAGGAACTGTCAAAAAAAAAAAACCACAGGAATTTTGCATTTCAAAACTGACCTGTTTTGTAAAGACCCAACATTATTTTCTGTACATATATAGAAGAATTTTAACACAAGTGACATCACCTTCTGGATTGGTTTCAAGGGCATTTAAAAATGCCACACTTCTTTTAATTTCTCCATAGTGCTAGAATTTTTTTATGTTCATTCAGTCTGAGTCTAGCTGAAGTCAACTGACAAAGCACAATTTCTCCTACACAAATGGAAGACTTCTCAGCCTTTCAAATATCCATTTCAAACGAAAGCTTGCTAGCAGAGAAGTGTGTGTTTCAAGGGAGGCTTAAAGGGTGTCTGTAGTCCTGTCAAAATTAACAGAAATGTATAGCTGAAGTGTAAAGGATACTGGATAATGGTTGTTAATCAATGTTTAATCATTATGTGCATTCATTGTTTTTAATATTTATATACAGGGAAAATTTACTATTCCATGTTAGAGCTGTTCTTCATTATAGGTGAATGCCCTCACTGTTCCAGTATCTGCTTGTTGCGTCTTGCCTTGTCATTGGACACCGTTCAGAAGAGTCTGTGTCCACGTTTTTAACTTCTGCCCCTACCAGGTATTTATACACCTATATAAGATGCCCATGGCCTGTTATGTCTCCAGGCTGCACAATTCCATCTCTCTCGGCCTCTCTACATAGCTCACATGTTCCAATACCTTCATCATCTTTGTGGCTCTTCACTGGATTTGTTCCACTATGTCCAAATTCTGCTTATACCAGGAAGCTCAGGACTGGACTCAGCATTCCCTATGTGACCTCTCTCGTGCTGAGGACAGGCAGAGGTTCCCACTCTGAACCTGCAGGCAATGTGATGCTGTTCCTGATGCAGCTCTGGAGAGGCTGTTTGCCCTCCTTGCCACAAGGGCATGTTGCAGGCTCATTGTCCATTCAGACCACCAGAGCCTTCTCTGCAAAGCTGCTTCCCAACCAGTTGGCCGTTGTACAGGTGTACTGCCTGTAGGAGTACAGGCCATTATTTCTTCCATTCCATCAGCCTGAAGCATCCAGCAGCTTCTGTGTCTTCTCTAATCTTATTTTTTGCTTCTAGTATACTTGTAGATGCCATGTGATGCTTACTTAATTTTCAATTCTACATTTCTGTCTTTCTTTACCTAAAAATCCCAAAACAGGAAAGGGAAAAAAAAGAAAAGGGAAAAAGAAGGGGAAAAAAAAAAAAGTGGTATGTATTAAATGAAATACAAAATGCTGTAGTGAACCTTGTATTAGCTCTTTTATGCATGATATAATATTACTGCACTGGCTTTACTGTGAATAATCCCCAGTATTTGTTAAAATGTAGTTCTTTGCCCATGTATGATTTAGCACTGCTTGCAAAGATTTCACATCTATGTAGGGAGAATTCTGGAATTCCTAAAATTATTTTTGTTATCCTTCACAACCCAATTCTTTTTTATATTAGTGTGAATAAAAGCATTGTGTTGTACTGTAGGCACATAATTTGTCTTACTAGCATCTAGGATCCCAGACACAGAGTCTCACATAGCTTCTTAAAAAAAAGTAAGAGCCTTACTTACTCTAGTATAACATGTTGTCTGCTTGGATGATATAATTTAAGCAAGCAAATCACACATTTTGGTATCTGCACTCAGAACTGTAAGGTTCTTGTTAGAAACATTATGAATTTTATCTCTGACACAGCTTTCACAGTCAGTACCCTGTTCCAGTCTCACCAATCTACTTTTTTCATCCCCAACGCTCTGTACACCATTTATCCATTCCCATCTTTTACCCGTATTTCCTACTTGGTATGGCCTCTCTCTCTTTTTTCATCTCCACCTTTTTCCTTTTCTTTTTCTGTGTTAACCCTTCCTTTTCAGAGATAACAGCTCAACTTGAATGGAAATATTTTCTTTCCCTATAGAAGAGTAGCCAGAGAGATGAACAACATAGGATTTCAAAAGAAATGTTTCCATTTCCATAAAGTTAAAGCAGCTTTATTACCCAGTCTTCTATGTGCGCAGTCATCAGTAGTCTGATTTCCAAAAGATCCAGTGATATTTTACTTTGTTTTACTTCCCTTGAAATCAAGGGAAGAAGGCTGTAGGAGGGCTCTTTTATGTTGTAATTTCCTAGAGTTTGCTCTGCTTCTATAGAGAGTGGAGTGTAATGGTGTCAATTCAAATGTAATTTTAGCTGGAAATTTGTCCTGATTGAGAGTAGTTTCACTGGCAAAAGGGGGGGTTCTGTCTTTTCAGGCCTTTCAGTGATCAAGTTGTTTATGACACAAGCACACCACTTTTTTTCTTTTAATGGGGAAAACTTTTCTCTGTGGCTCACTAAACTACTGAAATATTTGAGTCACATATTGCTAAAGTTTAATGAAATAGGATATTATTTTCTCCCCTGCCTTCTTATACTCCTTGTTGTGCCTCATACAACTATGTTGATTGTTAGCGTTTTGTATTATACACAGTTGGCAATTCATTTTGCACAAAAGTTATTTTCTGCACAAAAAGCAAGAAATGAAAGATGAAGCTCTGTGTCCAGATTATTTTTTCTCAGAAGATGACAGACTGTTCAGAAGGTTTTCAGGAAATGGATGGTAGAATAGAAACAATTATATCATCGTTCCTAGAATGACTGAGCTTGCTGTTACAAGGCTAAGAAGTCAGGACTGGCTTGTGAGCTGGTGTAAATCATTATAAATCCTCCTTAGTAGAAGCTATGCTAAAGTAAGGGTCATCCTTCTGGCTGGGTGGCAGCATAATAATGAATTTCTACATGGGATTGCACTAATAAAAAAAAAAAAAAGAAATATCAGCTCCATGAAGAGTTTCAATGGCATTTGAACTAACCAGTACCTTTCAAAAGTCACTATCAAGGTGATATGCCAAACCAGACTATAACAACCCATTTATAAATTAACTTGAATACACAGAGCACGCCAGGACCAAATAAATTAATATAAGTCGATACATTTTCACCTTGACATAATGCCACAGGAAGGAAATAAAACAAAGTTAATCTTAAAATGAATTCAGCCCAGCCTACCAATTAATCAAGTGTAACATCAAGTAGGCTTTTGGCCTCACACAGAGTATCCTGTTTCTTATCTAATTCTAAAAATAAATGTCCAATCACATACCTTCAATATCCAACAAGTGGATTAAAGGCAGATCCTCTAATTTAGATATAAATTGGAAGGCAAGACACTATAAGAAAGCCCAAGGTACCTGAAGGTCCTTTTTTGTACTCATTTTGCATCTTTTTACTCCCATGTTGCAGTAACTTCAAGTCTTTTCCTTTCCCTTTTAACTAACCGCTTCATTCCCTCCTCTATGTAAGCACAAAGATTTAGAGCTGGGCCCAGACTTCACTGCAAAAACAAAAAAATTACCCTGCTTCTGAATTCCCCACCTTCCCAAACTGGGAACCCATTCTCGCACCTCAGCATCCCTCCTATCCTCCTGCATACTTCAACTCCCTTAAAGCAAAATCCCAATCCAGTTTCTTGTACTTTTTCCCAGCCTTTCTGGTACACTTTATTACATTCTCTTTGTTCCTTTTTCCCCTCTTTCCTTCCAATTACCGTAAAATTCAGAAATTAGCTTGAACTTGTTATTATCCAGGGTGATAGCTGAGTCTTTTCTGTGCAGGGGGACAGCATCAAGAGGAGGGAGTAAGATGAGAGATACAGGAGTCAAAAGGTGATACTTAAGCCATCAAACCATAGCTGTTCTTACTGTAAAAGCAGTGAGCAGATGCCACCTGGAAATATGAGGAGCAAGTACATTACACATTAGAAGAAATTTTCAAGCGTGAGAAAACTGCATGGATCCATAAAAGTCTTAATTTGTCAATGTTGAAACACATTCTTCTGCAGTAGTATCTTGCTAATTTTTTAGTAGTCAAGACTGTGTTACTTGGTATGCATAACTCGTTCCCTTCCACAGCACCTCAGTTTTGAATGTCTAGTTCAAGCATGTATTTTTACAGGAAAGAAAAAGAATTAATATTTTACTAAAGATCAAGTGAAGATAAGCTTTGAACCTGGCTGTGCCCTTCCCTGTGATGTGTAGGTTTTGTAGTATTTCTTTATTAAGATACAGGTGAAGAGTATCGCCACATCTTACTTGCCTTTGCTAAAGAAAAATACTTGATTTAAAAAAATTATTTCAATATCAATAAAAGATAAAAAGTCATTTTATTCATTTAATTCAATTTATTATAAGTCATTAAATCATTCATAAAATGTATTCAAAGTTCATTCTTTTATTTTTGCTTCAGTGCTAGGCCTAGAAGTCCTATCATCCTTATTCAGTCTTTCATCTGCAGCTGAATTTTAGGAGAGAAATAAGAAAAAAGGCTGTTTAAACCATAACCCTAAAATGAGTAAATCAGTTTTACCCAATGTCTTAAGGCTTTATTTTTATAGCTAAGACATCCAACCCTTCAATTTTTAAATTTTTTTAAATTTACCAAGCAATTTACAGAATGCCACAGAATCCAGGCTTTCCAGCTGGCCACCTAAAGAGAAACATAGAGAGGTAACACCATTTCTGTAAGTACTGTCAAACCATGTAATATTTTGAAATACTGTTCATATATCAAGAATCTAAAGAGGGCTTTGGCCACTGGCCAAAAGTGGAAAGGAAAAATATAGGCCTTATGTGTGCGTTCAAAAAGAAATAAACTAAACCCAAAAATAGTTATTTTCTCTACCTAGTAATTATACAAACACATCTTTTATTTATAAAACTGTTCTCTCCTTGACTCCTTAGAGTGCTACATAAATGCTTAGAACAAAAATGTTGGAAAGAGGCCAGATGGAAAAACAAAATGTCCATCAGAAGCAGAACAAACAAGAAAGGTGTACTTTAAACTAACATTGCTCTTCAATTCAAAAACTGAATTTTCACTGAGGAGTACAGTTCTGCTTTATGGGCCTGTTTGGATTTTCACAGTTTCTTTGCAACAAGCTGTCTCATATTTGATCACAGAAGGCTTATTCTCAGAACCAGCTTATAGTACAAAGTTTATATCAACTTGTTGTTAACAGTACACTGAGTGTAAGCAAATTAGGGGTTGGGGATTAACTATCCAGGAATTCCAGATAGGAAATCTTCACTGTTTTGGGAGTCCTTGTTTGAATCCATAGGGATTGTTTGTTTTTTAATTAGCTGGGAATGAAGGTGAGAAAAGTTGGGAGGGTTGGAGGCAGCTTTCCCTCCCATAGTAGAAAACTTACATCATGTGCCATGTAAATCACCAGGATCATGGAATTAGGCTGTCTGTAGGTTTTCATCCGTGGCTCATAGCTTACCTGGTGCTTCATCCACGGCACATGCCCCTTTCAAGTAATCTTCTCACCTCAGTGTGTTCTTCAGGATCCTGTTTGGTGTGCTCAGCTCAGGACCATGTGGCTTTACTGCTCTGAGCCCAGCAAATATCACAAGTTGAGAGTCAAGGACCTAGGCTTGCCAAATACCCATAGCATGCCAAACAGCTTCAGCTGGCTGTGATTAAATGCAAATGATAATGGTGAAGAAGAAACGTGTAGCCAAGTCAGGTCAGTAATTCTTCCAGCCTCTCGGCAACTTCAGCCATGAGTTGTGTTCCTCACTGGCATCATCCTAGCATCTAGGGGAAATGTGCCCTTTCTCTATTTAAAAAGCTACAGTGGGAGGCATATCTAATGGAATGTAGGAGACACGAGCTCTTCCCCGATTACCTGACCTATAACAGCGTCTTGAACAAAGATAGTCCAAGCTGGATGCAGGTGTCTTGGACTTAACAAACTGTGGTTTCTTGCTTGGTGGAACTGTTCCTTTTTCTGTAAATACTAAAGAGTGAAGGGCAGGCTTATGGCTCATCTGTAGAGAATTTCCCCAGGGAGTGGCAGCCCAACTTTAAACCTCTATGTCAATTGTTAGATAATTACTCAGACAAAACAGAACTGCTCCAGGAAGATAAATCTAAGCACTTCCTCAAAGAACAGAATATCAGAGGGGAGAGAATATACAGAAAAAGGCAGGTAATTGAAGTTTAAGCGAAGCAGTTCTTCTGGGATTTAAGGTGACTGTGTCGAAGCCAAGCCAAGTGGCACCACTGAGCAGGCAGCCTGTGTACCTGACTGCACTAATAAGCCCTCAGACGTGCTGCTGCCCAGCTGTGTGAGTGGGGAGACCCAGCGCCAGCATCGGGGGCAACAGGAATACACACACCAGGACTAACTGGGTGTTGAGAACTGTAACAGCTGGACAAGAGAGTGGACAAGATGGGCACATTCCTGAATCCAGTCCTTAAGAGCAGCTTTCAGTAAATGCCAGTGGGACTGAGGTTTTAATGACACTGACCTACAAAGGCACAAGAAGCTCCCCCTGATGTCCTTCAATTTAAGGTAACTGGTTTTCTTAGAGAATTCAGGCTTTAACTACTATTCCAGCTAGACCGAGGATGGCTTTGTCAAGACTTCGTTAAGCTGGTTTGCTTTTCTTTTTTTAGCTGTATTATATGATTATTAAATAAAATAATGTCCATTCCCAAATGTTATTTTTAGGAAGGAGCAACAAAACAAAAATCATAAAATTCTTTCCAGGATCAATGATTACAAGTATATTGCATTTACGCATAGTAATCATTAAAGCTTTGGATTCTTACACTCTAAGACTAGAACAGGATAGGCTGTTACAATTTCTCACAGAAAATATAGATTTTTTTTTTCCTATTACTTTATATTTTAGCTAGATCATCAAAGTGTTGGCTGTTACTTGAAGTCTTCTTAAAACGTACTTAATTCTGTGTTCCCATCTCTTTTCTTGGAAATCAGCATTATCAAGTTCAGCTCTCAACACTATATGTCCTACTGTAGGTCTTTAAACATCAAGGAATGATTAAACGTCTTTCAGTTGGTAATGTTGGTTTAAAGCATTATTAAAACACAATGTCCATAATACTTTCTGTAAAATATTGGAACTGAATTACTTAAAGGAGGTGGGGTTTTATCCACCCAAAAATAGCGGAACAGTATTTTGTCTATGCTAAGATTACCCCCTGTATGACATGGGTAGTTGAATTAAACCTAATGAACTGTGGGCTAACATTTAAAAACCCAGTTAAGAAGTTTTTTTCCCATCAGAAGATTGCCCATAGTTAATTAAATCATTACTTGTTTGTTTGTTTGTTTTTGGTTGGGGTTTTTTGGGTTTTTTTAACTGTACATATACTGGAATTATGTCTATATATTAGACAAACATTTTGCTGTATTAGAGTCAATGCATCATGTTGAGAGATCAATACGTAAAAAGAGGTGGTTATTCACTTAGATGAGTTCACTTCAGATGAAAAGTCTGAGGCAAGTAATGCTGTACTTGTGGGAGGAACAGTTTCTCATAATAACCTTTCATATTAAATATTTTTGTACCAGTTATATGCTACTGGGTTTTGAAAAAGATTTGCAGGCAATGGTTACAGTTTTCACAGATTTATCATTGCTTAATAAGATGGAGAAGTCCCTATCAATTTTTTTCTCTGTTTTGTACTATGTACATTGTACAGTATTTAAGCAATCCAAGAGTACTTTAACTGAGTTATGTACCATTTATAACATAAATGTAGGTCATTGATTTTAAAATCCTCTGTCAAGAGAGGCAATTGTTTTCTGGTATTCCATGTCTCTTTAGAGGATGTTGATCTGTATGTTTGACCATAGTCTTCATGTGAGTCCACATCTTCAGATTAGCTCTAAGACATTTGCTTTCATGCAGACATGCTTTACCCTTTTTCTTCTAACTTTTTCTACAATTTTTCTTACTTTACCTTTTTTTAAAAAATGTATTTTGCCTGTGAAACAAAGCAATGTACTACAGCCACAAAGTGTTGAGTAATGTTGCCATATGTCATAGTTTACATATACATAGTATAGATATATACACTGCAAAGAATTTTTTTTTAAATATGCCTAAGGTAAAGCTAGAACCATACTGTACTGTACATGTTGCGGATCGTTAACTTTATTGTAATGGGAGGTACATTAAAAATGGAGGCAGAATTGGTTGGACTACTTTTCATATTAGCTAGGCCTCCCAGGGCTGGGTAAGTCTGAGGTACTGAGGTCTTAGGCAATAAGCTGGCCGGTGAAAGTCCACTAAAAAATCCCACAGTTACTCTTGACAAAAGTGAGAGTTAACTCTGCCTCTGAAATCTTGATGCATATGAGATCACAGAAATGGAAAGAGCTGAAGAAATGTAGTAGGTTCTACCATAACAGCCGAGATGAAACAAGAAAACTTACATAAAAGTAGAAGCTACAGAAAGAAAAAATCTGTATGCCCTAGTAACTGTTTCTACTTTGATACAGTATGTTTTCCAAGTTACTGTGAGGTCTTCATAGGTCTAGATAATGCAAAGTAGACAGACTATGAAATTGGCTAGCATGGGACTGGACCTGGTTACAGAAAGAATGTCTCCAATATTTTCATCATGTTTCCGTAAATTTTGCCTTTATAAAAGTCAACTGTTTTTTTAAAATTAATTTTAGCCATTAGATAATGAAAAAACCCTCATAATTCTGTATGTATTAATATTCAGCACTGAGTTTTGAAACATGAAGAATCCCAGGGCCAACATGCAAAATGACTTAACTTGTAAATCTGCATGATCTACTTGCAATAATTGTCTCTATAAACTTGAACATTTTATCACAAAAAGCCCAGCTTGCCTGCCTACTTATGGTAATTCTGGGTTCATATCAGGGGCTATGATTTTGCATATAAATTTTACATTGATTTCAAAATCAGATATTTTGTATTTATTGTACACAGAAAATAGCATTTGTTTAAGGAAAAACATAATATTTTTATGAATCAATTTTATGCGTTTTAGAACTCACGCTATACTTTATAAAGTCAGTACCACAGTGCTGAAATAATCCAGTGATCTAGCAACTAAACAGAGTACCAAAAAAAATCTAAAGTCAATGTCATAGAAAGACCATAACTTAAAACCAATTAAACTAACCACTGGTTATTCTTTTAACCTCTTTAGCAGCTCTGAAATCAGATTTCTTTTTCTTTTCATAACTTCCCTGTTCATAACAAAACAAAGAACACAAGAGGCTCCTAAACAGATTAATGAGTCAGTGTCTCTCTGTCATTCTCAAGATCAAATAAGGTTTCAGACTTTAATATCCCTAGCAATCTTGAAGTAAATCTTCACTTGTCTCAAAATAGAAATTGTGATGGAAGTTTCTATCAAAGCTACATCCATACAAGCAGGCACAGATTTGTTAATAGAACTGGCATGTGATTCACAGTACATTAATTGGTACATGATTTATGCCTATAACTCATTTGAAGTTTGGCTTTTCAGTCCATACGTCAGAAATCTATAAAAAGAAACGTAAATAAGCTTAGTAATGTACAATTTCATGGCATACTTAAGCATTTAGCTGCAGGTTTTAGCTTGAGGTTAATCTCAAGATTACAGATAAGGGTGTAAATATTTTACATAAATCATGAAAGTTTTCAATCACTGAAGAAGGGAAAAGGCATCTTATGGGGGTGCATATTGTTTTCATTACCCTCTGGGAGTATCTCTTTCTCTCTCTTGTTTATAAGGGGAGCAAAGATAACTGAAGTTTATGAAGTGACTAACTTTAGGATGATTAAAATGGTGTGAAATGGATCCAGCCCTTAGGGTCTGATAGCCTCTTGCATTAAGGATCAGAAGGCTTACATTGCATTAAATCCCAAGAAGGACAATAAGAGCTGTCTCACACCATCTTCTTTTCTATTTACCAACCAGAGCTTTGGCCTTTGTGAATTACTGAGTGTTTAACTTAGGAAAACACATTGAAGAAATGAAAGCTGTCAAGACAGTAAAAAAAACTAAAATGGACAGACAGTCAATTTAAATCAAGATTGTTTTAATTTTATTTCAGTGCTCTGAAAAAAAAAAACAAGAATGCAGGAATCAGTGACCAGTAGAGGCAAGAATTCTTTATATGTTCATTTGGTTTTTAATCTACATACTATCATGATTTTACTCTAACATGGAAACAGCTACATTTAAGTTTGATGTGAAAACAGATTTCAGTGCAGGACTTTCTATTTCAAATCGTTTAAATCCATCACAAAGGGTTTATTGCATGGTACAGGTCTCTTTAAGATTTTTCTCCAAGTCCTGAAAAATGCAGAATTATTACTGATATTTACTATCTTTGTTTCGTATTGCAATGTAAAAGTTCTAAGAATGGAAAAAAAATCCCTGTCATAATCCTTTTTGTAGCTTCACGCCTCAAGGAGTTCCTGATTTTGAACAAATTTTGTTTAGCTCATAAGTCATATTTCTTATGCTCAGTAAAACACAGCACATGAAGCCATATGTCAGTGTTGCCTGAAGATTTCTAGATTGAAAACAGCAAAACTACTTCAGTGCTACTCAAGCAAATAACTAATATGACGTGCAGTTCAAGGCCAGCTAACTCGATACCTCTTCACGGTGCAGAAACACACCATGGTTGCTTACCACCATGGTTCCATGCTGTGTTCAACTACGTCCTTGTGTAGCATTCATCCAAGTACACCTAAAATGGCAGTGGTTTTTAAGATATGCAAGTACATTTAGAAATCCTAAAAAAGTTAACTTGCATCCTGAACTAGGCATCTGCATGGGATTGAAATCCATATCCTGGTAAAAATCACATGGATGTATAAACATCTATGATCCATTTTGAGCATGGATAATTGCACCACTCTTTCCTTTTTCAGCACTGGAGCACAAAAAGGATGACGACAGTCTATATGCTCTTAACTAATGCTCTGAATTTGGTCATCCAAGGAATAAGGCTTGGACTCCCAGGTTTGAGGATTTTCTCATCCTTTATATCTGTCCTGGCACAGCAGAATAGAGTGTTTCTTAAACTAAAAAAAGGGTGAATTACAGGCATGTCCATCTTTTGAGACATTATCATATATCTTCTCTTGTCAAGTACAGTGAAATTCAAACCAAGTGTACTTCTTCCTGGAAAATGCATATTTTAAAGGCTGGTGTTAGCTGATTGTTATTTTGATAAACATGTGAAATTAATAATTTTGGCACATTAAAAAGCTTTTTAGAGACTGAAGGGGTGATATAATCATAGTTGTAATATTACATTTCTCTGAAGTAAATGGTTCATGTCTTCCACCTAGTCTGTGCAGAAAATTTATATCAGTTTAAGTTAACAGCTCATTTGTAGCTGAAAGTAAAGCTGAAATGAATGGCTAGTAATTGTTACAGTCATTTATAGAAAGTAAGACAGACTCTTCTAAATGGAAAATATTTAGTTCCAGTAATATTCAGAAGGTTCAGCACCGTAAGGTTAACTGCTTTACCAGGGGCTAAAACAGCGAAGCCAACTCTGTTTCACTGTAAACTGGATCACTGGTGGAGTGTTTGAGATGCACGATATAAATGTAGGTTTGAGCATTTTCCAGCATTCATTATTTCTGGTTAAAGAGTTTTCCTTGAGGTCATGCTGAGTTTTGCAGAACCTTAGCAGAAGAACACAGGCAAAACTATTCCTCTGATTATATGAACATGGACTCAAAGTGGATCTGAAGATCACTTACAGTGAAATCTATCCGATGTGTGGAGTATAGACACTTGTGGTTCTAACTTACAGTGTTCTGAAAACTCTGATGTGAAAGCTACACAACAGCAGCAGTCCTAGGTATTAATAACTATACATCTCTGTGGGCAAATAAAGGTGTTAAATAGTTCTGTAAGATGAGTAGACAGGTATATTGTCCATTAGTAATCTGCTATTAGTTATTTTCTTTTTTTTTTCCCCCCTCTCCCACAGGTCATCAAATTTATTCCCTGTTCTATCTTACTGCTACACTCATTAATCAAATATAAGTTTTTGGAAAATACGGTACTATCAGACTCTATAGCAAAACTCTGTTGATGTTTGTAGATCAGAATTCTGTGCTAAGACACATGCAGAGCCAGGTTTTAGCATGTGAAAGGAATACAGACTTGGACTGTGGAACAAAACCATCTGCTGAATGTTTACATGTTCTCCCACACCCTAGAATCTAACAATACGGTGTGAATCAAATAAATGATAAACTGAAGTTAACATTTAGTTTACTAGTCCCACAAAAAATACCTTAAAACCTCTAACTTTCTTACTAGAAAAAGCACTAAGCTATAAACGGTGCACACGTGTGTCAAACACTTGGTCTACTGATCTAAATAGCAGAAGATATAGAAAATTGCACTCTCATTTAAAACATATTAGTGCTTTTTATGGGCATAATTTTTGAATATGAACCAATGTATCTCTTTCAGATTGAAGTTACATCTTGAAGAAAGACATTTTCCTTTACTGAATTAGCAACGCTACAAAGTTAATAATATTGTGAAATTATACAATGCAGAACTGCTGTTTTCAATTTCTATAACTATTTTTATACATATAATTACAGAAAACCTAGGTGGTTAACTAGCCATGAACTGGGTATGGCTCTTCAAACTGAACAATCATTACTTTATGAGTAGTTGGCCTGTGGAGATATATTATCTTGACAGCCACAAAGTCTAGCTGGCCTAAAAAGCTCATGAGCTGAGCACTATGGTGAGTCACTGTCTTTCCAGCCTCAGACCACCTACGAGCTTCACCTCCACCTCCGAACTGTGTCCGACTGCTCACTGAAGCCAGCAGGTGTGTGCAGGCATGTGGCATCCCACCAGGCTCTGGCTATGCCTGCCACCACAATCATAACATAATTATTGACACTGCAAATCTGGTCTTTCAGAAGATCTCAAGATGGCCCTCAAAATGCACTGAAATCAGTGAGAGAACTGTAGCCAATAACTCCCAGCTGTGACATTTTCTGAGGTGTTCCAAAATATAGATGACGATTTTTCTGTGTCATTTCTACTTTTTCTTCTATCAGGATGTAGGTGTTTCAGGCAATCAAGAAAATAGATTAGGTATTTAAAAGTGCATAATGTCCCACCGAAGTTTTAAAACTGTCAATATATGAAAGCAGAGCTGAAAATGTGGTTAACATTTGAAGAATAATCTGAGTCTGGCCTGTTTTAAAGGAAAGAAAAAATGAACTTACTATTCCTATGTCTCTCAAATTTAATACTTTTGCAAAGTATACAGAAAATATGTAAATAAAACCAATTTAAAAACTGAAGTTTATTCTTTCACAGTTTCCATGTTTGTTTAAAAAATACTAATTTTTATAAACAACATTATTTCCACTGATAACTTGTTTGTTTTCCAAAGCATGTACGCATTTCCTTAATGAGTACCAAAGACGGAAGTATTCAGGAACAGAACCGATTTTAAATCAGGCTATTAAGGTTGAATCAAAATTTAAAGGAACTATGGTGTGGCTGAAGGTTATCTCCAATCAAACTTGTCTCTGATAAAGTGATTAAATCTCTGACATAAACTTTTAAATCTCCTTGGAAATTTAGAGTTGGATAAACATCAAGGTACATAAAAAACCCTTACTGCTTATTTTAGGACAATTAATACCTAGTGAGTTCAGTTAAAAATGACATTCTGCTCTTGAGTTTCTGACTTCTCACACTAAGAAGTTTATCAGCACAAGAAGTTCTTGGCAAAAATTGAGTTCTTTGTAGTTTATCACCAAAACTTCAAAATGAAAAAAAATTATTTTCAGCTTTTCTGAAATTTTTATATAACAATAATTGGAAGTTTCATTTTGAGTGAGGTTTACATGATCTTTAAATAGTTTTGTTTGTCATAAAAAAATCACAAGGAATTCCAATATAATATTTTGGTTAATAATATATCATTAAAAGATATTTACAGTCAACAGATAATATATAATCAATTGATTGAACATAATCAATAGATTATGGATTTGAAACATTTTGCTCAACTTCACTCACAACCTACCTGAGGGTCAATTTAAAAGGTACAGTTCCTTGTTTACAGATGGAGATATGAACTACAAAATAGATCGTCTTACTCCAAATTTGATGATATGCCAGTTGATATCATCTGAGGTACATCAGTTGATCATGTTCAAATTTTCAGAATACAGAAAAAATCCAAACAATCCACACAAAAACAAAATTAAAAACCGATAGAAACAAACAAACACTAAACAAAAAAACCCCAACCTTAACATTTATATTTTGGATTTCGTCTTGCCCAATAGATGTGGGAGGAAAGATCAGCATACCAACATCTGAGAAACTGGCAGTTTACTTCCTCTCTTACCCATTATGAAAAGTTCCAGGTCAGAAGTACCTGCTCCTTTCAAGTGTGGCAGCTGGGAAAAAGGTGCATTGTTCAAAGGCACTCCCCTCCCCTTATATTTCATCTTAATTAATTTATCCAGTGAGCAAAAAGCTTTTATGCTTGGTGGCCAAGCCTTTGCTGTGAAGGGAGAGCAATGCAAACAATGGTCAGACCTCCTGCCCCAGTTGTGGTGTTGTGCAAACCTCCTCCAGCCTCTTCAGGCTGAAGCAGCAACAGCCTTTAATGGCACATATTTGTGCCCTTCTTGGAATTATTCACCTGTCGCTTCAAAAAACACACACAGGAGACTCATTAAGATTTGTTCTATTTGTCTCAGTAGTTACTGACTCTGTTCCTCTTTACAATGATGTAAATCACTTTTCTGAAGGGAGATATGTTAGTGTAAAAGAGCTTGAACAGGAAAATCACAGCTGTTCCATTTCTGGAAAACGAACATGTCTCTCTAAATGAGTAGGAAGGCTTTTTTACATTTATCCAAACTTCTGCAAGTCTCATCTTTCTATATTATTTTAAATGTAAAAAAAAAAAATTAAAAAAAAAAATGAAAGGCAATACAGGACTAATCTAAAGAAACTGATGCAGACCTGCCCATCCAAAGCAGGTGCTGTCCACAAAAAATCCTTTTCTTCAAGGACTTTTGGTTTAAGCCCTTTAAGTATGAGACAACCTTATTAGAGAGATGTTCAATATCCTTTTCTGCCTTAAGTATTTAAATCATGTATGTGCAAAAGACTACATCATGTAAACGGATTAATCCAGCTGAACCAATACCCATGCTATATAGATTTGTTTATTCAAGCTTTACGTACAGTTGCTATGTTTTGGGATAGGTGAACAGCTGGAAAAGCAGCAGGTTGCCACAGACATGTGAGGAAAAACAATTTCATGTTTTTTTATTACTACAGGGTTCAGCTCAGATGCAATGCTAGATGGGACATATGAACTTGAGGACCAATAAGACAGAAAGGTTGTTAGGACTGAGGACTGGCCCCTTTGGGCACGGGCTGTGAAATGTTACTGTCCATTTCATCAGCAACTTCTCACTATTTTCAGTAACCTCATCTGGGCTATTTATGTGAATAATGTGAGAGGCTTTCACCCTGACTTGATTAGTTTGCACCTTCAAGGTAATTAGCTCCTTATGTTCCTTTGCTAGAGGCAATCTGTGTTATATTCCAGGCGGCTACACAGTTGTCTTCCCTTCTGTCCATATACCCTTTTAGGTTACTCGGGAAGGTAAATTGTGCTGTAGAATTATTGCTCCTCTGCTCTGTAGAGAAATAGGTTAATGAAAGTATACTTTTGGGGGGGAACAAGAGGCACCTGAAGTATAAGTAAGGACAACTGTGAGTCTCTTTGCTCACGGTTGTATTTTTGAGATTTTGGTTGGTTGGTTTTTGTTCATTTGGGGTTTTGGGGGGGGTTTCTTTTGGTTTTTTGGNTTTGTTTGTTTTGCGTTTTGTTCGTTGTTTTTTTTGGTTTTTTGGGTTGTTTTTTTTTTTTTTTTTTTTTTTTTTTTTTCTTTTTTTTTTTTTTTGAGGTCTACTTCTCATTTAAATTAGCTGAGAAACAGTCTAAAATTATAGGTTGATCAATATTAGAACTCAGTTTCAAGACCTAAGGATTTAGAAAGTCAAGACATTGCTTCTACTTGGGTTTTGACTTTGATAAAAAACCTAAACATTCATTTACATAGCTGCATGTTTATTCTACTGTAGTCTAAACAGTTGTTCACTTTATATCCTTGAGGTATGGAATGTTCTAATGTAGTGCTGAGGCTATTTAAAATAGTTGTGCTGTGGTTGCTGTGGCGAAGAAGTAGAAAACTTGTTACAATAAAAATTGCTGGAGGAAAGTCACTTCATTTTGCTCTCAAGAGTAAGCAATGTGAGTAGGTCACCTACAGATGCATAAAGGAAGCTTCACAGCTATTATAACAGTCATTGGGTTACAAAGTCTCAAAAATTACATTAAGAAGCAAATGAGGGAGTGTCTTCTAAAATGCTGTGATTTAATAAGATATCTCAAAGTGAGGTCATTCACACTGGGAATGATAATACCAGTAAATTAAGGAGAAGGTCACTTTTATGTAATGTTAATCGTACAAATTCCTCAAATATGACTCTTACGGTAAGGCATTTTATGGATCCTAGGATTCCATGACCTTTATTTGTGTTAGGATTATAACTAAAAATCCATTATATATGAGAGCAGAAAAAAAGTCGTCTTCTATCCTTTGATTTTTTTATTTAAGGGTCTGGGGGATTTACCACATGTTGTATACCATAGACTCACTGTAAAACGTCTTACATGTAAAACCTCTTACAGGATATTTTCTTCATGAGATTGCTTTTTATAGCGCAGTCAGGTTAAAAAATGGAATTTCTAGATTTGGTTTTGGAGTAAAAATATTTTTAAAGAAAAATATTAAATTCCCTGACTGATTGTCATCCCGTATTATGCCAAGTGGGCATAATGCATCCGTTCCCATAAACTGTTTTGAAAAGACCTTAAATCCTTGCAGTAGTTTTTCTGTGGGGTTTTATTATGGACCCAGTTACAAAAACAGCATGAAAGCATAACTGTTTTATAAGGAATGATTGGGGAGCTTTTTTTTTCCCTCAAGATTATTTTGTTGACGTGACTACATAAGCACAGATGTTCTTCAAAATGCTGTAATACCATGGGAAGGACAAAAGCAATTTTAAACTATACTTTTCATACAAATTTCCTAGATTTTTTTAAATATATCTCAGTGGATTTTTCACAGAGAACAGAAAGTCCAGAACACCATCGAATGTTTTGACAGTAGACTTTCAAATGGGAAGTCTTCTAGGAAAATTACTCAAGACACATATCTAAACATTGGTAAAGATCAAGTCTAAATTACTGCATGTTTTTCACTGTTTTCAAGAATGCAAAAATATCTTTTTTTAACTTGAGTGGAAAAATAGTGTATCTCCACAGTGTAGTTTTTTTCTCCTGAACTCTTCATGACAGTCATTGTTGTGGTACCCTGCAGAGTGTTAGGCAGTATATAAAAAACATGACCAGTTATTAGTGGTGCCATTGAAACAGAAGTGCTGCTGGAGTCAAGGGGTTTCCAGCATTTTATGCTATCTGGAAATCTGGCCCTCAATTTTAGTCCTTAGGGAACTCTTACTCTCAAACTAAAAAGACCGCAACAGATGAGAGGGATAAATATCCCTATATCATAGAGGAAATTAAGGATTATAATAAGGCATCACAATTTACCACATGGCTTATTTAACAGTCCTGCAACCTGATGGGAAGAAGTCATGATGGATTTTAAGACGTTTTTCCAAGGATACATTTTTCTTATCATGGCAAGACATACTGTTTAAATTGGCTTAAATGAATTTTCTCTAGATGTATGCAGTTCTCTTTTTTTCAGTCTGTCCTCTATTTTTTCTTGTAGTCTCACTCAATTCCTTGTCTTCCTATCTCATCCTGTGCCCACCATTGCCTCTTTCCTCATAATACCTGAGATGAACTAGAAGGGTGAGTCAGGACAGGGAGCATGCCAAGGCTCTGCATTCACAGCCAGGAGAGCCAAGTGCTTCTTGAATACGGTACAAAGAGCTGGCTGTGTCTCATGTCTGATATGAGCTATTGTAACACTTCATTGTCCTCTTCTTTACATGAGAAAAGATGCGTCAATAGTTTATTACATTATTCAGTCATTAGGCATCATTCCAGATGACCATGTCTTTTTTTTTTTCCCTCAAAAGTAATCAGCACAACCTTCTGCTGTAAATAGAGGGTATAAATTGGTGATTATAGCTATTTTCCCTCACATCAGAACAAATAATAAGGCATAAGTCTTTTCTACCCCTGTCCCCTTATTGGAACAATAACAAGATGAGCCTTCAGGCTTCTGAGGTTGTAAATCATCTAAATAGGAAACAAGACCTGTGTTTTTCCTAATTTATCATATTGTCATTTATTATAGATGCCCCTTCATCTAAACTCTCCTAGCACTATATCTTGTTCATCTTCTTAAGGCAGCTCTCTCAATTGCGGTTATGTGTCTTACATTTCTGCATTTACTCATGGCTATTCTCACATCTACTTCCCCAACTTTGTCACTCCCACTACCCCCTCTCACCTCCTGCCTACTGCTCCAGTGTTTCCTTTCTGCCAGTCCCACCTCCATATTCTAGTCGAACAATATCTTAGAATACTGTCAGATACTAAAATTGTTGTACTGGAATGCATTTCTCAGCAAAATTCAGCCTTTCTTATCTTACCTAACATTTAAGCAACTATTACATTTTTAATAATTGATGCAGATTACCTGTCACAATCTGAGTTACTCGTCTCTGTTCTTTGTAGCTTTGTTTTCTTCTAGAGATCATTTTTCTTTTCCTTTTCACTAGGGTAAAATTTACTTAAATCATTTATTTAAAATCTGATTGTGTGAACACCTGAAGATTTAAATATAGAAGGTTTCAAGATGATTGCTTGATTTTATTTCAAGTTACTGATAAACTGAGCTCCTGCGTTTCTTACTGGAATGTTTACAGAAAAATACTAAATGATTGTCTTGTGAATGCACGATCTTCTATTTTTGATTCTTGAAACAAACTATAACAGGTCATCATTCATTTTTTACAACGATGAAAATTTCTGACTAAAAGCTGATATGTGATAGAGTTAAATAATTTCATAAATGAGCTCGAATTTAAAAAAACCCATGAAAACTAGGACAATGAGTAAATTGATAGGTGTTATATTTGTCAAGTTTGTTCACTAAATACGTTGAAATTTTCAACTTTTTTAGCAGTGCTGGTCATTTCTAGATGCAAGATGAAAACCTGAAAAAGAAGTAAAATAAAAGTTCTCTCTTTCTCTGTGAAAATAAACAGCACAATTCTTATAGTCAAAAACGTACTTCCTAAGTATGAGATATAATTGATTACACTTTTTAAAGCATTTTACAAATTATAATTCTCACATTACATAATCTAAAACTTTAAATTCTCTACCTATCTAGAAATCATTAAAAATCACTGAAAGTAGCTTAGTATCAAAATACCATTTTTAAACTTCAAATATGTTCTCCATGGTGCGCTGTACATTGAGAGCAAATGTTTTCAGGTTTTAGTGTTTGTTCTAATGTAAGAAAAAAATGCAAAAATGCTGCAGAACTAGGACAAATATGGGTCTATAAATAGCAATCAGTCTCAGTGAAGCACAGCAACTTAATCTCCATTTGCAGCTATTCTGAGCACAAAGTTAGGTTGAAGGACATGAAAGTTGTTTTGGTTCCCACTGTCTTCCCATCACTGTTGTCACTCCAAGCATTGCCCTGTTCTCTACTTGTCTTGTACTTCTCTAATCTCTCAAATTTATCTCTCTATATTTTTCTCATCCTTGACATCTCAGACTCTTACTTTCCTTCCTCTGATGCTCAACAGAGTAAAGTTCTCCTTGAATTTTCATCCTTCTCATCTACTGAGAACCAGATCAGTTATCCTTAGGCTTCTTGAAAGAAGCTCAGAGAAAACACTTTTTTAAAGGGTAGGAATATCTTTATACGTGCTGAATCTTTCCGAATAAAATGAAACAGGTTTATCTGGAAGAACAGCTGTTACTTTTTCCTAATCCTGCTAAACCAGGTAGAGCTTCTTTAAGACATATAGGAACAAAACATATGGGAGTATAATTGAATATAGGGCAGAGAGTATAGGAATATAATAGTGCATAGGAGCATAAATCAAACTATGAGTGGGAGCTGTTAGGTAGGCATGCCACCCTTGATCAATATAGCTCTTATATGAAGCTTCGGTCTAGTACAGTATTCTGGGTTGAGTCACATCATTTGTCAGAAAAACAGTAGCAAAGAGTGGAAAGAAAAGGGGCCTCCTCAGAGTTGCTTTTTGTGTCATTCCAAACCATTTTCTTGAAAGGTAGCAGAGCTTATTCTCAAAATAGAATTGGCAAGAGTCCTCAGCTTAGACCTCATAAACACTCTGATATCTCTCAGAGCTTAATACCCCTAGAATATGATTTAAGTCTTCTCTCGGAGGCATTTGGGCTTAGGATGTATGAACCAGTCTCTGGGGGATTTAGGATGATGCATTATTATTTTCCACAGTCACCTACACAGCACCCCGAGGTAAGATGCTGATATGTCTAATGTCATACAGGCAAGCAGTGTCAGAGCTAAGATTCAAATTGTTTCCCAGACATATTTCTGATCCCTTCAGGCTCAGAAGGCTGTCAGTCTCAAAGACTGTTACTCAAAGTGGCCAGAGCTCCACCAATCACTAAGCAAGAGATTTCTGTATGCATTCTGTCAGAAGCAGATAAAGAGCCAAGCAGCATTAATGGGATCAGTGGTAGCCCACAGCTCTGTGGTGCTGGTTTCTGCCTGGGATGGCATAGAAAGGGAGAGAGTGGGAGTGGGTTTCTCAGTATTCTGTAAATTCTGCCTGGGTGCAATGTCTATGCTGCTTCTTGAACTGATGTTCTCTTCTGACGTTTTCAAGTCAAAGCACAGTGAATAGTTTGGTGTGCAAGTGGGCATGACTAGACTGACTGTCTGCAGATTGTCCTTCAGACAGAGCCTGGGCAGTCCACAGACCATGCAAGGATTTGAGGAACCCCTGCACTCGTCTATCCAGTGAAGGACAGACTAACACTGCAGAAAACCAGCTGTCTTTGTTCAAGGGAGCAAACTTTTACTTGGTTCATGTTACATACATCTAGTGCAGCAGCTGCCAGCCTTACCTGCATCATAGACAAGTCCTGGAGTACGAGATCAGCCTGGTTTGTTATACTGAAGTCCATGCTACTGCACAGAGGAAACTAAAATGATTACGAGAACAGGAAGGCATTGTCCCTCCCAAGACACCACTACTTAATCTGATACTCTGTGTATTGTTTCATGGTTTGCTGTGCATTTTTACTTCACCTCTTTTAGGACTCAGTGCTGCTGGGTGGCCAGTGGTAGGAGAAAGCAGACCTGCGGGAAGCAACAACACCCAGAATTAGAAAGCTGACAGGGAATAAAGACTTCACAGAGGCAATTGCAGGGTTGGACAGTGAGGGAAAAAAGAGCTCGTCAGCTAAAAGGTCTATAAAAGAGAAGTGTTGGGGAGACAGTGTCCCAGAACAAGCTGCCTGATCGAGATCTGAAGGGAAGTCATTAATTTATAACAGGGGATAAGCCTAGTTCTTGCATTTTCTTCATGTGGGGTCCTGGTTAGACACTGCTTTGCCCTAATCAAAGTAAGTTTCTAGTACCCACTACCTCTCACAGCCCTTTACCCAGAACCCTTTGTAAGGAGAAGAAATGCACTGAGAGTGGGTGCACCAAATGCACTGAGAGTGCGTGCACCAAATGCACCTCACCTATGTAAATGTTAATGTTGCCATATTCTCAGTTTGACAGCATATTCAAGAAAATTCAAAGCCTTACGTAATGCTTTGTTAGTAATAGAATTCGTCAGGATTTTTCTTCTATATGAATGTTCTTCAGCTTCATGTCATTTTCCTGTAAGGAAACAGGCTCTAATTTGTATGCTGCTTCTGAAGCATGACCTTGGTGTGTCTTGTTTATTGATTAAGACAGAAGAGATACCTGAGTGTTTCAGCTCTAGCAGATCATTTCAGTATTATGTCCACTTTAAACAGCTTTAATTTGGTTTTTATATAAGTATCACACCGCCAAATAGGGTTTTTTGTCTGTCAGTGCAGTTTAGCCACGCAGGACAGTTTGCAATTAGCTCATGGGCTGTTCTGGAGCTCTAAAGGCACAGCTGGCATACACAAACAACCTTTCTTTCTATCCCTGCCTTCTCCTGTTCAGTGTGCCAGAAAAGTTGGCTCTGCACACAGACCTCATGTTCACTTTGCCACCCTCTCCTCCCCTTCCCTCTCAAGACCTGCTGGTCTACGAAGGGGGAGCTGTGGTTTTGCCTTCTTTGTTATACACCATGTAGCAGTGGGGGATGAAAAAAGTAATTGTAGATGAAGATACAAAAGCCCATGAGCTCTTCTCTCTGAAACCTTTTGCTATGGCCCTTTTTTTTTTCTTAAGTTTAAAACTCTATACTAACCCAAGAAATGACTGCACCTTGTGGATACAATCAAACCTTTACCAAACAACCTTCAGTCATTTCCACCATGTAATTCCTTTACTTTTAAGTATTATTTTTGCTGCTGTTAAAAAATACTGTGCTACACTATCAGTGACAGGATTTATATCTGTTTAACCAATCAACCTGAGTTTTGGAAGGAAAGGGTTATACATGATCAGAAACATCACTCTGATGTACAAAGCTGTCTTGCCCTTCTTAGAGGCATTAATAGAGTGATTCTGGTGTGGGCACAGTTTCCCTCTAAACGACATGGAGGTACAACACTAAAGTAAGTGACATCTGCAGTAAGGGAGCAGCAACAGAACTGCTGTCCTTGATGTGCTTATGTTTCTTAAAGCAGAGATAACTGAGTAGAGGCTATTGTTTTGGTGCGTTATAAACCTGTGAAAGAGAAGGTTGAGAGAAGGAAGGGGGAAAACCTGATTGTTAATGCCCTTGGCCCCCAAATGTCCCAAATGTAAAAGGGCATCCTAAGAGAAAACTAATCCCGTGACTAATCTTCAAGATTTTAGTGGGACCACTGATGCTCAAAATTAAACATGCTCTTAGGAGCATGTCTTCATGCAGTAATGCTAAGAAGCAGCATCTCTCATTGGCTGCTGACAGTCATCTCTTTCTCACCCTGTGTGCCTCCTGATCATGCAGAAAAATGCTTTCTGTGAAGCAATGATGTAATTCAGTCTCGTGAAAAAAACAGCCCTTGAGAAAACAGCCACAACGATTTTACATCCCACGGAAGTGATTTATAACAACCTCATCAGTCAACATTTTAACTTTAATTTACACCATCCTGTTGCAACAACAGTGATGATTTTAAGCTTTAAAATAAACTAAAAAGGTGCTATATCACATTATTAAAGCTGTCACTAAATCATTGCTAAAATATTGTTTTTTATTTTGTCTTTTGAAAATCCATAATGTAAAAAGGAATTAACAGTAGGTTAATAAAGAGGTTAAAGAAAGCTCCCACAAAGAGAAGGGAGGGTTATGTAAGGGAACACTGTGCACCCCCTGAAATGTCCGTGCATCTAAGATATCAATCTGTCACAGGCAGTATAGGCTGACCTTGTTCACTGGGTAAAGCTGAAATGGAAAATTGAACTGCAGCTTTGGGATCATAGGGGCAGCCAAAGGTCATCCACCACTCAGGAACTGCCAATGCCTATTCCCTGCTGACTTCGTCTAATCCATGGCTAGCTGCTTTCAGTCACCTAGATAGGATCTTTACACTGCAGCAACGGCCTCCTTCAGGGGAGCATCTTCCTGAGTAATTGTCTGCAAAGTACTGTTTCTTTTGGGCACATCTTAAATGTTGCTTGAAATAATGAAAGGAAATAAAGTGTTTTGAACATTAAACATGTTTTTCCAGTTCATAAAGATCATGTATATCTGACTGTGCCCTATTCTGATTTTCTGCTAAGGAGTAAATACACCATTACCAGCAGACTTGAGGAAAAAAAGGCACAGGATAAGGGCTTGAACTTCAGGTTTTCTTTAAGATCCTGTGCTAATCTCATCACTGCTCACAGAGCAGTATGGCATCAAAACATCTAGCAGTGCTTTTCACAAAACTACAAGACAATACAGATAGAGAAGTCTGATTTCATTTTTATCAGGATAAATGAATTCTTAAGAATTTTCCAGTAACAGTCTTATTTCCTCATTAAACAGGATTCTGTCAAATCAATACAAAAGAATACAACTGTGAAGTCATATCTGCCCTTAGTGTAGGCTATCTGTTGACCTACACAACACACAGATCTTGTACATACAACCATGCCCTTAAAGAAAGCAGAAATACGTGGTATCCAGCATTAGACACATGTTGCCAGAGTTCCTTCCTCTGAGCACTGCAGCCTGTTATAGGTTTATCCCCTTGTGCGTCAGAAGGACTTGCATCTTCATAAACTGAAACCACATGCGCACATACATGCTTTTTTTTCTCTCTTTCTATTTATACCTCTTAGATTCTTTGAAGTAAAAGGTCTGATCCTTTATTATAGCAAGCATGAATGTATCTCCTATATTTAGCAACCTGAAAAAACTCTTTGCACAGGTGCATCCTAAACCATTCTGGCTTCTAGCTATTGTTATCTATCCTAGTTTTCTTCTAAATTGTATGGCATTGTGTTTCCTAGAGACATTTGAATATTGTCTGTTTTCTTATTTTGTTCTTATTTCAAGTTAATTTTGGTTGTTTCTTTGATATTATAAATGTGTTGATGCTTCCTACGTATCCTGATTAGAATAATTTGTTTTTCATATTCCAGTATCTCTAGAGCCTTGCACTTCATGTAATCCTTTACATGTGTCTATTGCAAATGCAATACTACTATAAAATCAAAATAATAACTATGAATATTTGCACTAGGTGCTTTACACCTATGAATTGAACTTTAATTTTTCACATCTCCCCAGCATATGGAAGGAAAATGGGGACACCTCTCTACTTCTTGTAAAAACTTCTAAGCTCTTTGAAGTCTTTTGAAAGATATTTTTAGGTGAGGGCTCAGTTTCTGTCAGTCACAGGTATAAAAGGAAAGTGACTGTGCATGTGTTTTGTGTATGCATGTCTATCTGTAAACAAACTTATTTAAGAGTTCTTAATTTCCTAGGAATATTGATTGCTGAGATACTGATTATCAATTAGGATTGTCTGTCATACAGATAATATTCATTAATTCACGAAGATGCAGAGAGCTTCATGGGGTCTGACTCAAAATATCTGAAACTGGTTTGCATAACTTCATGAATTAACATAAAAACTCAGGAACGTAGTTTAATTTGATGCAGATATGATTTTAGAGTACACGTCACTCAAAATGGAAATTGTTTAGCATAGTAATAATTCTCAAGAAGAAGGAAAAAGCAGTTTGATAAGTGTTTCTGTTCTGGGGAAAAAGCCAAATGCTCTAGTGACATCACAGGATAAGGAAAAGCATTTTCTGCTTCAATTGTAACTGGAGGTTAAGCGGAAGCAACTGAAGTTAAACAATTTCAAGTTACCATCTGTAGTTACCTTGCATCTAAGGGCCTTGAAATCAAGGATCTCTCTGGATTATTGCTAGTGATTTTTTATTTTCCTTGGAACAACTGGAGAAGTTCTGTAAGCATGGAAAATAGTTGTTGTTATATCATTATCTAAGAAGAGTAAATAAGCCAACTTGGGAAATATAAACTTACAGGAAAAGCAATACAACAATAAATGGACCTCAATTAAGAAAGTATTAACCAAGGTTAGTATAATAAAAGACAGTCAGAAAGAGAAATGAAAAATTATTCCCTTCAAACACCGTTTCATCTTAATAAGAAGAAAATTTCTTTTGATAAATATTGTTCCTATTTTATATTAAAAATAATGTAAGACGAAGATTTAGCATTTTTATTTATTTTTATATGAAAAATGGGGAAATAAAAATTTACCAATAAATCAAAATAGCTAAGTACTAGCTAGATAACACATCTGAAACGAAAATGTCGAAGGAATCATCTGCTATTCTGAAGATGTCAGTCTCCTTTTAGTTAGTATATAGTGAATGAATATATATAAAAAAATACATATATAAAAAAAGGTTTTAGTTGACACAGAAATTAGAGTACTGAAAAATGCTGAAATAAATAGTACATTTTATAGAAAGTAAAGTGGGAAAATCCAAATAAGGTCCTCAGACTTTATGGGCAGACCTATCTCAATCCATAGGTAAAGTCCTTCCATTGCTTCAGTCTGTAGCATTGATAAAATTCCCCACTGATCCCGTACCCATTTGAAAATTACATGAAGAATACTGATACAGAAAGTACAGAGAAATTTCTTAAAGTGTTTAAGCAAGTGAAAAGCAAAATATATGTTAAAAGACTGAGGAAGCTCTCTGTATTCTCTTTATAAAATAAAAACCTAAAGTAAAATTGCCTGTGACAGTACTGAGGTTGTGGGTAACAGTCATTTGTTCTGAACGACATTTGGACAAGAACTAACCTCAGGGAAGCCCTGAAATCTGTATTATGTAAGTAATAATGATTGCTGAGATTGTTTTGGGTTTATGAACTAGGAATTTATGAAAACCTGTATCTTGGCCAAGATACCATCACAAAAAACAATTTCTAAAGCTAATACCTGAAAAAACCTAGAAGATGGTACTGAATACCAGGTAAGGTGAACTGTTCATTTTGCTGGACATCACTGAGGAAAGAAAAATATAATCCATGTAGTTTAATTCATTGATGCTGAAATCTCATCATGTTTTGAGAAATATTTTCTGTTTCCTATACTAACAAGAAAAAAAAAATCGGATTTTTTTTTTTAAAAATGTTTTCCTGAGAAATGGGAGACACAGAATGGAGATCCTTTTCTCAGGGTAAATGGTGAGAGATCAACTCGGTTCTGAGGGTAACACTTTGCTGGAAGTATCCAAATTGGCATTTCTTATAAACATCACCAATACACAACACAGAAACCAGATACAACCTTTGTCTTAGGTTAAACCTTTATCAAGCCCTGCAACTAGGATGTCTGAAACTTCTTCTCTCTGTGTACTGGTATACAATAAAACATTTTTAGAACTTTATACAAATGGATCTCAATATTTTACAAAAATATTCTCCTGACATTAGAAAGATATGTATAACTGTCAACTCATTTTACATGAGGGGATACCAAGTGTGAGAGAAATTAAGTAATTTTCTTGATATCTTGGAGAAAGGCAATGACAAATATGGGACTAAATAGAAGTGCCTGTGATACTGGTGTGAAGTGCTGCTGCTGGCTGAAAATCCTGTGTATCTGACCATCACAACAAGGAAACTATGGCTCATCCTCCTCACAGATCTGGTAGTTTCCTTGATTCCTTCTGGTTAGTCAGAATTACAAGACATTTGTTTCAGTCCAAAATTGCATACACCATTTATGGACCTGTGCTTTATTGCATTTATTATTTTCTCTTCCAAGAGGACTCAGGCCAATTCAAAGGTTACACTCTTTTTAGATAAATCTTCCAAAACAAATGGTTTCATATATGGCCTCTGATTTAGTTAAAGAGGTCCTTTGGCAACAGTCCCTAAATATTGAATTGAAAGCCACTTTAAAATTGATAATCTGAATTGAACTCAAATAATAGGGTCCTGTCCTGAAATTCTAGGACTAACATTGAAATAAATTGGCTCTAAATTAGCATCACAAATTCGTTTGTAGTTTCTGTGTCTCCCCTTTAGACTGCATTCTTGCCTTGAAAATATATGTTGAAAGACATGGTAAGGTTTGTTGTTAAGCAATTGAAATTGCTGAATGTCAGAAAGCAATAATTAACTTAAAGTAAATGTTTCAGTTTTAAAGGAAATAATTATAGGTAGAGTAAATCATACAGAGGAATTAAAAATCTTTTTTTAAAAGATAAAAAGATACTACTTTTACTATCAAAATACTTTTTGATTGTTTTATAAATAGTAGTATAGGCTGTAGAATTAAAAATTGAAAATGGTCACTAATGTTGATGGTGAAAGAGAAGGACTGTAATGATACTATTAGAATAGGAAAAAGGTGGGCATCCTTTTTTAAAATTGTTTTACTTAAAAAATCTCATTTCGAGTTTACAATTGAAGTATCCATTGCAACATTAATAATAATGTCAAGACACAGCACAGAAGCCAGAAATTCTGGGAAATTTTTTCTGGCCAGTAAAACTCTTTTGTATTTACCTTCCTGACAGTTGTAATGACAGATGCCTAGTATCAGATGTAGCTGGATCTTCTCTTACCATACCTGCCAGCAGGAAGTGAGCTGTTCCAAAATTTACTAACAGCGGTATGATCAACATGACATCATAATGAAACTTGGGAGAATATTAGAGTAATATGTCAGATGTCAGACCAGGAACCATCATTTGTGCAACGTCTCTAAGCAGAATCTGGCATTTTCCTAACTGTGAATGCAGCAGAGTGCTTTGTTCCTCCAAGGATTGCTCATGTAACA
This sequence comes from Machaerirhynchus nigripectus, assembly GCA_013397975.1. Lineage (NCBI taxonomy): Eukaryota > Metazoa > Chordata > Aves > Passeriformes > Dicruridae > Machaerirhynchus > Machaerirhynchus nigripectus. The sequence goes on along the minus strand of VZRQ01003871.1, from coordinate 542,657 downwards.
GTGCAATCTTCTGATTTAAACCCTCACAAGCATGGCTGGAACAGCTTGTGGAGTAAAGCACGTTAAGTAACTCAAAGTCCTGTAGAGGGAAATGATCTGTAATCCCTGTTCTTGTAATAACTCTGCTTGAGATCAGGCAAGGTGGAGCATGGCAGCAGATAGAAATGCTCAATCTATTAAGGCCCAGTGCTGGGAGGTGCAGAGCTTCTCCTGAAGCTCTCACTGGAGTTGCAGTGCGTGAGCAAGTCCCTGGAACAAGCTTTCACTTGCCAAATATAGACAGAGAGCATTTTTGTTCAGGACATTTATATTAGTCTTCTCTGCATTCTATACATAGCTGCTGTTCCTTTTTATGGCTTGTTCTCTGAGGGGGGTATTCACACCATCTAACTTCTGGCATCTAACTTGGGGACCTAAATTAAGATTGTGGGCTCCATACTTAGTGTTGCTTCAACAGGCAGTTCAGAGCTAGTCAGCCCTAAATATCTGCTATTTCAAAAAGGTGACAAGCAACTAGAGTAAACTGTAGTAGACAGTCGTTATTATTGTAGCAGAGATTGTATCAAAATACCATACCTCGATGAACACACACATTTCAATCAAGGTATAAAATCACAAATAGCAGGTTCAAATACTGGAGACAGCTCACTTTGCTAAAAGTAGATTGATGGAAACACATATGTGTAAATACATGTTTATTTATATGTGGTATGTCTGTTATAATTAAGGCTTTACGTACTCACTGCTTAACTTCAAAACACAAATTTTATTTCAGAAAATTAAGTTTAAATCAGTTGGTAATATTGTCATTCTTTTTTGTTATTTTGCTGTGTTTTTTAAGGCTACTCACCTTCTTTTTAAATGTTCTCTTGTGTGTTTGGCTTTAAAAGTGTGCTGTGCACACCTTATAACAAGAAAGCCATCACTGAGGTCAGTGAGAGCTGCCGAAGTGCAGTGTCTCTAAAAATCGGTCCGCCTTTATGCGAGCCTTTAGGTTATTGGGTTTCTCATTGCAAGTCTACATGCAGATCTACAGTTTATAATAAACAGTGATAGTGAGCTCATGGCATGCGTGACAGAATTAGGACATGGGGTTGTCCTCAACAGCAGACAAACAGAGCCCTGGGGTCTACATACTTCTCTCTGCCAGGTAGTGGCAGCAAGGGGCTGGGGAGGCTCTGGAGAACAGCAGTGCGGGCATGAGGGATGAGAGGGAATTCGGAGACCGAATGGGAAAGGTAATGCACAAGAAGTTCACACAAACAAACAAACAAACAAGCAAGCAAAAACCCAACCCAAAAAAAGCAAACACCCCCACCCCCAATTATTTGTAAATCCTATAAGTTGGGAATATAAAGCACAGTATATAAATATTAAGGTCAAAAGTTCTTCTTACTCTAATTTCAGCCTTCTTACATGAACAGAAGAGGGTCAGATGTAGGTAAACTGTAGTTACTAAGGAAAATTCCGGGTCAGACTGGAAGAGATCTGGTGAGTTTAAGCAGTTTGGATCCCATCCTTACTACCGAGATTTTTAAATACAGAAATGAGAAACACTATGAGGTACTATTCTCACACAGAGTCACGGATGGTTGAGGTCAGAAGAGACCTCTGGAAGTCACTTGGTGCAAGCCACTTTTTATGAAAAGGCCAATTGTCCAGAGCCATGTCCAGATGGCGTTCAAATTTCTCTGTGGATAAAGACACCACTATCTCTCTGGGCAAACTCTGCTGGTGCTTGCTCACCCTCACAGATAAAAATTCTTTGCTGATGTTCAAAGGGAGCTTCCTGTGTTTTAGTTTGTGTCCATTGTTTTTTTCCTATCACTGGGCACCACTGGAAAGAGCCTGGCTCCATCTTCTTTACTTCCTTTCTTTGGATATTTATGAGACCCCCACCAAGACTTCTTTTCTCCAGGCTAAACAGCTCCAGGTCCCTCAGCCTTTCCTCTTATGAGAGGTTCTGCAGTCATCCTTATGGCCCTTTAGAGGACTTTGTTTAGTAGCTCCACATGTCTCTTGTGTTGGGGAGCTCAGAATTGGACACAGCACTACAGGTGTGGTCCTGCCAGTGCTGAGTAGCAGTTCACAAGAATGCTGTGGAGATAGGAACCTGAGATTATGAAGATATCCAGTACCCCAGTGACTGGAAAACAAAACAGATCACACAAATAAACACAGAAAGAATCTGAGCTAAAGCAATCTAAGTTCAATCTTAATAATGTTGTTACATAAGCCTTGTATATTTGACTTTCAGAAGAGAATAACATTCCTTTAATGCAGCGTAAGTTACTTTTGTCTCAGATTTTGCAAGTTTAAAAACTAAAGTAGAGTTTAAAAAATCCTATGATGTGGAATAACACTGGCACACCTATGATTTATTCAGGAGCTTTTGAAGGTATTCAAGAACATGGGAAAGATGTCATTAGGATTTCTTGTTTCTCTTAAGAATGCCGAAAGAGGAATCCTGCCTCAGTACGGATCCCTGTTGCATCTATTCCTTTATGCTAAAAGCCCTACAGCCACTGCTCCTCCTTTATGTCCCCGTCCTGGACTGCTTCAACTGCTCACACCAGCTTTGTATTTTCCATCTCAAGCTATTCCTCTTGGTGCAAGCAATCAGACACAGCACCCATTGTCATGTTTCCACATACCTGCTCTCCACCTTACATCCCAAGGAACTGCTTGACTTCCCATCTCTAGTCAGCACTTCTTACAAAAAGACCTCCAAACAACCTCTCCCTCTGACTTTTCACTCCATGTTCCTTCCCTCTTGTTCTTTCAATAACAGTCATTATGAAACAAACATGCAGCATGAAAACTTAACCAGTATTTTGACCTCAAATCTTGTTAAAAACCACTAGAATCTTAGAAAACTCACTATTATCAGTGTACCAGAAACATGCATTTCTGCATGTAGCCATATAAATTTCATGTTTAAAATCTATACTGTGATGTAATAAATTTTTAAATGTTCAGAGTACCTGGACAAACGTAGGTCGCAAATTCAGGGAACAACTTAAAATTGTCTGAATTACATCAGTTACAAAAAATGGTTTCCCGTTTTATGGATATATTCTCTTTCTAGAGGCCCATCATGACATATATATTAAGTAGCAAATGGAAATAGAATATGCAGTATTTTTGCACTGTAAAATTTCAAAATTCAGGAAACAGCTTCATGGGAAATACTATTTGATACAAGGACTAAAAGTTGCATTCAGTCTTAATTGGTTATTTTCCAGGCTTTGTAGATATTGACTTGGGGTTCGAAGAGGGCCCATGCATTTGTTTTCTGGCTTTTTTCATTTTTAAGTCACAGATGTTCATTTGGGTACGTTTGTCTTCTAAAATGCAAGAGGTTTCTGGCTAGCCCAAAAAAGAGCATCCATAAATGAGAAAAAGAAGAGTAGAAGTCGTAATGTGATTTAATACCAGTTTATTTCAGATCTATTCAGAGATGTAAGGGCAGGAACTGCTATAAAGTGCTAAAATACCTGTCTCAGTCATCGCATAATACTGCCTTGCACAAATGTTCATTATTTACAAAATACTTAAATAAGGATTGATCACATACTTAGTTGTTCATAGATCGATGTGGTCATCTGACTTTTAAAATTTGAATGAAACGGAGTTTTGTCCTTGCTACTAACAGAGGCACTTGTGGATGAAAGTGGCTCACTGAATCATCATGGATGGTGTGATATCAAATATAGGAAGGAAAAACTTCTGCCTAGAAATTTCTGAATCCAGAGTCTTATAATTAAGGTACAATATGCTTGCAATGGGAAAATGTATTTTCCTTTTAATATTGCATCTGTATTTTTTGATAGACTGGGGCAGGGAGGGTCCATATCAGTCATTTAATGGAACTGACGAAGTAAAGTATTTTTTTTTCTTTTGTTCCTTAGTTCAACATCCTGTTTTCTGTACTAGTGGCATAGTGGTCTAGTGATCACTGAGAGAAGAATGATAGTGAAGTGTTCAGCTCTACATTTACATATGTTAAGAATTTTTATGGCCCAAATTTTTCCTAGTGATGTTTATTTCTAGGGAGAAGCTTCCCACTCAGTAGCTATTATGTAAATCTTCCTGGTTAATCACCACCTGACATTTTGCCTTGACTGATGGGCTGATGCCTTTGCTCAGCTGATGTCTGTAACTTGCCTTCTCAGTGTCACTGTCTTTGGACAACTTTTACCATGAATAAAGTCACTGTAGGAAGGATGTACACGTTGGAAGAGTATAAACCAGTTATTTTTGGCTATTACGCACAGCAGAAAATGTAGACCCAAAAAAAAAATGGAAAAAAAGAAAGGAGAATAAGTATTATTATGCTTACAATGCTCTGTAAATCATGCAGCAAGTCTGTGCTGGCCAGACAGCCTCCATTGCTAATCCTCAGTGCTGCTGATATACCATCTTTATGCCTTCTCATGTCAGTGTTTTTGTCTCGGAATCATGGAGATGCCAACTATCCCTAACTCAAAAAACTTACCTCTGCCTGTCATTTTACCCTTCTTTTCTAGTTTAGTACTTTTTCACAGCTCTTTCTCACAACTTAGCATTTTTCTCAGAAGTTTGAGGCAAGATTATACAACCATGTTATGTCAAAAGCAGTCCTTGATGAGAGGAACTCTAGGAGAGAGGTTGTGCACCAGTGACATTGGGAGATGGACACTATTTAATGAGGAAAGTTTCTGTGATTTTAAATAGGAAGGATGAAGTGCTATTCATCCTGGACATACAACAGTCAGGCTTATGTGAAATTAAAATGGCCAAAGCCTTACCTTTGCAGTGGCTAAATTTTAGAGTGAAGCTCCAAAGAAAGGGAGGAATAAAAGCAAAAAGTGTCTCTCAGCTTCCCCTCAAAACATTTCCCTCAGTGCACCATGTATTTCAGAACCCTCCATTTTTCTACAAATTCACCTCAAAGCTATCACACATTTGAGCCTCCCCTTCCTAGGAGATTAGAAGACCATCTGCTCAGGTTTAGACAACACAGTAGTTAAAATGCTGGCATCCTTCCTGCTCTAGCACTTTCATGGCTGTTGCAATCGAAGGAGGCGAATAAGAGATAACACCTCCACGTGTGTGAGGTGAGGGAGGAATGCTGAACACCAGCAACATGGTAATGAGTAGGAGAATGTGTAGATGGAGAAAGGAAAGACTCAGTTGCTGCAGCAGAATATTAAGTCAGAGGCAAATGAAAATAGTCTGTCCAAAAATGAAAGAAAAGGAATTCAAATTCCATCAGGAAAATGAGAAAGGGGAAAAATTGAATAGGTCAAAAAGAAATGGACTGAATGCTGTAACTGTGCCAAGGATTCTTCTGGGAGGGTCCAGAGGGATGAGAAGTGTTCACCTAGAAGAACTGAAATGTCCAGAGAGGTCATAGATTCTGCCTAGAAACTAAAGGGAAAAAAAAAAAAAAAAAAGTAAGGAAAAAAAAGTCCTAGTATAAAATATTTGTGCTATACCATCATTATCATGCCAGAAGAGTAGGTTTTTTATATGCAGTATAATTCAAGATAAGGATAGATAGGCTAAGATATGTATGTAGAAGCACATAGAGATAGGTATCAGAGATTCAAATCATCAGTGAATATACAGCAGGTAAAATTCACATCAGGCAGGCTGGATGCCATCTGTCACCGTTGGGTTTCCATGAGATGATTGGAAATAGATGTTGACAGCTTCCTGGTTAAAACTATCTATTTGAATATTCAAGAAAAAATGTTTCTCTGCTATTATAATCACCATTTCAGTTTACATTTTTTGCATGTAGACAGTAGGAATACATCAGTATATCCTTAAGAAGCTTTGTGGCACAGCAGTAAAGGGTTCTGCTTTATTCTTGAAACTGATTTATTAAGTTTCAAATCCTTCCTAAGGCAATTTCCTTTTTCTGAATAAAGAGTATGTTAATCTACTAGTCTCAAGCTCTGTTTCTTTCTCTGTGCACTAAACCTAATATTGAGGCTATCATTCTCCTTTAGTTCCAGGAGAAACAAAAGCTTAAAATAAAGAGGTTTTTTTAGATAAATTCCTCAACCTTTATGCAGGGAAAAAAATATAAAATAAACACTGGAAAGCAGTTTAGTGGACTAATATCACAAATATTAAATTCATTAAGCATTTAGACAAAGCATTTTATTGTTCCTAGCTTTGTGTAGTCAAAACGTATAAACTCATAAGCCTGTATTGGTGTAATAGGTTCCTCTCCAGAAAAATTTTTCCTATTAGCAAAAAGTGCTTTGACTGATCTATGAATGAGGTGATACATGAATTAAATCATAAAATACTGCATTATTTTTGTGGCAACTTTTGGTTTCATCCTGTGCTATGTATTTTTATAGGAATTGTGTACACAATTTCAAATAGAATAAAGCAAATTAAAATTAAGGAAGGGTTGCTTATGATGCCTGTGTATTTTTTACATTAAATATCAGCCAATTCATAAGCCACATGTACTGCATTTTTTTGGTTTTCTGCCAACTACAAAAGTTACTAGAGCTTTTAGTTTACTCTTTAGTTAACCAACAGTATTATTACAGGATACTTTCTGCAATACAGCAAACTTAGAACTCCCCGCTAATTGCAATTGTAAGACAAAAGCTGTGGATAGTTTAAGATTTCATGTTTTCATTTTAAAAGTAAAAAAGAAAATTCTAAAAACCACTGCTATCAGGATAGCAGTGTATATTGAAAAAACTGTTCCATGTTACTTTTCCTGTCATTTTACTGTTAGTCTGACACTATTGTTTATTCTGATAACCATAAATATACACTCATGCCTGAAGACGTACACTATGCACATCTTACGTATTCTGGCTGACCACCCAGTAATTTGGCTAATCTATTTGTCTTTGAGAGTATATTTTATATGAATGTAGTTATTTATAAATTACGCATTCATCAGGTCTACTGGGAGGTGTCCCTGTCCATGGCAGAGGGGTTGGGACTAGGTGATCTTTAAGGATCTTTAAGGTCCCCTCCAAAGCTTAATGTTCTATGATTCTATGATTCTATGTAAGAATAATACTTAGTGGTGTACTTGGATTGCATGTTACCGTTGTAGGATGAATTCTCCAAAACCATGGAAAATTCAAGGTCTTCTGCAGCTATTGTCCAAACTTTTTTTGATCTATCAAGCAAACTTTAAAAAAGCAAAGGCTGTGCTGTGGTGTAATTCCTGAAATGATAGATAGAAATCCAGTTTCATTCCTATTTGGACCATAGTGTAGCGTTCAGAATAGAGGCTCAGTATTCTCCATGAGTTTTTGAGTGATACAACTGTACTGGTATCAAGAACTTGTGGGCTCTTGACTGTCTTGGAAGGTACAAAATGTAAAAAAAAAGACTAAAATTAAAGTGTGTATGTGTGTATATATATGTATATATAATTTTTTAAGTCTAAAATGTACCAACTAAATTCAGAGCAGCTATAACATGAGAATGCACAGAAATTATGGCATAGAAGGTGATTCCTGTAATAGTACAGTATTATGAAATGGGACTATAAGACATAGGAGAACGTTAGCACATCACAGTATTCAGTAAATTCATAAAAGTAGAAATCAACACACATCTAAGCGGAAGAAAATTAAAACTACATGTCTTGATTGACTACAAGATAAGTACAAATCCAAATGGTTAACAGTAAACATTATCTTTAATGGGAAAAAGTTAAAAAGTAGCTTTGAATTTCATCCCATTTAATACAGTTTAGTACCCAGAAAAATAAATAACAACTATTAATAAGAAAACAGTCTAAGCAAGTGATGCACATGGAAGTTTTAGAAAACATATTACATTTTATTTTGTGTGGTCAAGGTCTTGTGTGATAAGATCTGGAAGATAACTGCTGTAAAAAGAAAACTATTTTTTTTAATTTTCTCATGGAACCTTTAATGCTGACTTTTTATAGAATCATAGGAAGGCTTTGGTTGGAAAGGACCTTAAAGACCATTTAGTTCCTACTTCCCCCCCCCACCACCACCACCATCAGGGGCAGGGATGACTCCCACTAGACCAGGTTGCTCAGGACCCTATCCACTCTGGCCTTGAACCCTTCAATGGATGGAGCAGCTACAACTCCTCTTCTTGTCCAGCTTTTCATCCACAAAAACCCTAGAGTCCTTCTCTTCAGGGCTGCTCTCAATGAATTCTTCTCCCAGTCTGTGCTCATGTCTGGGACTGACATGAGTACATCGCTTGTCATCAGGTTCTTTTAGGCCCACTTCTCAAGTGTGTCCGTGTTTCTCTGGATGGCATCCCCTCCTTCTGTTTTGTCAACTGCACCACTCAGCTTCATGTCATGTGCAAACTTGCTGATGTTGCACTCAATGTCAATGCGTATGTGATTGATAAAGATATTAAAGAGCACCATTCCCAAGAAAGACCCCGAGGGACACCACTCATCACTGGCCTCCATCTGGATATAGAGCCATTGACCACAAATCTCTGGCTGAATCCATCCAGCACATTCCTTATCCACTGAGTAATCCACTCTTCAAATCCGTATATCTCCAGTCTGGAGATAAGGATGTCATGTGGGACCATGTTGAAGATGGAAGTCCAGGTAGATGACTTCTGTCGGTCTTACTTTGTTGGTTGAATTTAATCACTTCACATTGAAGGTTCTTCAGGCTTCTGGGAAAATTAGAACAGAAAATGGTAGGACAGACTCTCTAAACATGATTATTGGTTTCCAGCTGCAGTACACTAGCACTCTTTAACAGGTCATTTCTTGATGTCACGTAGATATTAATGTATATTAATGGTGTTACGGAATTACTATGTACTTTCAGTAGTTTGGATCATAAAACTGGTCATACATGTGAGCATGGACAAGGTCGTCCTGTATTTCCTTCATTCTTTCTCCTCAGACTGAGTGAAATTAGTGTTGGGCTATTTCTTCACACTAAAGAGGAGTCAAGCTTCTGTCATCTATTTTAAATCTGAGGGTATATTAGATTGCTAGGATTTGGTGTGGAGATGTCAGTTGAAATATGAGTAGCATCTTGATGATGCACAGTTTTACATCGTTGTGTTATATTAAATATTCTACTGACATCAGTCAGGACACTGATGAAAGAAAATTGCTTTTTCATGTCTGAAGGAGATAAAAAGTGAGGAGATAATGATGGCATGTGGGTATTTTGGCAGTCTTCCTAATCTAGAACATTTGCCAGACATTTGTACAATTAAAAAAATTATGCTTTCCTAGGTTTTCAGGTGTTTTGAGAAAATCTAATGGAAATTTTCCCAAATAAAAAAGATAAAGTCTAAAGTTCTTCTTATGAAATACCATGCTCTTTGCATATCTTTTCAGATGGGAAACTTTTTTCATATAGCCCATGCTTTTGCTGTCTTTAGACAAGACTAGTTAAATATTTTATTGGGGGTTTGACTGAAGAGATATTTGATGAAGAACCCAGTGATGACTTGCTATTGAGAATATTAGAGAGAAAACTCCACAATCCACGTATTGAATGATAATGTTGCCCTTGGTGACTAAAGAACTAAATGATCTCTCCTACTTGGAAGAAAACTTTCTTCTTTCTACAATTTCTCTCTCAAATTTAATTTCTTGTTCCCTTCTGCAGGATACAGACAGGTTCCACAGTTAAGGGAGTTCTTCTCTAATATGTACGTAATTGGCTATTACAGTGGTTTTCTTTAAATCCTTTTTAATAAAACAAACATACAGAAAAACAATCTAAAAAAAAGTCAAACATAAACATCATCTCCTTAAACTTCACTTACATTCAAGAAAATAGTTCTTCCATACAAACAGGAGCAATAGTTTTTAAGTGCAAAATAGTATAATAAAGAATAGGGAAAGAGGCTCTGAACTATATGAAGGTCTTGTTCTTTCACAGCTCTTAGGATTCACATGAGATTTTTTTCCCTGTTGTCATGGTTTAACCCCAGACAGCAATTCCAGGAATTCATCAAAGGAATAGCCAGCTGTGATCCAGTAAGATGTGTTCGTATGAAATGACCAGTGGAGCCTTGCTACTTCATTAGTAGACCTGTCCATACCTACAGCAATAACCTAGGGAGGAGTCAGTATTAAATGCAGAAAGCTCACAGAAGACACCCACAGACATTGTGTAAACACTAATATTCTTTCTCCTGAACGAAAATGTCATACACTATACAGTCCCATTAAGATATCTGTGCTAAATTCATGCTATTTCTTCAAACTAAACACAAGCAAAAGTAAAGTAAAAATGCCTAGGCACCTTTAGACTCAAAACTGAAGAAGTAAATGGCCATATTCCTAGAGTACTGAACCACACAACTCTGACCTAGTTCATTACTGGAAAAAAAAATAGTTTAAGTCAAATCCTGACAAACTAAAGCTGTTAAGCAATCTCATCCTGCTTCATACTGTAGATCAATTGTACCATAAAATCATAGTCACCACTTGCCAAATCATTTCAGCCTATCATAACTGCACAGCATGGGAGAACTGCAATTTCCAGCAATGGGCTGTCATCTGCTGCACTCCACCAAGCACACTCTGTTGTACCACATCCCTGGCCGGCTGCCAGACTGCTTCAGCACTCCACAACACTCCATGTCCAGCTCATAACTCAGCCTGCTAGTATGAGGACACCATAATGGACATCATTGTGTAAAGAAGGATTTAGCACAGCTGTAACATGATGCAGTTGACACTCTCATTGTGATACATTACCTTATAAAACCAGGAACATCCACAAGAGAAGAAATAGAATTGGCTGGTTAGATTAGAGTGCAGCCCTATTGTCCTCCAAACCTCTGTATCATATTAAGATATTGGATTTCCATCTGGGTTTTGGAAGCTGAAAAATATAATGCAACATTTCATATATATAAACACCATAGGATTCCTAGACCAAAGTCCGTCATGTCTTATAACAGCATAATACTGTTGAATTTACTCTATGTGGTTAATGCCCAGCAGGTGTGCTTATTTCAGCAGAATTTTCTGTGTCAGGTTATGCAGCCCTCCACATGGGCTACAATGTCACACTGCATGGGAGGAGACAAAATCCACGATGCACTGAGAAGTCTGTTTCAGTTCTCAATTCAATCTGGTGATCTAAATGAACTCAAAATAGGACACCCACAAGAAAGTAAACAAAACCCAACAAAACACATTCTTTTTAATTGTGCTGTGCGTGAAGAATGAAAATGGAGACTTATCAGGTGAAGAAAGCTGAAGACCACAGGAGCGAGTTTATGGCAATGTGGCTTAACTAAGCAATTGCCACCCAGACAACCAGATGAGGTTTCACAGCCTAATATATCCAGAATCATCACTTGCAGATGAGCAGCTCCAGCCTCCCTTTGGCATGGGTCTGGGTTTTACGCTCTGCTCAATCTGTGACACTGGTTGACCTCTGAAGGACGGGACTAGGTTTTAACTTCTGTCTTCAATGGAGGAGGGTAGGATTTTCTACCTTTCTAAGAGTAAGGCTAGAACCTCCATGAGGTAGGTTATTTCAAGATGATGTCTGTGTTTCATACATACCATTGTTTCTGGGCATCCACAGATGGAAGTAGAGATAGAGGAGTCATCCTCCAAAAGGGTGGGAAAAGGTGAAACGTTATGATGAATGCAGCTTTGCATTCAGATTAAGAGGATTAAGAGGAACTTGGTGGAGGCTGTAATGTTCTTAGCTGGAATCAAAGATGAGGAACAAATGGGGCATGCCTTTCTTCTTAAGGAAGGACTGTGCAGACATATATTTATTATATCTTTTGAGAGTGTGAGCCTCAGTGGTTTGAATGAATGTGAGAAGGAAGAGGACATTCTGCACATTTGCCTTAGGACCCTCAGTGAATCTCTAGTTGGCGCAGAGATGGCAGCCTCCTGTCATTCTTCTCACACATTAAGGACACTTCTTACCTTTCTTTGACATTTGGTCTCCTGTGATCTTCAACTGCTCCAGATTCAGAGTGTGACTAAAAGCTAGAATCTTATTTGGATGGGCACCAGCATATTCAAGTACTACCCCCATAGACAGGTATATATTATAAAGCTTAGAGAGGAGCCAGGTAGTCCATACAAGAGTAAAAAGCCTTTTTATTAACAAGTGTTCATTTAAAGCAAATGAGTTTTGGCTCTGGGAAACCTAAAAATTATGATTCAAAGAGGTATTTAAAAAGGATACTTACCTCAAAGTATAGGCTTATGTCCCATTCGTGAATGGTCTAAGAGAGTCTTTAATAAACCAAGAAATTATGTTATAAAATTCTGTCCTTTAGCTACCATATACATTGAATTAGGGCACAAGCTGGGTGTTCCAGAATGGTAACAACATCTGCTGTAATATTGCACTCTTCTACTAACACAGTCCCTCCTAAATTTACAGTGTGACTATCTTTTCTTGCACTATCTGTCAATTTGTGAGGTTTTTAGGAAGTTTATCAATACTCTGAATGAAGAAAATGTCCAACTGAAAATTCTAGATTATGTCTTAAAATACTGGTTTCTAAAAGTACCAAAATCATCTTTCTTCCTTCTGACTCTTCCCAATATTCTCTACATTTTTCACATTTAGAAAGCATAATCTCCCCTTTCAAAATGCAAGTATGAATTCGTAGGAGTTTAGACCTCATGCCTATTTCATGTACAAACTGAAAGTTAGACTGAATGGTGTAATTATAGCTGTCTCTGTATATTTTGTAAGCAGTTAAACAGTAGCCTAAGAAAAAGGATGATAAGTATTGAAATCTAAAGGAATTAGGAAATAATCATCCAGGAAGTAATTAGAGGTGATACACACTTAGCCAGGTCCTACAGTACAACATCTTTGGATTTGCAACTGTTAAAAAAAATAGTAAAAAAAAGGTAACGAACTGTCTCTTTTGTTGTTGCTGCTGTTTACACTTTCAAACAGTATTTAAACAGCTAAAATAACAACAAGACATTACATCTCCTCAATGGTCCAGGTAATTACTCTTTATGTGGTCAGAGTTACTTATGTCAAAGTAACTGCTATAACTGCTTTTTCCATGCAGGATAAGGAAAGAAAGGAAAGAGAAAATGTGTTTGTAAAGGATGGCTGAAAAAGGTTGTTTTGAGATAAAAGCATTGTACTTGGATGGCAGTTGATCCTAACATTTCACCATACTGGCCCTGGGATATGGAAATCTAAAGCTGCAAGGAAAATAATTCCTCAGTTCTGTCAGGTGACAAGGAAGTCATGCTGATAGATGAAGAGTTGATGGTTTCCATTAAACAAATTATTGTGGAAAAATACCGGTTCCTTTAGATATTTGCTGTCAAGCTGAAGAGATCTTGATAGCAAGAGTCATTGCACATACAGTTCGATTCCCTTCTCTGGTAAGGACAGAAGCACCTTTGTGCAAGGGAAATCTTTGTCAAGGACAAGTGGGAACAGAAAGAGGAGACTTTAAAAAAAAAAAGAAACAAAAAAAATTAGGTGCAAATTTTATTAACCATAGTTTATACTTTCATAGATGTGATATCTGATTGAGTAACAATTTATGAGAATCCCTGTCATACTCATGCAATGTTTATATATACAGACATAGGAAATACTGTGAGATAAAATTGTTCATCCTTAATAAAAATGGAGATACCATTTGGTTGTTAGATGTATAAATGGATATTAAATATTGTGTTAGATTATGAATATTAGGAAAATTTAAATAGCTACAGCTCTTGCTTCTTTCATGCAGTTGATTTGACTTTAATCTCCAGGAAATTCAGTTTGTAACACTGAATATGCATTTTTGTAGAAAGTGTATAACAGCAGCATCTGAAAACAGCCATTTCAATTGTACACAGCATTAACAGGAGGGAAATCTTAGAACAAAAAAAAATACTGAAACGTTTTCCTAATTTTCTTAATGAAAATGTGCACAAAAATACTATATCAATATAAATAATAGTCATTCTATGCCCAGGTTATTGTTTGATTTCAACAACTGGGCTTTTTTAAATAGATTTTCTTCTGTATGTGCAGTAGGGATTTCTGCCAGGAAGATGATCTTTAACACAATAATAAATGAGTAGAAAAGAATGAGAATGCAAAAGAGTAATTGGGAGGTGTTTACACTTTCAGCTACTCAAGGTAGCTAAAATTGCAACTGAAGAATTGCAGAAGAATTCCAAAACACTGAGTAACTAGACAATAAAAACAAAGATTCAATTAAGTGATGAAAAGTGCAAAGTGATATAAACAGAACTGTCCCTAAGCATCTAATAACAATTATATAGTGATGTGATCTAAATCAGCTTTTGCCACTCTGAAAAGAGTCATCATGAACAAATTCCTAAAAATATAACTCAGTGATTAGAAGTCAACAATACCAAAGTGGCATCATGTATTCATTTAGGTGTAATGCTATGTATTTAGGTAGAATTTGAGAAGAAATACATAACATATCTGTAGTGCATCTTTATTATGAGTACTGCAAGTACCTATATATCTCCAAAAGATTGTCACATTAAAACTGACCTGTAATTTAACTTGAAATCATTATAACAGTCCATAAAAGATATCATTAACTCAGCCTGATATTTTGAGCTGGACATAGAAAAGTCTTGGAGAAGTTCTGGGACCTACTATAAAGAGGGCAATACAAAACTACTTGCGAGGTCAACAAGTTTTGTCAGAGACAAGGAAAATATTTTGAATGGGCAAAGAGAATAGACTGTGGCTATTCATCTTGGAAAAGGGACACAATAGCTGTCTTGAACATTGTGAGAAGCATGATGGTGAGATAGGAAGATTTCTCTAAGCTTCTTGCAATAGAGGAACTAGGGAAAAAATGATTAAAACATCAGGCAGCAGATCTATATTGATCAAAGAAAAAGTGTTGTTTTCATCCAGTATGTGTGATTAGGAGATTGTTCATATACATAAGTTGAAACAATAATTAAATTCATGAAGAATATGTCTTAGGTTGGATATTTATGCTTTAGATGCAATTTGTGACTCAGGCTATTGCTACTTACTGCAAGAATCTTAAAGGATACACCAGAAGGAACGCAATATTCATAACCTCTTCTTACTGTGTATCTGTTCTTTTACTGAAGCCCTTATTCTTGGCAGTTATCAGAGATGGGCTAATGGGCTGAGAGGGACTTCATGACAATTTGTATGCTCATCTTAGGTCAGGTCTCCTTAGAGTGGCTTGTTTCAAAGAATTTGAAAGATGCAGCCATTAATTTATGTTTAGTACTCTAGGCTTCCAATATCTAGCATAGCAGAAGAATAGATAGACAATAAATTAAGGATTTTTTTTATAATTGCAACACATGACTTGCTGCAGGGCTGCTAAAGATAAAAATTTTCAATTTACTCTTGCAGAAGAAAAAAACAAAGAACCCATTTTGGATGCCATGTAAATATTTAGACATAGCATAAAAAGCTGCATTTTAATGCAGTTTGGGTGGAGTATAGGATATTTACATTCTTATGTGGAAACAGTTGCTTCTTAACCTTGTCTCCATTCAATGCAAATAACCCTTGCAGTTTTATCAGAACAAGCCTTTTGCCTTCTTACCGCTATAATTTTGAAACCCTACTTTTCAACTATGTCCACTTTATCAGAGGACATGTGTTCTCTCAGTAAAGTGCTTACATTCTAATTAGTCAAATTCCATTCAATCCTTTGCTAATTCAGAACATTAGAGTCTTATCCATCTCCGCTGATCAGCCTCTAATTGCCAGGGTGTTTGTGCTTTTTGCCTTCTGACAATTGGCAGCAATGCTTTTTGTCAACCATCATGCTTGTTAAGAGGACTTTAGCTGCATTTCCACCACAAACACAAACATTAAGCAAGTGTAAGGAGTTGGTAATCCACAGTTTTATTGATAACTTTCACATATTTGCATGCTGGGCATCCTGCCCTTGCTGCAGCTAGAAGTCTGGCATCCAAGGATACCTAGCCCTTGCTCTGCTCCCTGGGCAGATAAGCAAAGGGGCAATCATATTGGGCCAGGAAGTGTTGACACTTCGTTTCCAAACCAAACCATTATTGGCGTACCATACTTTGACAGAAAATGGAGTTTTTGAGCATTTGTTCCAATGCAGGGAAATGCCATTCCCAAGTGAGTCAAATCAAGTCCTGTTGTCACCAAGTGGAACATAAACTGGGCACTCTTCATGGACAAGATAATAGCCTTTCTACATTAAGCTGGTTTTATCCTTCCATCTTCACCTCAGCTTGCACATCTTCTGCACACACACAGCTGTGAATTCTTGACTATAATAATGATCTATTATGCCCTGAGGAGAGGTTACCATTATACTTTTTGTTTACCTCTTTCCTTTCACCCTCTTGGAAATTACCCAGCTGTCAAAGAGGAAAAAAATTCCACAATCTGCAGGTTTTTTCTCCTGAAGTCACTTCAACATCTGTCTACTTTATCTTCATTCTGTGTCTAGCTCAGGCAGTTAGGGTGGTGGAGATGTTTTGAAGGGAATTTTCATTTTCAAGCATAGAGAAGACTGACAAGTATTTCCTCTTTCATCATAACTCCTTAATACACATTCCCACTACCCCCACACCCCACCTCTCCCCCTCCCCAGCCCAGCCCCAGGATATTCAATTACTTTCTCCCACCAATTTCATAATGACTCTTAATATGGATAGAATGCATCTCATCAATTTCGGTATCCATAACGTGCATGTTTACATTTAGCTTAGACATTACTTGTGGTCAAGAGAAAATGGTACTCAGCAATGGATTTCTTTGCCAGTTGCTCTGTCCTGGGTTGGTCACAACTGTACCTCTGGGTAACATTCCTCTCACCACCTACAGGGAGTTTAGATGGCTTGGTCTGTTGTAGATCTTCCACACAGTAAATACATAAATTTAGGTAGAAGGATCTCACCCTTCCTCTCTAAATTATTAAATTCTTTTGAGTCTGGGAAGCAGAAAGAAGTCATTTAAGTGAACACTTAGTTTTACAGATGCAATATGGGATCTTTTGCCTGCAGTAGACATACATATGAGCCCTCATAACATGCCTGAAATAGGGAAACTTCATTTATGCTGCTAACATGAAAGTTTTCATTGCTACAAAATTGATTTTGTGCACTGGTGGATTTGTTTATTTGCTTAAAGCCCCACACCTTTAATCAGTGTTATGATTTTGATGGAGCTGGAAGAGTACAAATTTTTCTCAATAGAATTCCCTGGAATCGACAGAGACTAGTTCAACATTTAGGGCCTGTGTTTTCCATATAACTTTTCTATAAGGAGTGTTCATGCTATTTTTACTGAAAATAAGGATGAAGACACAAAGATGACATATGTATATACATTTTTTTTTCAAGAAAATATACTGACAGTGCATGTCTGTACTTGGTACTGAAACCATTTCTATTGGGCTGTGTTCAGTTGTTACCAAAATTCCAGAAAGACTTTCAAAATTAATGAGCTTTGCTGAAATGATAAACAGATAATTAAATTAATGGAAAACATGCACAGAAAGAAAATGAAGGGTCTTAGTCCATTAATGTTATACTTTGATCATAGAAATTAAAAAAATTTGATGGTGGGGAGTACTTCAGTCCAGGAAAAAAAATTATAACAGATTACAGTCTGAGAAGTGAAGACTTACTAATTTAAACACCAAATAAGACTGCCTGAGGTTTGGATTTTTTGTGTTTGCTTGTTTGTCTCCTTTTGGAATGTGAGTTATGGGGGCTGGTTGGAAGTTCACCTGAAAACTTTCGAAAACTAAATCAAGACAACTCCTAAGAGGTCTTTTTATTCTCACTGTGCTGGTGACGTCACAAAGCCACAGGAGATCTAACTTCAGTCAAGACTTTTAGGTACCAAATTGTAAATGTGGCCTTGAGTTGAGTTCATAGGGAGCCAGTCTAGTTATTATTTTAACTTGGTGTTTTCTAGATGATTTTTCACAGACATTTTCTCAAATATAGTCCAGAAACTAACTTTAGGATTACTTAGAAAAGAGTGTAGTTATCTTGATTTGAGAAGTCACCCCAGGACAGTAGTTTATGAAGTAAAATTTGAAATAATGAAAAAGAGATTCTAATTTTTTAAAATGCATCTATTTCCACCATGGCTACTGTAAATACTATTAATAATAACAAGAAATAATCTAGATTAGTTGTGTCATTATATTAGGCAGGATGTAGGACTAAATGTTCACAGTTTTCAGCTGAAATTCTTTAAACTCATGAACATGAAGCAATATTTCTTTAGTTTAGCATATTACCATGTGATTGAAAAAAAAAAAAAAAAGCCCTATTGTAAAAATCGGATTAAATCAGATCAGAAATTAGGGCTTACTTCCTGGGTGGCTTTTCAATTGTATAGTCCCAGTGGTTATTATCAAGGTGCACAGTTAGAAAATCAGCACAGAACTTAATTCTGAGTAAGTTAATATTTTATGAGTTTTTAAAGATCTTCAGTGTTCTTTGTTTGGCTCAGAAATCTTATATTGCTAACAAATAATCATGCTATTAAGTCAATTATCATAATGATATTGTAACAAAGAAGATTGCACTATTGTAGCATTGCTGACGCTGCTCTTGATTCTTTACTAGCTGCTGATTCTTTCTTTGTTGCTGATTCAGTTTCTACTACTTCTGCGGGTATCAAGGAGAAAAAGCTTAACTTTTGTGCCCAAGAGTTGCAAATAGTCTAATACTTGACATCCGAAGTGGAACTGTGCAAAGAAACATGGATTTCAGTTTCTCTGTGACTGTACTTGAATACAACTAGCTGAACCTGATCACAGTAATACTCAGTAATGAAACTAGAAAAAAAAAAACAAACTAGGAAAACAGGCTGCAAAAAGTGTTTTGAATCCCCTTAGGAAGAGAAGGAACCCATATGTCCCTTAAAGGCTGCTTTAATACAGAAAAGATCACAAGGTTCTTAAAAAGTATAAAGAAATCTCAGCTGGAAGTTGACCTTCTGTAAATGTATCACCTTGAAGATAAAGATGTCACAGTCAGCGAAACAGTGACTCTGAAATTTGCCCTTAACTGCAACCTCCCTTACCAACAGGAAACTTCAGGGAAAGGTCTTTTGAAGTTGTGTGTTTAAAATAGGAATTCATCATGGCAGTCATAGACAAATATATTCTTCTGTGAGTAAAGCAAAAAGCAGGAAAGACAGAAATGAAGATCCCACTTCACTATTGAACTTCCATTTGCCTATTACATGCCCAGTGATGTTGTACAGGCATCATATTCTCTAAATCTCTCCAAAATGGGGTAGCAGTCAATCACTGACTTTCTTGGGTCACCATGACTCACCACTGCTCAGATCCCTCCCTACTGTTAACCTTAACAGTTAAGGGATTTCTTCTTCCCACCATTTCCCACCCATTATTCATGGGTAGAGTGGCCACGTCCCACCTGCACCCTCTCAACCACAGCAGCATCCTGTCCATGACACCAGTACACGTGTTGCATCCCACTCCTAAACAGAATGGAACACCCAAGATTTGTAGATGCTCGTTATCCAAAAAGAACGGCAAAAGCCAGAAGGATCCAAAACACCTCTCAAAGCTACACACTTGGCATGGAAATCGATATATGTTTTGCCCCTATCTTCTAATAGTGAGAGAAATAAAAGAACTTTTCCCTGCCCTGGAGCAAGTTTTCTCACTTCGCATGCTAATGACTCAGCGTGCAGAGTTCATGCCCCTTGATCCTTCAGAGGGCCTTGAGGGTCTTTGGTATTCTTGATCCCCCACTAGACTGATCCTCAGTCCACAGTTCATGCCTCTTGACACCACGCCTGCACTCTGCTTTATGTTGGGCGGTTACCATGGACCAGAATGGGGAAGTGGGCCCCAAAAAGGTCCTATCCTACCTCTGTACAGCCACATCCTGTTTTAACTGGACCACTTGAATAGCTACCAGTGTTTGAGACACAGCAACTAATTAACTACTAAGTGCGTAAGCTTCTATACTGGCAAAATATTGTATCTTCAAATTCTGCTTAATGGTAATAATTTGCCGTTTATCCTCTCTTTTAACCTTTAACAAATGCAATTCCTAATCGTATATTGTTCTTTCTTAACATCTGATATTGATTTTAGACTCTGGTACCTGAGAAACGTGCTAGAGATTTTATAGTACAGATAAATATCACAACATATCTGTTACAGACCCAGGTTCTCGAGTTTATTGTCAGATCTTAAACGCGAAGCAGTAACACCTCAGCAAAGGAGTGGGAGTTTGCTATTGCACAAAGGTTCAGTGTATTCTGCAGCTGTGTCAGGAAAGGTGAATACTGGTAATGAATTAGCTTTGCAAGATGGTTAGGTACATTATTGTGTGTTACTGAATACCTTTATACAAGAATTTGTTCACTTGGCGTGAACATGCTCATAGCTGGATGTGGTGGACTACCCAACACTGGACACTTTAAAGATTCAGCTTTACAGACTGCTGGGCTATTTTGTCGAGGCCATGCTTTTGCTAAAAAAGGTTGAACCAGATGATTCTTGAGGCCCTTCCAACCTGATATTCTATGGTTCTATGATTCAATATTTTAAACATATTGGCATCATTTAAGTTCCACTAATTACTTAAGTGAAGGGAAAAGGGAACAAACAAATGTGATCAGTACATTTGGGATGAAACAATGAGCTTTACATATTTTAAGATATACTATATAATGGCATTATTTGAATTATTTTTATTTTAGAGTACAATAATCCTTCAATCCTTTTCCAAAGACAATCATGGAACTTTGACCCAGCTGCAGATCACACAAGATTCAGAACTCAATCTGTACCGAATCTGATCTATTGTATTCTACCTTCTATAATTATCTGTGCACAAATTTCAAGAGAGAACAGACCAATTCACCAATTTATTTGGCTTTGAATGATTCTGCACTTCACTCTGTAAACCGTTTAGATGTTGAGCAGGTATAGAGCATAGAAGTAAATGAATCTTTCATTTGTGGAGCTCAGTGTTTCATCTCTGTCATACCACTGTTATAAAGAAGATGTGGTTATTAATCTTCAAATAATTTATCAGATGTGTGTTACACACTAAAATACATTAAACTGCTGTATAATCACATTGTGGTTTCATTATTGCACCAGTAGGAGATGTTTTATTTCAGTTCTGTTAACAGCTCCTGTAAAATCAGACATCATAATTTCTCTCTCTTGAAGTACATGATTTGTAAAAGAAAAAGAGCCCAATACAACTCTTCTGAAAAAATAATGGCAGTCTTTCACTCAGGGTGTCTCATTAGTTGTCTGATGTGAGGAATGGATCTCACCACTTCAGGCATTACTTACATAGGATTTAATTTATATATGGAACACAGTTCACCAGAGTGCTTCATGGATTTAAAATAAATTAAATAAAGCAGCACTAGAATCTATATAAATAGCCAAAGGATAAAATAAAGTGGTACAAAAATAAGGTGAATCCCTTACAAATAAGTGTACGGCATACAAAAATGTCTTATTTAATGAACATATCTGTGGCAAAGGTTTAATGTTTAGTTATGTTTATAAATCATAGCTCAATATCTAAATTCAATTCTATTTTAGAACTTTTTTGCTACTATAGGAATTTCACAAGTGCAGTTTTGTATATTGATCTCCATAAACATACATAGCTGTAGCTGGTTTGGGTTTTTTTACTTACTGTATTCTATTTAAAAAATATTTATGAAGCTGGGTGATAGAACAAAAAGCAGGCAAACAACAGTATGACACAGCTTTGGAAATGTTAGAAAACCAAATTGTGTTCCCATGTACTACAGAGGTTGTTCTCTTCCCATTCACCCCAAGGTGCTTCGGGTTAGACATTTATTCAGACAGAATCAATTTGTTGAGTACTAAAACTGTCCAGAGATTCCTGGTAACTACCTGATTTCATGTGAGTTCTGAGTTAGATGTAAGTTTTTAACATATGCCTAAAATTATTTTCCAAGTGGTAAAATGACAAATAGAAAGAAGGAAAAGCAGACTAATAAAAATAGCTATGCAATAATTTTTAATTATGTTATTCCAGATCAAAAAATAACTATGTTATTCCAGATCCTTTACCAATTTTTTCTCTGCTATTTCACCTCAAAACAAGCTAAATTCTCTATTTCTACTTAATACTGTTGAAGGATCAATACAGCATGTCAGCGCTTCACAATCTTTTATCAATCTACTTGCCATACTCCTGAAAACAGGCGTCTTTATTTTCCTGTGACAGTCTTATTTAAAATGAGATAAAGGAATTTGATCTTGGCAGATGGACAGATAAGTGCTATTTTTCTTCACTGGAATATAAATTATGACATCTTAAAGGTGTGGAAAAGTGTTGCTTTAGGGTTTTTGGGGGGGCTTGTTTTTTAAGAAGAAGAAGACACCAAAGACAAGGAAAGTGGAGTGGAGTGGAGTGGAGTGGAGTGGAGTGGAGTGGAGTGGAGTGGAGTGGACTGGGGAGGGGAGGGGAGGGGAATGGAGGGGAAGGGAGGGGAAATATTTTGACACGAAATAACAATAACGTTTAGAATCAAGACAACATTACCTAGAAGTCTGTCAAAATTTCTATCCTATTCACAGAATGCATAGAAAGTTTTTTAAAAGTCTGAAAATATTTTAGTGAAACGTAAAGAGACCATTTTCAGACATTTGTATCAAAAATCTGTAAAAAAATATTACAAGATTTCATGTAGATGTTAAAAAGAGAATAATTCCAGTCTGGGTGTGTTTAAAATATAAATAAGATATATCTTTATGTAAAATATGAGATATATGCTTTCTCCTTCCTATGCCTGTGCACTAGGTTTAAAGGGGGCTAGGATGGATTTCAACCATTTGGTACCTCCATTCCTGAGGTTACCCTGCAGAAGGATATGAAATGCAAAAATTGCGTGGCAAGAAAAAATGTAGAAAAGGCAGCTGCCAGGGTACTCATCTGGGAGCAGAAAGCCACAAATTCTTGTTCCTAGAGGGTGAAAAGGGAGAGGAAAGGCCCTAATATTTTTTCTTTCAGGAATATTTGTGAAAAATGGACCTTTTTGAAAACTCTTGGATAACCATGGCCTTGTGGTGCAAATACCTATCTTATTCTAATCTGTTCAAACAAAACCCAGTAGAATTGTTTCTTAAAGCCATGTTTTATTTGAAAATGAACTGCAATGAGGTAACTGAAATATGGAAAGTTCCAGTTAGTAAGTCTGAAATAAAATGTTTATAAAACCTTCCTCCTCTTTAAATCCATCTAAATACCAACCTCACCCACTGACTTCTTGGGCAAAAAATCTTTCACATCACCTCCTTAGAAACCCAGAGAGACTTTCCTCTTGGGTCACCATAGACTCATGGGGGAACCTGTGCTGTGGGCAGTGTGTGCCAGTGCTTCTCCCAAAGCTTCTCATAAGTTGCCTCCAGGAAAGGAACAATTACTTGCATGTTTTAGTGTCTTCTTCCCAACCTAGGACAAAGAAAATGGGTAGCTACCTCCTCCTTGCTGGTGATTTGTTTAGAAAACACATGCATGGCACATGTGCAATAAGCAGAGAGAAAACTAATACAACAGATCTCATCTACCTCATTTGCAAGTCCCACCTGACTAGAAATATTCCTGAGATCTGAAATGCAGTAAACAGTTTGGACCTGAGATAGTATAGGTTTTCTCATGCTTATGAAATCCAAGTTGTACCACATGGATCATTGCAAAGAGAAGCTTATGAAACTCCATGAACCTCCCAGAATGTGTGATTCCATCACAATGTCCAGTAGACTGTCCCAGCATAGAACAAATCAGGCAGACCACAGCACATTCTTGGTTTGTTATATGTGCTCACTGACTCCTTCAACTGAAATTGATCAAACCTGTCCACATCCCATTTTGGTTTCTGTTTTCAAGTGACACTTAGAATTAAGGCTATGGTTATCTTCTTAGAGTTTTAATTTATTATAACAGAGAAGAAAGATACACAACTCTCACTCCTACAATGAAGCTCTGCAGTTATGTAATGTAAAAAGCAAAAAGTGAAATCATATTCTTTAAAGATAATGAAGGTTTTTCCATTTGTGCCATAGCCAGAATGTCAATCAGCAATGACTGTGGAAAGAAGTCACACAAACATTCATGTGTCGGACCACAGCAGAGATGAGTATCACAGGGGTCTTTTTTCCCTGTAAGATTTGCATAGGCCACCTCTTCTTTCAGTTGTAATTGAAATGCTTTTGTAGCAGCTGCAGCAATTAGTGAGGTGGAGGAATAAGCTGTAGAAAAGTATTTAATAAATTTCAAGTGTTTGCTGATGGCTTTGCTCTCCACAGAATGGCCTGTTTATTCTCAGGAAAAGGAGTCTGAATCATAGGGCTGTAAATATTCCTTTCAAATTTTTAACAGCCTTCTAGGCTTTTTGTTGCAATTCAGAGCCTGAATATCAATAAGCAAGCATGGTTTGGAAGCCCCTTACATTAACTGGATAGGTGTTTGATCACTGATGGCAACCACACTGCCTTACGACAGTGATCTTTGCCTACCTGCAATGATTGCAGACAACAGGATTTGCAGAACAGTTTATATTTCTTCATCCACAAAAAGAATTATATATGTACCCAGTTTACTTATTTATATCTAAATGTAGACATTTTGAGAATCTGTTCCTATGTTCTAAAGTCAGAGGGTTGCAAATGGAATATTAGTAACCATGTAACAACTGTTTTGGATGTAAAAACTATAAATGACTCATTTTTACCTATATGCACCACAGATCAACCAGCACACTTTTTCCAGCACCACGTTCATCTGTCTCTGTTTTTCTCTATCACCTCAGTTTCTGTCAAATCTCTAATATGTTCTGTCCTTTCATCCATGTAGAAGTCAAATGCATCTTCACACTTTAACACTTATTGGCCTTCCACTCCAAGGTTTATTTAAAATTTTCACCTCATGTGCTCAGCAATACATTCCCCAATGGAATCAGAGAGCTTAGGTTAAGTATGCTTGTTGGCCAGTCATGTGACACAAGTAGCTCTAATTAGCAGATCTGTTTACTTATAAATATACTTTCCAGGTAGGTCATAACTCACATGACTGGCAGCGCATATCAGTAAGTCTTATAAATCTTTTACCTTTATACTCGATGTCAAAATAATTCACCAACACTTAAGAGCAAATCACTCTCTTCTACTTCATCTTAATGCTGAATACAGCATTATGTACTAAAGTTTAAGAGCAAACTCAGGCTAGAGTTCCGTTTCCCCTGCTCACCTTTCTTTGATTCACTGCACTAATATTCAAGACCTACCATAAGAATAAGAAGCTTAAACCTTATCATATCTTTCATATAATTTTATTTAAAGTATCATGATGAACAGTGTTCCTTAATGGGTTTTGGATAATTAATCGGTATATTCTAGGCAGAATAATAAGATAAAGAATAACCAGATTCATATATAGCAATCAATAATAGTGAATGTGCAATGAATTGCACAACACTTCAGTACAAATTGATGCTATTTTCTCCCAATATAGATTTGTCCGACATGGCATTTGGTGCTCTGGGAAATCAAGGTGTATAAATGTACCTGAAATTAAGAGATCACTCTTTTAATGGAAGTACTACTTTTTAAAACTATGTTTATTAAGTTATATAAATTATTCAAATCTTGTTTTCCTAAATATTATGGTATGTTTTAAGTAGCTGACATTTTCCCATCCTGTTGCTGTGTAGGAACTTCCTAGTAAAGACTTCACAAATGCCAGCCCAATCTAATTTCTGATGTAAAAGACATGACATTGACATACTAAGTCTTGTATTATGTATACTCTTACCGTACAGTATATGAACAAGAAAGGAATAGTTAACAAAGGACAAAATGATATTTTGACTTTCAAATTCATAACAATATCCTTTTGGGATTTGTGTCAGCCCTACGTTTGCTGCAGGTTTGAAGCCACACTGTGGTTCCTTTCTCCTCGGTAGGTCACTTGATCTCTGTAGCACAGGCACAGGTCACTGCAATCAGCAGGTGCAGCTGCTGAACCGTGGAAACCCTCATTCTTGGCTGTGACTTGTAGCCCTGAAATCACTCTTTTCACACGAGCTGAATCTTCAAATGCCCTCCTAAGTTCCCAGCTCAATCAAAGTTTTTGGGAATAGGCAGCTGTTAAATACAGCAGATGTATGAGTAGAGGTGAGACATTCTCTGGTTTTCCGACTTGAACTAGAACAGACTTTTTAAAAATACAGTTCTAGCCAGATGTTCAGTAATTTACCTTTTAATTTCATTGACACGTGTAGTATGGAGAGAGCGATATATATTGACATTTAGCGTCTAGTTACTTCCTTATTGATAGCAAGGCCAGTTGGCAGATATTATTCCCTTAAGAAATGCTAAGCAAATACTGCAAAACGTATTCATGAGCATTTATTTGAACTAAAAAAAATAAAACCCTAAAAAAACTTGGCTGTGTCTGTGGCCCCAGAGGACTCGCTTTCTGAAAATATTCTAGCAAACAATTTTAAGAGGAGGCATGTTCACTGAATGGCCCAGTTGAGCAGCTCATGCATATTCAAGAAAATATTTAGGCATATGCTTAACTTTGAACTTCAAATTGTATGGAGTCTCAGAAGGATTCAGGCATGTGCTTAAAATTCTTCTTGTGATTACTTACGTCAAGAAGTTTGCCAAACTGTGTCCTGAGGTAAGACCAAAAACAGACCAAGACCAAAATCAGCTGATGCATGGTAATTTGCACGGTCAGATCACTTGTGCATTAGTGTAAATTTGTATCTTGAGGCTCTTTAGGGCAAATATTGCTTAAAAACTTGACATCAAGCTCTTAACAGGCTTCACCTCAATCTACTTCTAAAGTGTATGGTTATTCCTTGTAAATGAGGGATAAGAGCACCTCATGGTTTTATAAGTAGACAGGCAACTGAAGCATAGCTATGTCAAATTGTATTTCAAAGCAGAAAATTCCATGGATCTAGACTTTTTCCCATTTAGCTCCATTGCGACACAGTGGGCCCTAGATAGCATAGTCATCTAGGGGTTCCTATTTCTTTCCTGTGGCTAGAAACAGAAAATACATAGAAGATAAGCTTTTCATGTAGTGCAAATAAGGTGAATCTGTGCCTTAGTATTATAACACGAATTAAGAAGGTTCTTTGGTTAGGGACTATACGATGGTATCCATTATTCTTGTCATTGAAAATACATTCCTTGACCTTTAGCAAACACTTAAAATCCCAATAAAATTCTTGATACTTTCAAATGGAGTTCATCTCTTCATGCATAGATAAAGTGGTTTTTTATTCCAAAACTATATGCTTCAAAGTAGTCAATTTAATTATTTTGTATAATGACCATCAAACTTTAATTTTTACTCTGCAGAAGGAGTTACCTAAGACATTATCCAATCTGTCTGTCTCTGATGGTTTGAACTCTGCTATTCCCCATTTTTATATTGTCTACCCTAGTATACTTGTCTTGACTTTGATAGTTTTCTGCAGTATGAGGATGTCCACATTAATTTATAACTCTATAAAATTGATAGACAAATTAATTCTTCTTCAGCTGTTGTAATAAACACTTGATAATGATCTTTCCTTAATTGCTCAATTTATAGTTCCACTCCCTCTCTTTTGAATTTCCTACTTTTGATAAGCTGTTTTCCCTCAGTGGACTTTACAGAAAGCAGAGAAGGAGAGAACATTTCTTAAATTAATGCAGGCAATAGATGTCAGAAAAAAAATTACACAAAAAATTGATCACTGGGGTTAGTTAAAATCTCCAAGTGTTCCAGTAATAATGAAATAATAATGACAATAATTTTTAAAAGTTGTTCATGTACATTGCAATTGTTGTTTCTACTGAAAAAATTAAATCATTAGTCAAATGCAAATCTTTAGCCAAAATTGCACTGCTTTCAAGATTTAATTCAAACATGTTTCAATGTTTCACAGAAAAGACAGAATAAGACCCTCATGCGACCCCTCAAGTTTAGAAATCCATTCTCGCTACTTAAAAATGCAATTTGCAAAAATGAAATCAAAGGAAACCTGAAAATCTGGTTGTTCATTAGAGTGGTTTCTTTACCTGCATGAACTAATGGCAAGTCCTTTAGCAGCTTCATTTAGTGGTATTTTCACTTCTTTCTCTCATAGTCATTTGAAAATAGGAAATGGTAGATCATGTTGACAAGTTGTCGATTACAGTTAAATGTTGCTAGCAAATGCCATTAAGTGCCCTAATTAAAACTACCACAGCTCTTTTAAAAGTTAACAATATGTGTCCTTAAGAGTATGCTAATATTTCTTAGTACAGAAAAAAAATAAAGAAGTATGAATCTGTATTTTAAGGACTCGCTGTTGCGACACATGTATGCATGAAATTCCTTAAGAAAAAAATTGAAACTGTAAGTAATTTGGAATAGATAAATCATATTTCATCATGGACTGTAGTTTCTTCCTTTAAACTGTTATGGACAATATAGCCTACAAGTGGTCTGTTTGTGCCCTGTGTTGCATGTACATCCAAAAGACGTGGAAAAACAGTCAGTGTCTTAGACTGGCATGGGAAACAGTGTTCTGCATGAGGGGTCCACAGACTTCAGGGATTCTGTCTAATATGTTCCTGAACAAGTATCACCAGTTCTTATTGGAACGATCTGTAAGCTGTCAAGGCAGAGAGATGACTTAGTGAAGAGAGTAATTTTCATTTCCCTCTATCAACCCAAATTCAGTAGTAATCTTTGTTCTGGAGAAAGGGAGGAAAACGAATGTTTAACTCACTACAAGTAATTCCTCAAATAGGACACATTAAGCCAAAATCTTAGTTGTAATGACACTGAAATATATACATCACAACAGCACTGACATACTTTCTTAAACTAAATTGGTTTTTGTTCTTACAGAGACAGAAGTTCTAAGTCTATCAGGCACCAAAAAAATGGGTAGGGGTTCTGCCAGGAGAAAAACACATTGGAAAGGATTATAAATTGGCTTACATTACCTATGTACAGTGAAATATGTCTGAGGTTGATTTTATGTGGGAAATATGACCCTTAGTTGAGTGGTGAATTAAGGTATAATTGAAGTATTAGTTATTTTTCTTATTTAAATGTTTACTTGTATGTTTACATGGAATTCTTGAAACACAACATCCCACATACACTAACAGGAGATGTAAGAAAACCAACAAATTGGATGAGACTTCACTGATGGAAAGTGACAACACTCATATGTATTCATGGAACAGTTGGCTCCTTAACAAATCCTGGGAGGAGTAGCTTACAGGTCCTGATGAACTGGTAAGTCTTCACAATCATGGGGTCCAGCCTTACACTGATGCATAACCTAGCAACAGATATCCATGCTTCTCTGGAAGGACTTTTGCACTAAGATATTTGCAAACCAATATTGCAGTCATGTAATTCAACTGAGTGTGATTACTGAATGTAATTCAACTCTTATTTTGGTAAACACTTTGGCATCTTTTCAAGTTCGTCTTTGTCATGTGGAACAAGCCTTAGGGAGACTTATACGGAAATTTGCCTGAGATTGTGTCTAAATGGGGGTGTTCTTTTTTTTGGTAGAAGACAGCAAGGGAAAAGGACTAGAGAGATTGTGTTTGTTTGTTGCACATACTTGAAGAATAAACACCTAACTTCTTTTGAGTTTTTCTCCCAGCTTGGGTTCATGTTTTTATTTTGGTAATTAGTTGTTGGCTTCAGTCAATATGTATTGCCTTCTATTTGTGCAATTGGTATAATTACATAATTAGTGTAAATAGATGCAATCATCATTAGAATGTTTTGGATTCCATGAAACATTGCAGAAATCATGTAACATACACTCAGTGATAGCTAAAATACTGCAATGTGATAGTTTCAAACTTTTTTTCTTAAAATTACATTTTATTTCTTTTACATCATAGCTCAAAACTGTGCCTGTATTGCAGGTTGCAGCATGAGAGCAAGCTAAGTGCACTTCTTGCCACATAATGTTCATCAATTTCTAGAGGCATGAAATGAGAAGACTTCTCCCAACTGCCTCTAAAATAGGCAAAAATAGCTGCACAGAAATTCTTACATAGAAATATGCAGAGACATTAAAATTCACATTCACTTCCACACCTGTTTATTTTTTCACATCTCCCAACGTAGTATTATATTACAATCTGCCTCTTAATGAAACAGAAGATGGATATATGGATGGATGGATGGATGGATGGATGGATGGATGGATGGATGGATGGATGGATGGACAGGTAGATAGACAGATGTGTAAAAGCACAGGACATTAGAAAGTAGGACTAAAAGTCTTCATTTGCCTAATGGAAGCCCTACAACTATAGTCGCTTTATGCTTAAAAAATTTTTAATATTGCTGGTTGCATGAAAAGTAGCAAGCCACAGTTATTCTGTGCTACAGCAGGAGAGCTGGAAAAATTAAGGTTATCAGAACATCCTGAATTCCAAGGAATTCTGTCTAGAAGCAAAGAGTTTCATAAGCAGCTGCTGCTGCTAAGGATATCAGCTGAACACCAGAGACAAGCAGCATTTTACTCATTTGCAGACATCTCTTAAGAATAATATTTTCATGATAAATTCAAGAACCAGACTGAGGACCTTAGAGTAAAAAATATCTACAAATCCATAAAAGGGTTCAAGACTTTTATTTGCCATCTCACTAGTCAGCTTTGCTGTGTGATAAAGACTAAAGTGATAGCAACACTTAGGGTCATTATTAGTGGACCACAAGGAAATTATACAGTTGTGAAAAGCTGTGGATACTTTGAGGCATTTCCTTCCATTTTCTGCTTATTATAAGTCTAATATTTGGCAGTCTGTTAGGAACAATCAGATTTTTCCAAGGAATTGTGCATCCAGGCATCTTAGGGGGAAGTGAAATCTGAAAATCTTTTTCAAATTGTGACTGCTGAACAGTAGTATCTGACTTAACGAGATGTTGCACTGTATCTCTTGTGTCTATTATAGAGATGGTGATTTCTGTATAAGAAGCATCCAATGACATATCCTCTGTCATGCTAATACACACGAGAAATTCCATTCACACATCAAGGAAATACTTAGCATGCATATAAGCATTATAATGTTCACTTTACCTGAGAATTCTCAACTATAAGGATATAGGAAAGGGAGAAAAACATTTTTTTATTGCTATGTCTGAATTGCTATTCTAAACCTTGGAACATTTTAACAGATAAAAAATCTATAAATCAGTGGGACTTGTCTCCTAATTTACTGCTTCAAGTGTTAAATAGATGAGTAAAAATTGAAGTCCTTTACCATTTATATTTTAGTTTCCTTTTAAATGTTTCTGAGGTTGTCTTTCTTCTGAATGAATATGATTCCTCTATCAGTCACTTATCAGGAATAGCATAATTAAGGGTAAGGTTCCATTACATGTTGCAAGAATATTTAGATACTGTGGGGAGAAAAAGAATAGCATACCTCCTGTAGATCATAGTTTAATTTCTGAACACTCTGTAATATTTACCTTTTCATAATTTTGTTGGTATCATTTCTTGAGAATTTTGAGAAGTGCAACTCTTTCAATTTATCCTAGATAGGAATTAATTCCACCATGGAGGAATAGTATTTTTATTATGTGAAGTTTCTCAAACCTGCAACACATACACGTACAACACTGAAGATAAAAAAATGACAATGTCTTTTACCCTTTTATGTGTGTTTTATATTTCAAAAATGTTGGGGTTAATTCAAAGTTTATGTTGGGATGCTGTGTAACACTAGCTAGGATTGTCACTTTTGTAGTGAGGCTCAACCAGTGCTCCCTGCTCATCTCTCAGTTCTTCTGAAAGACTGGAAAGGGTAGTAAATTTAGGAAGAGACTAATTCTGGCACATTCATCTTTACTTACGGCTTAAATAGTCCAATTGTTTTATATTTACCTTTATTGGGTTGTTTCAGTGCAACTGATATTAGGTAGCTAATAGAGGGAATACACTGTAGACATCTGCAAGCATGCTGAGCATTTGAACAAGTGGGGTTGCACTTTACATCTCAGACAATATTTTAAAAGTACCTCTAAAGAGAGGTGATTTATGGTCACCCTCCTTTCTCACATATAACAGGTGTATAACTCCCACTCACTTCTAAGTTAAGCTACCGAGAAAAGTAAAGGATTATTTTCAGTGGCAGAGGTCAGTACATTAAAAATTCATGTCTTTTTCCTTCATATAGCTCAGAAGGAAGTATCTTCATCACTGTTTTATTTCTTGGATTTGTTCATTTTAGCTTTTATTTGCTGCAGACACGTTAGCCTTGTCACCCATCCCTTCCCTGGTCCGTGGTTTTCCTCTTTGACCTCTAAGGTCCAGGAATGACACAGAGACTCCTTCAGTCTTCCAAAAACTGTCAGATTCTCCAGTCACCATCTGAACAGGGCAAAAGTGGACCATAGCCCACCTCTGTCGTGACTTTGGACTTTCCTTAAATACTGAAATGCAAAATACAGGAAATATCTTTTTTGTTAATGTCTGCTATGATGCCAAGAACCAGCTGGCTACCACTGCCTTGAAAAAAATGGTGGCATACATAATTATTGGTATGTTTTAACTTTCAAGTGCTTCACAACCATAAAGTTTTACTTAGAATCAGCGTAAGGTAGCTGATTAAGCCTAATTAGCCTTCATCAGCTAAGTATTATCTTATTACTGCAATTCAGCCTCTCCTCAACCTTTCCCTTAACATGTGTATTTAAGGCCTGATCCTGCTCTGAGGTTCTATAAAAGTACCCAGGGAGTCCTTTTGTGTCTGTCTGTCCTCAGTTAGTCATCGCTGTGTTCCTGTGCCCAGGAATCAGTCATTGTCCAAAAACAACTTACAGGAGCAGGTCTAGTTTTCTCTTTGCTCTGCTCAGCAGTACAGGGCTTTACAAACAAGATTTTTAAAGGCGCTGTGACATCTATCTCCCACTGATTTTGATGAGAGCAAAATGTCTAAATACCTTGAAAAATCTTGTTATAAATGACTGGCAAAATCCAATTTTCCAAAGTGACTTAAGCAGACTTAGGAACCTGGGAACTCAGACACACAATTAGGTTACTACCATTCAACATGTAACCATTCATCAGCTTAGCTTGAACTTCAATCATTTCAGGCTAGGCTAAACAACATTAACTGATATTTGCCACTGGCTAAGACTGAGTGCACAAAAATTTAAAATTGCTCAGCTAATTCAGTATATCTTGTTAATTCATGGTTATATGACAACGTTCCTGGATGAATTTTACTTTTGAAAATCAGTGGGTTATGGAACTTTGATATAATAGTTTCTATGGCAATATATTTTATGCTGCATCAGCTTTTTGACATTAACAGTCCCTGTCTTAGCTCCAACCCTTTGGCACAAGGTGGCAGGGTATCCCCTTCACTATGTTGTGACTTTTGCTCATATGAGGCAGCTGTGTTTGCACCAAGAGTTACAGCTTCCGTAACTCATCCGAAAATGTATTTTGTGTTACAACATTAAAGTCCATAATCAATTTGTGCAAGTACATCACAGATATCTAAAGCTATTGTATACTATCTATACAACTAATGTATAAACCAGCTTTGCATTAACTGCAGTAGCAACAATGAAACTGTGGCAATGTAATATTCACTGTGAGGCAACTACATCAATATTTACCCAGCTTCTCAAACAGATGAATTTCAGTTTGTAGTATGTACAGTAAAAACACTTCCCAAGACAGTTAAAAATTCATGTACAAATCCTAAAA
The DNA here is from genome assembly GCA_013397975.1 of Machaerirhynchus nigripectus. Taxonomy (NCBI): domain Eukaryota; kingdom Metazoa; phylum Chordata; class Aves; order Passeriformes; family Dicruridae; genus Machaerirhynchus; species Machaerirhynchus nigripectus. The sequence continues at coordinate 508,926 of VZRQ01003871.1, read as the reverse complement.
ATGGCCACACCAAAGATCCATATAGTCTGACATCTTACATTCATCCATGACTTGGAGCAGAGTGTCAGAGGAGGGTCAGTATGCTGTAGTATCTTCCATGGGATGCCTTTCAAAATAGCAGCAGTCTGAGTGTCACAGACTTTTAGTTCCAGATTTTCATAGTCTTTGTAACATATTTCTTACCGGAATTCACCTGGTCAGTTTTTGATCCAGTGTCACCTTCTGCATGCACATTGTCATGCAGCAATGGATCTAATGGCATTCTGTCTGAAAAAAAAATCTGATTTTGTTTATTTTGACCTGTCTAGAAACTGTGTTTTAGATTCCTCAGCTCTTTACCTTTAACAGTTTGGTTGTAACTCCTTCCTCAAGGTCACAGAGGAAAACTGTGGTAGAGAAAGGTCTGAATTTACTTTCTTGATTTCTGTCTTGTGACACAGACACAGAATCTGCCTTCTCTTGTATATATCAATTTAAATTATTTGGAATTCAGATGAGTTTGCCTTACTGCATTCCTAATTTGAATCAAGCTGGCTGGCAGCGAATACTTCTTTGCTAGTACAGTATAGATAAGATATAATGTTATGAAGGAAATATTGCAGTGGAGGCACTTAAATGTTCCAGAACACCTCTCATGTACCAGGATCACAGGTGTTCCTGTTCAGCTTGTCTATATGCTTCATGCATTTGTTTTTATTTTGTGCTATCTCAAAGTAAATGCTTTAAGTATGTGGACTTTATTTCCAGACTATTAACTGGTTGCTATTTCTCCAGACAATATTGATTACCATGTCATATTGATTACCAGTAACATCTTTCAGCTATGCTGAAAAAATCTCTTGTGAATTATTGGCAAATGTTTGGTTGTCATAGGGAAATACGAGGATTGTTAGATTCCTGTGTTTTGCACCAACATTCATCTGAATCTACCTTAGTTTCCCCTAGGTGAAGGAAACTCTTCTTCTTTTGATTTGTTTTTTAGAGCTTATGATGATTTTTAACCCTTTCATGTTAATGGCTAAAGCTAAAAGTTTTTCTCTCCAGTCAGACACTTGCCCCCTTAGATATAATTTGCAAGTTCACTCCTTTTCTGTTTTCTGGCATCTTCTGCTCCAAGTGACTCTTATCTTCAACTTTAGCATCATTTCAAGGATCCAGCAGCTCCTTCCCCAGTACAGGATGTTGGCCATTAAACTCTATTCAAGTAACAATTGGTTTTTCCAAGATGACTATTCCTACTTACGTCTCTTTATGTCACTTTAGATGTGTTTGTGATTGATTAACTGAGGTGAGCTGTGAATTCAGAAATGTACCCAGCAGGTTAGAAGGAAAATTGTTCTTCTATACATTACATCATTTCTTAAAGCAGTGTCTTTTTATTATTCCTTGTTTTTCATCAGCTGAAATAATTCTCATTGGTGGACACTTTCTCTTGTAAAGCAGTTTTACATGAAGGCATTTCTTAGCAATTGGTCTTAGCAATTGATGTTGCTGCAGAAATAATTTCTCCATATGTTTTATTTGTTTTTTTCTCTTGACTTTTAAGAGAAAAGCATCAACAATCAATGAAAGATTTTTGTTCTGTTTTGCTTTCAGTATGTTTTTCATCTAAAAACCCACAGTCCTAACATAGAAACATAAAGGCAAAATGCTGTGTAAAGACTGTATCTTGTGCTCAAAAGAAGATAACGAAAATCTTGAAAAGGCACACAATAATTTGCCCTAAAAGTCCTAAAGTTTTGTTTATTACTAATATTAGACAGTGGGAGCTGGGCCTGTTCAGCCTTGGGAAGAGACAATGAGAGGGGGACCTCATCAGTGTCTGTCAGTACCTGAAGGGAGGGTGTCAAGAGGATGGAGTTGGGCTCTGCTTGTTGGTGCCAAGCAATACAACAGGAGGCAAAGGACAGAAACATGGGAGGCATGGGAAGTTACATGTGAATATGAGATAGGAGTTCTTTACTGTGCAGTAACCATGCACTGGAACAGGCTGCCCAGAGAGGCTGTGGAGGCTCCCTCACTGGAGATATTCAAGAACTGTCTGGACACAATCCTGTGCTGTGTGCTCTGGGATGACCCTGCTTGAGCAGGGAGAGTGGACCAGATGATCCACTGTGGTCCCTTCCAACCTTGCCCATTCTGTGATTCTGTAACACTGCTAATTATGTCCTAGACTCGGAAGCAGCAGCTGTAAATTTAAGGTCATTTGAACATATTTCCCTCCCTCATGTAGTCAGAAATGATGCACAGATACTTTTGATAACGAGGTACACACATTTCTCCCAAGAATTATTTTAAAAGTTAAAATATCATTCTAGAGCATGGTGGCAAATTTTGAGTAATTCCTGGCAATATTCCAAATGAGCATTTGTGATTTATTTCTGTGTAGAGGGTGCATTAGTAATACTAGATATTATCAACAAACATCAGACTATTAATTACAAATGCTTTTTATACATTGCTTGTTAAAGAGATAAGCTTGCTTACTTTGACAGTTTTTTAAACTGAATATACTTTTTTTTTCCATTCATCCATCTCTGAGTTTTGACGTTTGCTGTCTTTCCATGAAGGCTTCAAGAAATGAGATGACCTTGCCAAAGATCAAGAGGTGTGTCTGGAAGAATTACATTATCTTAGAAGATGGATTTATGTGATTACTGTGTAAAAGAGTACTTGTTCTGTAGTGATTGATGACAACACTGTCAGTATTGACTGATCATTAGAAATATTTATATGGCAGATCCTTTAAGGTAGTGGAAGATATGAAGGAAAGATTAAATGCCTATCAAGAAGACAACGGTTTCTATGTCTATGGAATCAGAGCTTATAATTCTTTGCAACACCTTTAATTACTTCCTTCAGGTTTGTCTTGTTTCACAGACACAAATGTACCATAAATGCCTCCAAAATGGCTTGTGGGCCCCACAAAATTTATAGTGGAGATGATATCATTTACATGTTTTGAAAGCAGTTAAGTTTAATATTTGCGATTATAAATCCCTCCTTATAAATATGTTTTTAGGTAGGGAGCATGCTCATAAAGATGTACTAGAAAGATAAATATATTGCTCATTTCTTTCTCAAGGTTTGTATCACAAACAGACTATAAAAGAATATATGTATTTTGTTATTTGTATTACAAACAGACTTTAAAAGACTATACGTATTTTTTTATTTTTGACCCTGTTACTTTTAGACACGGGAGTTATCTACTGCATTATTTACCATGCTGTGCTGATACATTAATGACTAAGTAACCTTTAGTAAATTATATGCTAGTATTTCAACTATTTATAGTCATTAAAAATAGATGGTCATTAAGGTGGTAATTTAAATACAAGGAGACCTGGCATTATTCTCAGGTTTACCACATCACATATCTCTATTAAGAGAGCAATTCATTAGTATTGCTCTTCATTTACTTAGGTGCAAGTGAAAGCAAAATCACTTGGCCAGCCTGCTGGTGCATGTAGTAACTGAAGACATACATGTACACTCAAACCCTCCCTATATACGTATTTAAGTGAAAGTTCATACATAGTATGAGTAGAATGATAACAGGTTGACAGAGTACATTTAGTATATTTAGTTTATGAGCAGTTAAATGGCAGCATGTTTAGTTAAGTTTCCTTTTCTTCTCTCACTGTTGCATTATGGAAAGTTTTGCTTACACTGAAGTAAATTTTTGAATTTTTTTGAGCGATGAAGCTGGTTGTTCAGCAAGCTTGTGTAGTTTCCATACAAAAACCATCTGGCCATAATCCTGGGCAGCTGACTGTAGGTGGCCCTGTGTGAGCAGGAAGGCTGGACCATCCAAGCCCAACTATTCGGTGGTTCTGTGCTTCTGTGACACCAGTCTCTGAAACGTATCCGTGTAAAACTCACTGAAATGGCTCCATGTAAAATGTACTGTTGCAGTTCTGATAATAGGTTGCATGTAGCAAAAAATTTGGGGCAGTTAAGTGCTCATTCAGATGTACTGATCTCAGGGGTTTGATGTAGTGAAGTAAAGAATATGAGCCACGTTTTTCAGGTTTTGTCTTAACATATTTGTATATATCAGTAGTCACCAGAACAGGTATTTTAGCCCATCAGACAAAAAGTGCTAAAGCTACTCGTAGTATTTAATTAAATTTATCACTCCTTTCCTTGATCTTACATTTTATGGGTGTTAATTATTAGTTCCTTTTAATTATACTTCATGGCCTTTGTCCTGGAGACTATCCAAAGAGTAGATCATTATGGTATGCAATTTGATGAAACAGTTTCCAGGCATTATGCCATCCTCAAGACCATGTGAAACAATCGTTATTAAAATTAGAAAAATATTAGCGTACATATTTATATTATAAATAATGATTGACATTATTCCATGGAGTGTTATTAATTTGGTTTGGCTTTTACTGTAATGCCTAACCACTTCAAAATTAAAAGCATTGAGAACAGCAGTGTGTCAGTTCTGTTGCTCCATTTTTTGACAGAAAGCACAATGGTTTCTTATCCTTCTCAATCTATTTTAAGTTCATATGTAGGTGTAAAAAAAAAAATTTCACCCCACTGCTTTGGAAGCAGCTGATATGCAGGATTTGTCCTCAGAACAACATTACTTCTCAGCTGAGTGATTTAAACAGTCAGTCGAGGAGAAGTAAAACTGGCACAGGGTCTCACACAGGCCAATGACATCAGTGAGGGACTAGTGGTAAAGCCAGACAAATTCTTGAGCTGCTGGACTGTGCTGAAATGCTTGGATAGCCACAGCTACTTGTGCACAGCTACCATGCCTGCATTCTAACATTTGCTGTTGGAGGCAGCTTGCAGGTGCTATCAAATTTGAACAAAGGCAATAAATGTCTGTGTAGGTACACCCAGATATAACATAACTACAGGTTAATTTAAGCCTTTGGGGAACCGTTTATAATTCTACAACTATGTTTTTGGAGGTATTTTTAAATCTTATTACTTGAAAAATCAGTCATGTAGAGAAAGAGAAGAACTGACTCAGAGACTGATCCCACAAAGACTTGCTGAATGAATAATTTTAGTTTCCTGAGTTGTCCCATTGCTGGCTTTGTGCAAATTTGTGCTGTAATGGGAAATAATTTAATACTTTTAATGTTGTTTTTGCTCATGCTAAAATGCATTCAACATAACCACTAATTGAAACAGAACTATTATTTTGCTTGTGCAGTACTCTACTATACCACATCATAATCAATAAATTAAGACAATTTGACCTATTTGTCTAATGGAAATGTATTTTAATATGAACACTAAAGATCTTGTTTCTAATTAATAAAGTCCCATTCCAGCAAACTATTAAGTTATTAACCTAAACCAAGCACTTCTGGTTCTCTCTACATGTCTGTGACTTACATACTTCAACAATGTCTAGCATTGCCCTTTTATGTTCAGAAAACAATCTTAACAAAACATATGCTGTTTTTTCCTTCAAAAACAAAAGCAAAATTTATCTTTGTAATAGGCCTTTAATATAGCAATCTTGAGCCTGAATTTAACCAGCAGTGTTCATTGTGATTTGGCATTTTTCTACTTATGATAGCTTTTTAACAAATTTGTGATTTTATTTATTACACAATTACTATTTTTAGAGTTAAAACTGCTTGGCTTGTCCCTTTAAAGCTTCTGTATTTTTTCACAGAATCTTCCCTCAGTACTCTACTTTTTTAAACTGTTTTTAGAAAAATTCTCAGATTTAAGAGCTGACTTGATTCTCAGGGATTTCACCTGTTAGAAGTTTATATGGATTTAACAAAGCACCTAACATGGTCTTAAACCATTCTTACTGAACTGAATACATAGGGAGTGTCTCTACTTGCCTTTCTCTTTTAAAAAATCCAAACCAGCATCTTACAATAACAAGCCCACGAGAAAAACAGCTCAGGGATAGTTTCTCAGTTACTGTTGTTGTGTCCTTTGTTTTTGAGTGATCTAGACATGGATCTCATAGATTTCTCTCTCTTTTGACTGTGACAAGACCTCAGGGTTTTGCTTTATTTGTCCCTTTTTGACTATACTATTTCCTGCTTGAGCCTTCATGCATAATTTTCAGGACAGTTTTCCCAGTAATTTTTAGCTGTAGTTAAAAGTTATTCACATTTTTTCACTCATTTCAGTGGCAACCCATAAAGATCTCTTTTGCACCCTATAAATTTCACAGTGAATATAACGTGGATTTAGATCCATGCTATTGAGTAGCATCTTTCTAAAGTGAAAACCATCTAATCAGAGTTAGTGGTTTAGTGGTTTCAGTAGTACAAGGAACAGCTCCTACAAACTCAGGTCATTGTCCTAAGGGTTCATGGTAGTTTAAAGTAATAGTTTTTGCTTAATTATAATGATCCTTTCATGAACAGAATCTCATTTGTGTTAGTAGTCAAACGATTTTAATTTGCAAAGTTCATTGCAAATAAGTTGTGTTCTCTTGATTTGGGTAATTATACTCACTTAGTACGTTAATGGCAAGGACTGCTCAGGCTTTTTAAAAACCTTCCAGCTCTCTGTAGAACAGTTATTGAAAGGAGTGGAGAGTATGCAGTTCTCTTTGATCACTTTAATGAACCTCAGTGTTTTTATTGTCTATTCACTTATATGCAAAGTGTAGTGCAACTGTGTATTAGCTACTAATTAGAGTTTTATTCTAGAAAAAATAAAAGCAATCTATGTCATAATTAAGATTTTGAACAGTATTATTTCTAATGATTTTCAAACAGCAAAACAAATCTTTTTTAATTACCTTTAAAAATGCATATGCCTTATTTGCAGAGCTTTTGCTCTTGGTTGCTTTTATGTTTAGAAGGACTTAAGTTTTGTCAAAAAGGCAAGTAAGGCCACAGCCATTGTCACAGCCTCTGCCAGCCCATGGGCAGCAACAGAAAGGGGAAAACATTGTGAGAACGACATTAAATTTTTATGTCCCTGCTGGTCTTAGTTGCCAAATTTACATTTACATTTCCACCAGGAGATGTAACAGCATTGTAATGAACCTCTTAGGCAATGAATGGCCAGTGGCTACAAGTAAGGACCACAGCTATTGAATGATGTTACACTTAGATGGATCATATTTAGATAATCCTTTACCATTTTATTCTGTATATTCCTGGGATATAAAATTGCAATCTGCATGAGATAAAATTTTTTCATTGTAATTCTCTTCCCAGTGCAAGTCCTTTATTTCCAGAAACGATTCAAGAGAGAGCATAGGGAAGGAGATGGTCTTCTTACTAACTAAACAGTTCCTGGTGATGTTCAGGATGTGAAAAATAGCAAAATAATATTACAAAGCCATCTGACACAATCAGATATTCAGGAGGTGGGTAAAATAACTGAAAATTTATCTTCAGTCAAAAGAATGAAGAGACAGTCATAGTTAAAAAAACACATATACAAGGCAAAAGTATGTTAAATAGCTTCCTAGGCAGGGAAGTTTTTCCCAGAAGTTCCTCACCTCCTTGGAAACCTGTTTGGAAACTTTAAGAAATAAGAAGAAAGGCCATAGGAATTGGCTTCATAGATTAGAAAAAAGTATGGAGGCAACCTAAATATCACCCAAGCTTTAGCAAGAATAAAGCTTGGAAAAGAGGACATAATCTTCAGATGATGAACAAAGCTTACTTTAAAGCTTATATTGGTCTCCAATTATGAATAAATGTGTATTTCTATATATTTTAAAACAAAATCTGAAGTTTCCCTTTTAAGAGAAGTGTTCCTCTTCCTTTAAGACATTAATAGCAGAATGGGATTTTTTACATGTATTTGAAATTAGAAGTGTCTAGTAACTAATCTTTGGTTACTTAGAAGAAGCTGATTGACAACTGGAGGGAAAAATTGAGAGTGTTACTTAATCTTAGAAACAGGAAAGAGGTGGGAAATTAGTATTAATTTTCCACTTAGACTTTTCATTGAAGCAAGCAGTGCAGTGGCTACTTCCCAGCTTCCCACAGCCAGCAGTACAGCAGATGCAGGGATGTGAGGAAGCCATTGCTGTCAGTTGAGTTGCTGTGCCCAAACAAGGGATTTCAATAACCTAAATAAAGCATATGCATGATATAGAGATATGATCCCTTTGTATTGCTTATTGATGTATTTCAGTTTCATCCTTATCTACTGATAACTTCAGTACTTTCACTGGCAAGTGATCTGAATAAGCTGAGGGCACAGATTTTGGTTAGATGTGTTACTCTGAGAAGCAATTGTTTTGTTCTCTGCACTAACAGTAGGAATAATGTCATAGTAGGAAAAATGTCCCAACTTAGTTTTGGTGAAGAAAAACTTCTAATAAAGTTCTATTAATTACTATTGTTACTTTACCAAGTGTACTTTTTTTCCTTTTCATATATGAAGCAGCTTTGCTTTACTGAAGACATCAGTTTCTAAATTGATGTCATGTCAGCAATTGTACCTGGAGGTTTTTGAAAGAGGGCATTAGAAGTGACGCTCTGCTCATTAACCCTATGAGACTGCTGAGTTGCAGAACAGATTGTCTGCAAGTCAGGCTCCTGCCTCACAACTTTGAATTAGGGCCAAGTGATCATACAGTTAGAAATTTCATGTTGCTTCTTTTGGCCCCTCAATTGACTCCCCTATATGAAAAGGTGGAACAATCCAATCCTTTGGTCCTTACATCTTTCTGTTCCCACACAGAGCTCACCGTAATGAAGTTAAGATTTTCTCTGTCTCTGTTACTTACGACCCTACATAATGCCACTGGTTTCAGCAGAACACTTTCCATTGCTTTATGTGGATTTTGGATCGCACACTTTTGGAAGTCCATGTGTTACTAGGAATGATAATACTGTCTATTGGTACCTTGAAAGCCTTCCTAGAACTGCATGTACACCAAACACAGCTTTTCTAAGGAAAATACTTTTTTCGTTAATTGCTTTTAGTCTTATGCTTGTTTATCCCCAATTCCTACAAAACATCTGTGCAGTGAGGTTCTGTCCACTCAGGGGCCTGAGCAATGTCCAGTCCATACCCCGCTCAGGCTGACACATAAATGCTAAAGGGAAGATGAGAAGCTAGAAGAGGCAGGGGACAGCAGCAGCTGGAAGAGGGAATGAGTTATGTCCCAGAATCAAAGCTAGCAGCACACTCTGGGCACAGCAGCAGTTGTGTGGGATCTCAGTGCTTTATCTTCTCTAGCGCTCCCAGCTCTCACTTGCTGCTGTCCTATTTTTCCCCAAGATTCACTGTAAAGTACTCAAATGTATTGTGAGGGACCCATAAGAGGAGTGCAGTCTCAGCTGAGTGAAATCCACCCTCAGAAGCCACCCCTGCTCGTAGTGCACTGTTGACAAACAAAGTTGTTACTTTATCAGGTCTAGTATGCCAACATGGCATAATTCTGTCTAACCTTCAGAAATTAGAAAAGGTAGCAATTATACCCTTAAAAAGTCACTTTTGAATTGACTAATTAATCATTTATTGCCCATGGCACTAATAAGTCATTAGTTGTGCAGTGGCTCATTATAAGGTGCAATATGTAGAAAGGCTCATTTATGCAACTCCTTGCTGAATGTTGATTAGGTTATTTATAGATAATGCGTGCTTGTTATGATCAATTATGACTTACATCTCTGTGAATGTGATTTTTAGTTGAAATGCAGCAAGGCAAAGACTTATTTAAAACATCTGTACCGTTAAATATTGTAAAAGAAGTTGTTAATACACTATCTCTTTCAATACTATATCCTCCAGAGAAAGGAATCTTTTGCCTTGCTACATTGAAATCTGTTCCCATTTGCTCTTTAGTTTTATTTTTCAATTGCTGCTCTGTCTACTTGAGTTATTCATGCTTCTTGAAGGAACTTTGCAATATAAGAACTAAAGTATAATACATGTTGTAAACAGACTTTAATGCATGAATGCAGTTAAGAAGCATTATTCCAGTTTTATATGTTAATGTTCTAAAGGCTTCAAAAACACAATATGAAGTCAAAGTTATTGGATATATTAACCTGTTTTGAAAGTGCTGTCTGAATTTAAAAGAGGTTTAATTACCCCAAAGAAAGAGGAGAGAAAAAAAAAGATGGTAGCAGAAATACTATGTGTCAATGTTTGCCAGTTAGAGTCACTGAAGTAATTTTTAATTGTTCCTTCTTTATTTTTGCCTCAGAAACAGAATTTACAATTAAACAATTTAAAACATACATTTCTCTCTAAAATGAACATAAGTAAAATGTAAAAACTGTACCAACTCTTCTTTACTTTAGAAAGCCTGCAGTAGATTTTATCCCAATACACACACACACACAAATCCCCTATCCCTACTGGATCAGATCCTCTCTAAGGACAGCATTTTGCATCACTAGAATAGTTGCTATGGCTTCTGCCAAAATCCCAGTCCTTTTAGCTAGTTGCAATGAAACACCCTGTTTGATATATCCAGCCTCTTGTGATTGAATTGCTTCCACACTCAGGCTGCCACGTAGAGGAAAGAAGGGTTGGAAGGAGGGGGAGGAGGCAGAAATCTGAGGGGATTCCAGTTCTCATTCTGGAAGAAAAAAAAAAAGGTGTGGAAGCAGCTTTGCAAATTGGGGACGTATCCAGAAGCCAGACAGGAGTAAAAGATACCGGTACAGAAGTGGTATGGAACACCCCTGAGCAGGAATACCAATTATGGAGAAACCAAGTTTATGTTTAATAAATCTACGACTGCTGCTTTTTATTCAAACTTCACTGTGCTCAGATCAGAACTGTGGTATCTGAAGAGATCTGAGCCTCATAAGAGCTGTTTGGGACTTGCTAATAAGAATCTGCCCTACAAAGGAGGAGGCATTAATGGTACCCTTCTTGAAAAGGCTAAAAGACAATGCATATCTATGAAAAATATTCACAGATACAGCAGAAGAGCGCATTAGATTTGGATGTTTGCTGTCCTAGGAGAGGTTTGCCAGGATGATATATAACTACATAAAAAAGGGTTATATTTTTAAATACAGCTGACAGACACTGAGGGTTATTTGTCCCTTTTCCACTAAAGTGAGGGATAGCCCCTTCAGAAATAAGAAACAGGATGAGATTCTGCTTTTTCCTCAGAAGTGCAATGTCCCACCATGGATACCCTTGAGAGACCACTCCTGAAGGGTGAAAATTACCTTAGCAAAGAATACAGTCACCCAAATAGTTCTAAAAGGCCGGGTAAGTGAGACAGACAAGTATTGTAGATGAGTAAATCCCACCCTGATAGCCATATTCTCTGTCTTCAAAGTAGGGAGGGAGCAAATTGCCATTTATAACATCAGCATTACTTTACGGGAAGTTCCTATGCACCCTGTGACTCTGCTAATGCACACTGAAGGCAGCTGTTGACAGCTTTCTTTGATAGTCACGTAGGGTGAAAGGCCTCAGCTTCTGTGAATCAATATCTTACCATTTGTTCAGAGGCATCAAAGCCTTCCATGCCATAGAGGAATTGGCTGGAAATGCTACCAAGAGCTTGCTGCAGCTGGGGTCCAGCAATGTATGAAGGACATACTTAAACCTACCCAATAAAATAAACTGCCTTAAGCGTGGAAGAAACATTTAACAGCAAAGTAATCCAGTGAATGTTATCATGGAAATTAATCACAAGCTTTAGATATATGTGTTAAAAGGGCTTCTGTGTTAGGACCTGAGTTAGTTTCTGGTTTATCCCACAGAAGGGAAGATACAGTTTTGTTTAGATAATTTTGTAGCAGTCAGCCTCAAATCTCACTTGCTTGTAGAAATGCCCTTGTGAGCATTTATATGTGAGTTAATAAAGGAATGAAAACTTCAGTGGTCTGTATATAAAATAACTAAATCAAAAGCACTGTTTAAAAATCAAAGGAAAAATATTTCCTACTCCAGTTAAATTAAACTCAATTGGAACCTATTCAGTCACCTTCATAACTATTTAAATGGCGATTGTGCAATACTTACATGATCAAAGTTAATGTAATATTTATGCAATCAAAGTTAATGTTAAGACATATAATGATTTTACAAGATGAGCCGTGAATATAAATGAAAAATTAACATAACTATTAAAGATCATAATATTTGCATAGAGAAAAAATATTTTTTCAATAGTAATGGTTTGTCTCTTTATCTCTAAGAGGATTCCATATATTATTTATTTTACGAGAAAGCTTCCATATGTCAGCTTACGATTTGACTTTTTTGACTGAATTTTTGAAATAGCAGCAGTAAAAAGGGTGTGGGTTCATTTTTAATAGAATGATATTTAAGTAGACAATTCTGTCTTCAGTGGTTTCTACTCAAACATTGAGTCCAATCCTCCTGGTTAATTAAACTGAACAGGAACAAAACAGCCTTCTCAAATGTCCTCTTGCCTTTTAGATTATGTTCTATATTGATGCATTTTATGAAGTTGCCTTGTCTAAATGAAAAAAATGGAGCCAAAAAGCCTGAGGGAGCTGTATGCAACTTCCTCAGAGCCAGGGTCCGTAGTGGATCTTCCTCTCCCTGTGCTCTGGGTACTCTTGCTTAGCTCCTGAGACAGCAGCCATCAGGGAGGGCTGAGCTCCTCCCGACAGGGCCAAGCATGCAGGTCCCCTGTCACATAGCAAGCAGGGAAGAGATGTCGTTGTGCCCAGCTTGTCACACCTGCAGAAAAGGGGAGGAGTTTCTCACGTCATTCTCTTCTCTGGCACTCACATGCCAAGGAAATATAATCAGGCTTCACTTGGTTTTGAAATACAAGCTGGGGAGAAGCCACAAATGTGAAATCTCACTGAATGAAAACTTTGCACAGATTTTGTATTCCAAACTGGCATGTGAGATTTAGAATATCAGAAAAATAAGAGTTTGTCTTCCTTTGTAGGAAGCTCGGAGACTGTTTATCCATTCTCAATTAGTGGTGATAGAGAAACATTTTAAATTTTCCTCATTATTTCTATTAATTATGCTCTAGCCGTTCTAATTGCCTTTTGGATTTGTCCCAAAAGCCTACTTCTTAAACATCCCAAACATCCTCCACCAGTACTAGAATTATTTAGATCTGAGGTCTCTCAAAACCTCACCAAATATCAAAGAAAGAGATGTTTGCCTGCATTGATGTGGCCTTAACTATTCAGTACAAAGAGGATCTCTGCTCATGACTGCACGTCACAGACAGAAACAATTAGCTGTGAATATTTTAAATCAGGATTTGTGTAGAACTGAGGTGGCTTTGTGACTAAACTAAGTGACATTCTTCAAAAGTAGTGGCCATTAAAATAGACTTTGTAATTCATGTTTAGATAATGAATTCTTAACAGCTGCATTTCCATGAGGTGGACCCATAATGTTGGCATATTTAAAGATACTTGACACTGGCAAGGGTGAAATGGGGTTCTTAAATTCTGTGGAGATGGTTGACATTGTTTACACATATATATAACTATGTAGATAACAGTGTTTTCTCATCATTTGTACCAATAATACTACCAGCAAACCTTCTGCACATGCATTTGTAATGCTACTTATGTATATTACAGTATTATACTGACAGCAGTTCTACTGCGCTCAGACAAAAGAAATAACAAGAGGCTGTTCTGTAACTGTAAAATTTATGAATACCATCGTTATTTCCGGAGATTATCTTTGTCCTCATGCAAATTATTTATTTTGTGCCTACTTATAATGTAACCTTTGAAATTAAATTGAAATTATGGAATGCCTTAAAGCCTGAGTATCATGTACCAGCTGTCTCAGTCAGCTGGCTTGTCAGTCAATACCGACTGCAAATCACAACTATATTTGATCTTGATTGGGAGGCTATTTTGGGAATTGTGCTGGTGAACATTGAACAAGTTGTACTGAAGAGATCATACCCTTTGTAACTGGTGAAGACCACAGAAATAATCTCAGCTACACAAGGATGACTGGTGTTCTGGTGTTTAAAAAAGAAAAAAACAAAAAAAAACCCAACAAGTGCCAGCCAAAAATCTTTCAAGGAAATTCCTGTAACCAATCTGCAACCTATTTTCCTCCAAACGTTCTGTCTTCCTGCTTTCCTTTTCCCTCCTCCTCCCCCCCTTTCTTTTTTTTTACTGCTTTTCCCAAATGTCTTGAAGCTCTTGCTGGCCAGCCACTGTCCTAGGGTATGCCAACTGGACATTGTCTCCTTCCTTTTTAGCTGAAAATCTCTGGCAAATTTTTTTTTTTTTCTTAGGGAAATAATGCATCACAGGCTGCTGCTGTCTATCACATCACTGTAGGATTTTAATGTCACACTGGAAGCTTTGAGAGTTTTAGGTATTTCTTTCTTTTGACTAATTTACTAAGCACACACTAAGAATAATTCATGTGCAAATCTCTGTTAAGGTCTATTACCATAAACTAACTGGTTTTTCCTGGAGAAAATGTTTGGAGGAACTTCTCTTCAAATGAAAACAAATCATACAGGTGTTTTTTTTTCTACACATACATTCTCCCTAGTTAACTGGTTCAAATCATGCCTCAGTGGCTAAACCACACTTTTTCTATAGCCTTGACAAGGACAGTCACCCTATCATACTGTATTTTGTTGCTGGGCCAATTCTTTAACCCCCATAAACATTACAAATATCTCTGTGGCTTTAGTACTGTTCAAATGCACAGAGTCACCCAGACTCATTTATGCCCCAGCTGGTTCCCTCACGCTTTCAGCAGATTTTCCAATATGCACTTTCATTATTTCATCCATAACCTAAAGGTACGTCCCATAAGTACCTGCCAACCTGCCTTGCTGTTTTCCTTCAAATCACAAATTCTGCCTTTCCTTTGCTGCAATGCTTACACAAGCCCTGACAAAACTGCTGTCACTCACACTGACTAACACTACCTCGGTGTGCCTTTGCAGTCTCTGTCTGCCTGCACTTGCTGATGAGCTGTCTTAAATCTAAATTGCCTGCTGCTGTTCTTCTGTTTGCACAGTCCCTAGTGCAGGGCACACAGGAACCCTGCCTGTGCTGCTTTGAGGTTTTATACCTACAATGAAAAACAATAATAAAGTACTTAATACTTGGATTATCTTGCTAATAAGGGAAACAGAAGGAGGTATTAATGTAACAACACCATTTTCTTCTTAAATGCTATGATAGTTCTTTCTTTTCTGGGCTTCTTTGAAGAAAATCTCATTTTACCTTGAAGCAAATGAATTATTTTTCTTCAGAAGTTTGTCTGTAGATAGGATTTACCACAAAAATTGTTTTACTTAAATACTTCCATCTTGTGATTTTAATTCAAAATTTAATGTAGTGCTTTGGAGGGAATGAAATATAATACATTGTCTTTGATCTCTGTTTTCTCTGGGAGAAAAAAAGGAGGAAAGAGCTAGAGCAGTATTCACTGTGGAGGTGTGCGTGTCTTCCTTGTTTCAAAAATATCACACACTGAATCTCCACTTCCCATGTCTCTCAGAAAGCTGCTTGTTCATGGCACTTACCCAAGCTGCTTTCCTCACTGCTGAACTCGAAATGCTCTTGCACCTTGGCATGGTTTCAACTATGTCAGTTAAATCAGAAAGAGGGAGAGTCAGGCCAACAACAAAAACACCTTTCCTGGAGAGATATGATGTTGACCCAGAAATAACACTCAGCTGCCAGAACATCATTGCTACATTCAATTCGGTTTTAATAGAGGGAGAATGATCTAGTGGTAGCTGTGCACATTCAGTCATTGTTGTGTCTCCTGCTGTCATGGTGTGTGCTTACTAGAAGATTTAAATAAGGAAAAGGAAAAATAATGTGCAGTATATTAAATGTTCTGCTTGCTACTCTGAAAAATAGTATACTGAAACATTTAATCACTGACAAGCATCATTCTTTTATTATTAATAATCCATATGGAAAGTAGATTGCTTGCGGTAGAATTTTTTCTGACTTATTTTAACTATGCATTCTAATGCACTGGGTATAATAAGAAGAATAATGCTTTGGTCTGCAAAAATGCAAATATTGAAGCACTTTATAGTCAAGGATTTTACAGCAAAGGTTCAGAATAGATTCAAAAGGTAAAGGACAACACACCTTTTTTTAAGGATTTACTTAAACAAAATTCTTCAAGTTGGCAACAAATTTCTTTTGTGCGTTATTTTTTCATTTTACATTATTATTGTCACAGTTGTGTGAGGTGTCAACAGGCTTTTCATCATATCTATTATATATGAAAAATACACAGAAATTACTTTAAATCCTAAATATGGTAAGCATAAATGAGGTAAGAAAGAAAATTATTCAGTTAGCAAAGGTTCATTTTGTTCTTTTGTACCCCAACAGTATTAGGTAGTATTTCAGAAACATTCATCTTTGGCCTCACTTTATTTTCAGTGATATCAGCTCAGCTCATAACCTTGCTGAAGATGCAAATGAAGAGGAAAAATTACAAAGTCAAAGCTCAACCGTGTTTTATTGGTTATTTTGGTATTTGTATCTCCTAAAAAGCCATCAGCTCAAATTTTTATGCTAATCAAACAGTGCATTTTCCATTTCTTAAATTATTAACCTACACTAAACTTACATTAAGTCACTTTAAATTTACGGCTTGAATATCCATGTTGTCAGCAGTTAATGTAGAAAAAGATAAAACCATTAAGCTCATATAGAAGTCTGAGTGAAAATCATTTATGCACATGCATAATGGAATATTCTTGTTCTTCTCAGACAATGGCCAAAAGTGGAAAATGCTAAGTCCCTCCTAAAGATGGTTGTTGCTTCTCTGTCATTCACAAACTGTATGACACAGTTAAGACAATGTTTGTGTGTTCTCATCATGTATGCCTAGTGTTCATTTTAATTTACACAGCAAGAAAAGGAATTTCTTTCATTTTCTCTTAAAGCTCCATCTTTGATAGGACAGTCTAACACATCTGACTGCAATGTTCATAAATTGATAAACATGTTGCTCTGGGATTTTCATATCACCAGTTAAAATGAAATGTGTACCTGTTCTGTATGTTCATGGAGTTTAAGTTGAACCTGAATAGTAAGAATATATTTAATATTCTGCTTCAATCATTCTGTGTCATTATGTATTACTAAAGATCTCAGAATTTGTCAAATGCATTCATTAAACATGAGACTTGCAAGGATGGAGTAGGGTTTTTCTTGTACTAGGTTTCCACTGGGAACAGCATATTTCATGGTGAATTTTTCTTGATGAAGTGATAGCAGCGTTGAGCTATTTTAAAATATATTTCCCATTTTTCTACAGTGCTTATAATGATTGGAGACTAATGCAAATGTCACTCCCCATAAAACCAAACTTTTAATGAGACGAAATTAACTGATTCAGTATTGTTAGCAATATAATTTTAAGTCTTTAAGATGCTGATTCAAAAAGTCTTTCATTAGGAGTCTATTTAACATACATAGCTTAATCTTCCTACATTAGGTTTCTTAATTGTCTGAGTATACTCTCTAAAACATTTAGTATTTCGCCTTCTTTGAAAACAAAAAGACAAAAGAGGACTTGTTTATATAGGTGACATCTACAGTATTTTGCTTTGCCTCTGTCAAAGTACATATGTCTACCACACATTGTGTATAATTAAATTGAATATTAATATATATTCTTATAGACTATGCAGATGTTGTGCCTGGTCCAATTTGTGAATTGCAAAATATTTTCACTCGTCATTTTTTTTTCCTTTAGTACTGGAGCATTCACAGTAAGACATTTTTAGTGGGGAAAATGCACCAATGTAGTGAAAGCTTGCTGCATAGTCATTAAGAATTTTGTCATTTCAGAAATTGCACCAAGCAGGGAGGGAGTGAATACTCAGGTGGCTTCATGATGTTTTGCATTGGTTCTGTGTAACATAATAGTATTCCGGATATACAGCCTTTGAAAGATTGATTTTGTATGTCTGGCTGTCATACTGTGTATTGCCACTTTTGTTGTCAGGCTTTATATGAGAGGAGGAAGATAAACAAGGCAAATAAGCATGAATGACGAGAGGAGAAAATTCCACAGGAATACTTCCAGCAGATAACGTATTGTCCTCAGAATCTGTGGTTTAACTACCAGGTTATGTTTGTGCAAAAACTGCATCTGTTTAATGCCCCAAAAATCTCCACACTCTCTGATAAGTATACTGATTCTCCCTGGTAATCAATATACCATTGCAAAATAACAGCCTAGCAAGGGAACATGACTAATCGTACCAATTCATGGCTGTTGCAGACTATGAATCCTTCTATAATAGCTGATAATTTGGGGTATCTGGAGACCAAGAATGATGTTTAACAAAACACACTAACTTTTTATGGCATTTTCCTATAGTACAGACATCTCATAACTGTACAGGAAGGAAAAAACCCCTAATTATTAATAACTAATGATAAGAACTAATCAAGTAATATATTAATTAATTTTATTCCATTTCCCAAGGAAATATCTCCAGCTCATTTATATTTGATTTACATGAAGTATAAATGAACCTTAAGGGCTGTATTAATTAAATAATATGAGAAACTTAAAAAATCAGAAAAAAACAAAACTACATTATGATTACAACTAAGAAGTGACTTCATCTCAGTCTTTTCCTAATTCTTGTCATACTATTAGGTTTCTGTACATTTGGAGTTGGGACACAAAAATGACAGGCACAAAAATTCAAAATTTGAGCCTCTAATCCTTACTCTCTTGTGAAAGAAAGTTCTGCAGAACCTTCAGTTCTGGTGCTGGAGAGGTTTTAAAATTACTGCCTTGTTCCCAATACCCAGTGATATTTGTACACTGAAAAATCCCCTTGTCTCTTCTTTAGAATGCTGCCATCAGAAGGAGTGTCATGCTGTCTCCCTCTCCCAAGCCCTTCTTATACATAGAATATTTGCCTAGTAATTGGGATACCTTTTCTCAAATCTTTGCTTAGCCCAGGCAAGGAGAAGACCCAAACCAAACCACCCCACATCTAAATTAGTCTCTACCCACTGGGATAAAAGGCAGTAGAAGCTGGCACACTTCCAGTTTTCTTTCAAAATGCTATACATTTTATAATTAAATAGATTTTTACCATGTTTTAAGGATGATCCAACCCAGCAACACTTGTGAGATATTATCTAGTCTGTATTTCCACTGGGGCTATTGCCAGATAATATGGCATGAAAGCAATTGAAACAAGCCATGTGTAGGGCTTGTAGTCACAGAAACATGGCTGCTTGGGAGTTTTCCTAGTAGATATTTAGGTGCCAGAGCTGGAACAGTGTTTTTAATGTATGCACCTTGCACTTTGTTGTCAAAATGACATTTGGGTTCTAAGCTGCTGTGCAAATCCTAACCTTATAGTGCTAATCTTAACCTGAATCCATTTTTCCACATCACTGTAAGTTCTTAAGGTTTACAAAGAGCTAATAAAGGAAGCAACTGAAGTTTCAATATATTAAAGCCTTGTTTGTTCTCTTTAAAGCCCATTATACTATTGAAAATCTCCCTATGACAAAAGGAATTGTCAGTCTCAATTAGTACTATTTTTTTTCTCTTTTAAACCACCATTGCTGATCCTTGTGGATTTAGGTGTTTGCAACAGAGATACACAAAGGAAATTGCTCTATTTAACAAATTCCTTTGTAGTGCTTTGTACAGTTCATTTCTCCCTGGAATAAGACAAGGTTCCTGGCAATTGTCATCTCAGAAATAAAGCACTCCCATAATATTTCTTATTGCTCTTGAAGAAGAAGCATCCACAACTAAAGTTCTTGAAGCATTCCTGGAATCAAAATTTCTGAAAATTCTTCTCAGTCTTCATCAGCCTTGTTAGGTAACTTAAAATGATTCTGAAAATAAAAAGTGTATCAACAGTTCCACCTGAATTCAACTGCTATGAAATACAAACTATCTGTTAGAATATTGACATGTTTTAAGGGAAAAAATATCTAATTTGAATTATGGAGAGAGGGTTATATCAGCCTTGTAGTGGAAACAAGTTAACAAAAAAGGAAAAAGAACGAATAACCAGTGACTTCCTAATATTTTTTAAAATTCTGTAAAGAAGTTTACATCTGGGAAAAAATTTTGCTGAGTTAATGATACTTTTTGCTTGGAAGTGTGCAGCCACTTATGCCGCAAGCATATGGTGCCGTATTTTTGAAGAAGATTTATGCAAACATCATTTTGTAGGATTGTGTCTGTGTCTCTGATATTAGAAATTACATACCTGTAATCATTCTGTGGCCCTAAAATTTAAAGGCATGGCACAGCTCACATTCACACAACTAGACTTTTCTTCCCCTGCAGAGTGGTGGGAAGAATGTGTGGAACACGCCATTCCCCGCACTGTCGGCTGGCACTCTGTGGGACTCCTTGCACTGGCACAGCCCACAGCCGAGCCAAGAACGATGGTAACAGCTGGGCAACACACCTGGTCTGGGGCAGCTTCACCAGGGCCACCTCATGGCCCTCTTTTACTCAGTAGCAGAGATGTCACTCTGAGGCAAATTTTGTCCTCAAGCCATGCAACAGTAATTCCCTTTGCATTTGGAAAGCTTGATGCAATGTATTTAAAACCTGTATTTCTCAATCCCAACACAGACATAGCACTAGAGTATCCTAGTAACATTAATATCTAATAAATGAGAAGGGAAGAACACATATGGTGCTCATATTCTTTCATTTTACAGTCAGAACACCATCTTAAAAAAAAATTCTCATAGCCATGCAGTCCTAAAACCCTATAGCCTCAGGACTGCATTACCAGGCTGTGCCACCATTCATCTACATGAATTTTTTTTCAATGAAAATTGTTTGCAAAATGGAGTAATGAATTCTAAGACTTTCATGCATTGAGATCTCAGTGAAGAATTAGACATAACTATGAACAGTATGTATTTGTAGTTTTTAATTTTAGACTGAAGTTGACTTTGCCAGTTGTCACTCAGTTAAAATAAATACTCTTAAGCCTTACAAATCTCACAAAGCTCAACAGAGAGCTGGCTTGGCTTTCACTGGCTCAGTTAGGTTTATAGTGAAACAAATCTGTTTTAAGTTTTACAAATATATAGGAGATCATTTCAGATTCTTGCACACTTACAGTCTTCTCTAAACTAGTGTGTTAGATTGTCATCTCAGACTACTCTCTTTCTTCACGTTGATTTTATTTTTGTTTTTGCAAAGTGCTTAATCAAAAGAAAACAGGAATTTGATCTCTAGTAATCAAAGATAATTTTCTGAAGATGGGAGTTCTATGCAATTCTTTGTTTATTGATAATAAATAAGCACAAGGACTCCAGTGATACATAGGTTCAGCATATTCCTCTAGTAGAAATAACAGAAAGATGACGATTCATGTTTAGGTCTATACTTTGATCCACATTTTGGGTTTTTTCCAAATACACCTCCTCACATTGTTTTGATAGATCTTCTGAGTATTATGAAATAGTCCAAACATCCAACCTGCAGCATATAGCTGAGTGTGGATTTGAATTAAGGTAAATTCTAATGATTTTTCTACCATATAGTTAAATTCAACACAGCCTTGACCAGTGACAGCTACAGTTTGCACAGTTCCCCTACAAGTTATTTACAGCAGAAGTGTCATGAGAGGGCTAAAAGCTGCCAAAGTCATGACTTTCATTCATGTCCTGTGCAGTGTGTCTTTTAAAATTGTTAGAACACCTGGAGAGGGTAATTGTCCTGGCATTTTCTGGAAGATGTTCAGAGGAAGGGAGAAGTCTCTGACAACTGGTCCATCTGGTCAAAGGTTAGAGACATGCTCATTCCAGTACTGTGAGAGGTTAAATAAAGCATATGAATTAATATCCCTGATTAGGTGGCTGGGCTATCATGTACAGACCGTGCAGAGAAAGAGTTGCCTCTAAGAGCAGCATGTAATTATACACGTGTTCAGTCAGGATAAGTCCTGTTTACATCAAGGTGGTGTGAACACCCTGGTGTGTCAAAGCTTGTGAACTGCCTTCCTCATGACACAAAGCAACACTTTCACACATCTTGGAGATTCCTAGTATTTTAGAATTCAGTGGGCTCTTGGGTCGCTTAAGCTCGGAGGCAGGTTGGTCTTGTACCTGTATGTTTAAAGAATTTTGCCCCCTGTAAAGATCATCAATTTTCCAGTCATTCTGATAGTATTTTTTTCTCCTGAGGCAGATAACTGTCGCTGAATGTATTAATTTTTGCTTCCTTCTTTGAAGATATGGCATAAGTGTTTGAAAAAAAGAAATCAACTGTCTTTGTGGTAGCTTCTTATTCCTTTTCCACTAATTTTCAGTGCTCAGATTTTTCTACATGCAGATTTCAAACAAAATATTGGAATATCTCCCAAAACTTAATTTCAGCTTGTGATATTGGCAATCTGCTGTGTTTTGGCTAGTTACATAAGTCATATGGCACTGTTTATATTAAGTCATATAGCTCTCTTGGAATCAGGGAACATAAAACAGGACTGCACAACTATCAACAGGCTTGTTGTCATAATTTGTGATTACTTCAGAAATTAGCTTAACCAGAAGTAAAGAAGGAATAAAATTCAGAATATAAAAACTGCATTAACTTCAATGATGTATATGTGTTAAATCATTAATCTCAATAAGGTAAGTATCTTAAATGAGCATATTAATATCCATTCTACATATAAAATTTGAACAACATGATTTCATGTCTAGATTATTATGGTTGTAAAACATGACTGTGATTGGCACTACTTATCATTCAACATATATTACTTATAAATATTCCATATTTATATATTGTGGTTTCTTGTAATTTAATTTTGTAGATAAGGCTACTCTTACCAAAAATCTCCCTTTCACTTGCAATTTCTTTCTTCAAGTGACATAATTACGATACAACACAGGGATTTATACTACTAAAATTAATTTGAAAAACTTTATACCCCCCCAAAAAAGGGCTCCGAAGTTATATTCTTAACAGGAAATAGTGTCAATGGAAAAAGAAGTTTGCTTAGGTTAACAGTCTCCGGCTGCCACATTAATGCTGAGGCAGAGCCAAGACATTTATTTTCAAAGTTGAAAAAATTGATCTTATGACAGTGCTCTATTATGATGACTTCATTCCTATTATGTCAAGAAATTGATGAAGAGGCAACCATTTTATCAGATGAATTGTGCTGCAAGAGAGTGACAGATGTTCAGTCTAATAGCATTCATTTGCTTCATCCTAAATTGACCTTATTTATTCAATCAGGTGCTAGATTAAATTTTCAAGTAAGTCACACTATTTGCGAATGGGACTCTTAATCATAACGGTAAGTGAAAGAAAAATGATTGTGGAATAAGAGATGACAATGTTGGTCATCTCTTTCCTATTATAAAGACATTTGGTCTTATTGCTGTATTATAAAATAAGTGTTTTAAGGTTTAGGGTTCATTTTATGTGCAATACGTAATTTACATCTAACTTCCACAACTGCACT
Source organism: Machaerirhynchus nigripectus (assembly GCA_013397975.1). Classification (NCBI taxonomy): domain Eukaryota; kingdom Metazoa; phylum Chordata; class Aves; order Passeriformes; family Dicruridae; genus Machaerirhynchus; species Machaerirhynchus nigripectus. Next base: position 485,573 of record VZRQ01003871.1, on the reverse strand, counting down.
GAATGTATCAATTTTCTGTGCATCAATGGAGCAGTCAAAAATATCAATGTGGTAATTAGAGAAACAGATTATCTTAGATGAATGGTTGGTTTAGACCATTAACTTCCATAACATGACATTATGAAACGATACAGTCAACAAATAGTTTAATGTTGCAAAGTGTTCTAGAGCTTACCAATATAATCCAAGCTAGAAACTGAGGTTATTCAGAAAGGCAAAATATACATATACTAATTCACTTTTCTTCTCGGTTATTATTCCTTGAATTTTTGTAAAAGGAGCATTATTTTTTAATAACCAAGACAGAAGGTTTTCCCCAAGTCCATTTTTTTCAGTTTTTCAACAGTATTTGAATTTAACTTTGAATGTTTTCTTACAGCCATGACACCCTGGTACCCTAACAGCAGGGGCTGCTTGTTTACAGTCCCACTGTGGCCAAAGGAGAAGGACTGGCTCCACAGTGCAAATAAAGAGAAAGCTAGTAAAAGTGTTCTCCATCTTGCTCAAGAGAAGTCTATTTCTACCTATAGACTACGGAGGAAACCTGAAGAGTCTGTCTTCTTAAATGAAGCGCCTAAAATAGAATTACTTACGGCTTGTTCTTCATGTATTTGAATTTTGAACTTTTTTTTTCCTCAAATGGCCGCTTCAGTGTAGGAGCTTTAGCTCCTACATTGAAATTAGGAATTGGCAACACTCCCAACAGCCCATACCAGGTTTTAACTTCAGAGGTGATGCTGTTCAGAAAACTTTGTAAAGTATAACTATTGCAATATTTTTGTCCTTTTAATCCCTTAGGGGGGAAGAGTTAATCTAATACACTGAAATTTTAAAATCACATTACATTGTCAGAAGCACGTTTCTATTTCCTCAAGGCATTCTTACTGAGATGTTAAATTGACTGTGAAGTTTAACATTTAGCCACTTGTTCTACATGACAAACGGAGATGGAAGTTGTCATCGAGTCCTCAGAAGAAGCATATTTTTAAACTACATTTTGAGTTTCTTTAGTGAGCAGACTAAAGAAAGTAATCAATTTTTTTCTTCTTGGGTCACTTAAAGCTATGGATTTTATGAAGCTGTAAGAGCCTGCTTTGCTTTATTTGTATGAGGATGCCTTAAATCAATATTTATTTTTAAGGACTCCTTGAGTTGCAATTTCTATAATGCAAGTTTCAGTTCAAAGAATATAATGGTTTTGCTTTCTAATAAGGAAAGAAAAGGAGTGATTTAAAGAAAAAGGAAAAGATAACAAACATAAAGCACACAAAGTAAAAATAAGAAGCAGGAGAGAATCTCTAGGAAAAGGTTAGATAAGGGGTTTTAAACACATTGTTTTGTAGGAAGAAAAATGAATATGAGTTTAAGTAACGTCATAATGCAGGAAAAAAATCCAAAACAGCACTTAGAAAAACAACATTAAAGCCATAGAAAAAGAATTTAAACTAGTTTAAAACTTTCTGTAGTATTGTAATGCTTTTTTAGTAACATTTTAATGTAGTTAAAAGAGAACAGTATGAAATCCTCCTTCTTTAGATCTCAAGCAGAGTTCAGTTACTAAGTGCTATAAACTCTGAATTTAAAGACCGATCACAAGGCAAAGATGTTTTGTTGGAAACAAAAGTCTTTGGCAGCTCAAATAACAAAGAAGCTGAAAGCTGGAAGTTCTCATTCCCTTAAAAATTTAGGGAACCCTGCATCTTAAAGCTGAGGTGAGATCTCCATATTCTCTCAGCAGCAAGAATGGAGGCAGCTTCTGGAAGCAGCAGACCATCTGAAAGGCCTTTTGTTGCTCAAGACTCCTGCTGTTTTCCTGCTGCTGACTGACTCCCTCCCTCTGAGGACAGCTGTGGGACACCTGTGACCTGCTGCCTGTCACTCTACTTTGTCCTGCTGCTGCTGCTGCTCTGAGCTGGACTTTGCTTCACTTAACACCTTTGTCTCTAACATCACTAGTGTAGCACGGTAACTACAGCAGCTGTAGTATCGCAGTTACTGAGCTTAGAATTTCTTTAAAGAGAGACAGGAACTCGCAGGTTTGCTCACAGAGTGCTCTCCAGTTTTTAGCACATTCAGATTCATTTAGTATTGTTTCAGTAAGGTAAAGATTACACAAGCCCACTCCTACAAGCCCAACAAATAACATACATTAACTACAGTCTGTATTTCTTAAAGTTAAAGCGAGGTGCATTTGAATATCATCTATTTGACATAGTATTTTGGAGTTTAGCAGTGATTTGATCACAAGAAAATTTTGCAGTCTCTACAAGAAAAATAGTTCTTTAAAAAAAGCCCTCATACAGCCAATGTAGCTACTGAGACTGCTGTGAAAATGGGCACTGTACTACTTAATCCAGATCTAAAGAAAAAAACCACTGCTAGAATAAAGGGGAAAATTAAGGTGAAAAATACTGCTATGGCTTAAGTTTGAATTAATTTTTCATAGCACATAATTAGACTTGAATATCTGATCCTCTTCTATTAGGAAAATGAAGATATGATTGATGGAAAATGAACATTTTAATATACACCCCCCAGATCTTGGCAAGATACTTTTTTGGGTTCTCAGAATTATCTTCTGCCCCAAAGCATATTTATAAATCATTCAATGTTGATGTAAAAATGGCTGGTTTCCACCGAGGCCCTGGCTCGTTTCTGAGGCCCTAGAATGACACTGTAGAATGTTTTATGAAATAAAACTTGTTGCAGATTAATCAATCTGAAAAATTTAGGTCTTCATTCTAAAAGGAACACTGAAATGCGTGCTAACTTTACACAGGCAGTGGAAATGTTTATCTATTCACACGTTTCAAAGTATTGTATGTTTATCAAAAAGCTTCATCAACTTATCAATTAAACTTCAGAGAGTTAATAGGAAATAATTTGCTGAAAATCACAGCTACAGCATAATATCTGGACACACTGGGAGAACCACAGTGTAAAGAAAAATCATAAAAACCTGAAGGAAATTTTTCATATTATTGTGATTTTGGTGTTTTAAATGATTTAAATACTTTTGAGTCCTTTTATAGGAAAGAACTCCTGGAATTTTATTTGTCTATTCCTTTTCCAGAGTTTCCTAACTCCTTACATGTTAGTATTAATAGCTCTCTCCCTAGATAGTTAGTTTGGATGAAGATCTAGTGAACACTGTCCACAGGGTTTTGTACAGTGTACATTACAAAGCTCTTAGCAACTTATCTATGGAGTTCCAGGAAAATAATCTGAATTCCACAGTTCTACCACAATATGCACTATTGAGATCAAGAGGAATTGTATCCTAGGATCAGGAAGAAACACTGCAGGCTAAACTCCATTTTCATACACAGTCAATACAGTATCATCAATTTCAAAGTGATTTTCAGAGGGATTTAAAAAAAACCCCTTAACTTGCTAATAAGTTTATAAAGAATAAGGGGAGTTGAATAAGAGAGAAACACCTTCTCAAAGAAAGAGAAGTTCTTTGTAACACAATAGCAGAGAGAAAGAGTAAAAAACAGTAATAATATGAGGACCAGAGAAGAATAGGGATATCTAAGAGATGGCAGATAACATAAAACAGAAGTGAATAACAAAACCAGATCAGGAAAATGCATCGTGTCAACAAAATTTTTTTTTATTTCTTCAGTCATTGTATCTGCATACAAGTGTAGAAGAAAAGTAGTTCTTATTTTACTGGTAGATAATGGGAACACAGAGTAACTGAACTCTGCTCAGTTCAGTTTCCTTTATGAGCTGTGTAGCATTTAGTGCAGTGTGGCTACCTGGCTGCAGTTCTTATGTGTTAGGGCACTGATTAAAGCAATGAAATTTAGCAAATGCCCAGAGGGAATCAGCAAAAGACCCAGTGACTGAAACCTTCTTTCCTAAGCCTTATCCAGTGCTTATTCACAAATCTATTATTCCTAATTTTTTTTCCTAAGGTATTTTTTCCTACTACAACTAATGAATTTTTAAGTGCTTGGCTGATTCCTACAATAAACCATGCATTCATTTTGCAAATGTGGTTGAGAACCAGTGTGGTAAAACATCATCAGGAGAAAAAGAAATTGTTCCTGATACTTTTTTATAGCAAAAGAGGATTTTGTTACCTCACATTTCAGCTAACAAATCTTAACAAAATTTAGAGAATCTTTATTTGGCATTTAATTTAAATTGAAATTATTTTCAGATAAAGAAATTATTATCTGCATCCAAAAGCAAAAATAGATATTTTAAAATATAAACAACATTTCCAAATAATTGAGCGTGGTAATAGTTGATTTTAACTGAATAACAGAAAAGAAGGGGTACTTTCAGGTCTGTAATTTTATTCTGCAATTATGTCATAAACTGTCTTTAATTTATCTCTAAAATCTTTCTATAGATCTAATTTTCTCATGATTGCACCCTATTTATAAACGACATCCAACCACTTGCAGTATTCCCTTTTTTCGAAAACAGCTTAATTTTACAGCCTGCACCATTTCCTGATGTAATGTGTTAATAATCTTCAAACTTTCAACTGCAGGTCTGCATAATCCTTTTTGAAACATCCCAGAAGTAACCAGTTAATTATTTTTGAATTAATTCTATGTGTAGCAGGTACAAAACATTAGCAGTTTGCTCTATAAGAGGAACACTTTTAAATCTTTTGTATGCATTAGCATTTCAAAACCAAGTGAATCTTTGATATCTTCTCCCCTCTTACTCCTCTTTCCCCAGTAATTTGTTGGTATGGCACACTTGCTAAAAGGAAGCAGAACGTTTGACTAAGAGATTTCTTCAGAACATGGTTGTCTCTCCCGAATGCTGTTGTCTCACCCTTCTGAAAGGCTGACCCTAAATCAAGAGGCTATAAAGGGGACCCAAAATTGCAGAAGAAGGAAGTTAGCAAATGGTAACATGGAGTTTTTTCCCCTAGCTGCTGTGGATGTTGGGTGATGGTGAGAAAGAGGCTGGGATGGTAAAAATCAGACATGGGAGGACAGGAACAGTTTTCACAAGATCAATACAATGCATCCAGTTATAAAACACTGGGCTACAAGAACTCAAGTCCTTGTCTCTTTAGAGAAAGAAATAATTCAGCTGAAGGGAAATTTTATAGCACTTCTTCATTTTAACTAAAATATCAAGTTTCCTTGCCACACTCACATTAAATTCCCATTATAGTGATTTGGCATTGAAAAGAGTGGTGTCCTAGCAGTTTTTCCTCAGAAGCAACAAATAGCAAAAGACACTTTGTATGAGAGAACAGAACCACAAGATAGCAAAACACTATGCAATATTTTCTGAAAAAATACTGCAAATATTGCCATTTAAAAAGAGGGGAACCCTGACCTGTCTTTAAGCCCAAAGCCAGTTACATGCATTATTACTTTAATATCCAGATGTTTTCTGTTTTAATCAGATTTTGATGATTTGATGCAATCTCTTTATTGAAAGTCTGGAGAATTAAAATCTGACACTGAACTGCTTGGAACCTCAGCCCAGTTACTTGCCATAAGAGTGGCTGGAAACTTACTTTTTAAGATTTTAATTTTGGTTTTTGCATATCAGAAAAAGAATTTTGTAGTTTCATGTCTTGTATATTTGGGGTTTGTAGAAATTCTGATAACTCAATTTTACAGAGTACTGCTCCACTGAAAAGATGTTGCAATGAATCAATTAATTTTAATAGCAAAATATATTAAAATATTTTTTACATAAACATGTTATGACATGCATTTCTTGAGCTTCCAAAGAAAACTACCTGTTCTTGGCTTCAGCTGATCTTGAGGGCAGCAATAAAAGACAATCTCTGAAATACAATAGAGGTTATCATGAAAAATTATAAATAAACATATGTTTCCCGTTCTTTATTTATCCAATAAACTGGTATAAAAATATAGGCCTTGTATTACACCTTGAATCTTAGAGTGAACCAAAAAAGGCAATGAATTTGGAAGTTGAGCCTTCCTCAAGGGCAGTTCCACTTGCTTGATAACAGAAGAGGTCTGCTTTTAAAGTCAGTTGGGCATACACCATTGTTTGCAACTGATTCAGGATTTTGCTTTGTGAAGGGTACTACCCTTGAGTTTGACAAAGACTGCATTTACAAAGGACCAGCATAAATGTTTGAAAATTGTAGATACTTGGCTCAGTAAGAAGTATCTGATTGGTGAATGAGAGAGGAGCTACATTTAAAAATCAGGTTGTGGGTAGAGAAGGGTCAGTAAACAATTTTTTATTTATGGAAATTCTAAATCTATATAGTTTTGTGCTGATTTTTTTCTGTTTATGAGATATATGTTCAGTAATAAGGTGTGCAGTAGTAGAGAATCTTCCATTCAAGAATCATAAGTATTCAACAGATAAATTAATGTCACATCTTTAGCACAAAACTGAAATTTCTGAACAGAAAAGCAGAAATCTAATAAATTCTAAACATTTTATTTGACTCAATATGGGAGCAGAGCTCAGAATCCTATATGTGAACTGTCTTGAATTTGAAGAGCCCCATAAAGATTTTCATTTTCCTTCAGCTTCCCGTACAGAAATATGGAAGTTGATTCCTGTTAAATATTTCCACTGCTAATAAATTCTGAACAGCTTTCCTGCATCTTTTTATGATTTACTTAATTTATTATCTTGAAAATCAACCTCAAAGAAAATTGAATTTTATTTGGGGGCCTAAACTTTGTTTAGCAAAATACAACTCTGTGCAGCATCTCTTCTTTCCTTGCTCTGTATAATAGTGCATTTCCAAAGGATTTTATATACAGTGTACAGTTCCATGCTTCAGAACTTGGGCACAAAAACAATGGATAAGGTTTTTCCAAATGAATATCATAGGTATGGAAATCCCTTTCACTTCTGTTCCTTATGTGTCATTAGGGCTGCTAGGAAGACTGACAGCATTATTCAGTTCCAGTTTCAATGGCGGTGTTGTTTTTGCTGGTTGTGGATCCTTAAAACACTTTTTTAGCACTGAAGCATATAAGAAATGTTAGCTGCATTCTTGCTGTATGATGAACCAGCACACACACCTTGTCATGTAGTCATGAATGTAGTGTCTAATACAGCAATTTCTAAATTGCAGTAATTGATTTTTCACTTAAATTCAGTTACATTACAGCTACATCACTGCTGCTGTCACAGTTACCTTTTATTGCTTCCTTTTTTTGAATTTATCATGAGGACAGCCAAGGATCCTCTGTATTGGGCCCTTTGTGACAAGGACGATTTAACATGCTTCTCAACATTATGTAAGAACTCATTCTTCAGTATTTTGGCTGCTAGGAAAATATTTGTATATGAGACAAATGTCTTGTCTACATTATCTCTGTAAAAATTAAAAATAAAAAAATTAAATACAACAAAGAAAGATTTAGGGCACATGTTTATGACTGTTCTCCCCACAAAACATAACAAAACCCAAGCTGCATGCTGCTATTAGGTTTTTAAAGGACAGTTCTTGCTCTGTCCTTGCTCAAATAACAGCCTTGCATGACAGCAAAATCACAGCAGCCGGTCTGTAAGCAAGAGCTTAATAATGTGTATTGTCCTGTGGTTTCTAATCTGTCATGGTCCAGATTAGTTTTAAGAACATATCAAAGTAAATTACAATAGCATTCCTAGGAATTTTTTTTATTTGTTTGCACGCTGTTAAAATGCTTTAATTGGTTTCAGAAATCTGTTTGCATAAATTAATTCAATTTGCTATGATGCTTCTAAGAATAGACTAAATTACCTTGTACCTTTCTATAGTTAAGCACAGGATGTTGTATGGTGAATACCTGGAATACATATTTTGCAGCTTACTAGGCAAAAGCTTTGTATTACAGACACACACACCTTGTCTGTGCACCTTAGAGAGTTGCATGTATTATAAATGATTAAAGAACAGTAAAGACATATTTTGCATTGAAATGCTGAGCAATTTGTGGCAAACTGCAAAATATAAACAAAAACCTATAATGAAAGATCCAGTCTAACTCGTACTTTCTGCTCCAGTCAAATTGTAGCATAATTTAAAAAGAAAACTGGTGCAATGCGTTCAGTGGAATTTTCATTAGATCTCTGCTATGACTGGGAGGTTTTTCTGGTAGGTGACTTCCCAGACAATGCCTGCTGTAGTGTCCCAAGTTAACAGCTTTGAAAAGAAACCCAGCAACAAAAGATTCTCCCTTGTACTGCACATATGTGGTAAAAGTAGCATTGGGACTTCCCTAGGCTATAAATATAACTGGAAGATGGCTAGGGATGGCAGAATGCCAGTAAATTTTGCATCCCTAGTCTCAGAGTACTGGGTTGTGCCATGATGATAATTAAACTAGTACTAAAAAGGAACCTTTCAGATTTTCAGTATCCCTAAATAGAATGCATTCACATCCAAATTAATAATGCCAAGCAAAATATTTGTAAGAAAAATGCAAATCCACTTAAGATCTAAGGATATTTTTGCATTTTTTTGAGGTTAGACATTTCTCTTCCAACAGAAACTGCTGCTAAGGCTGCTTATTTTTAAAGCAAAAAATGAGAAAGCTTTTGAAAACATGAAAACACAGTTCTTCAAAAGCATGCCTGTTTTCCCCAGCAAATATGAAAATATGAGCCGCTCTCCCTTTCTTCCAGCCAAAAGCCTGCAGCCCTTTTAATGTGGTGCTGTGCACTCTGGCGCTCTTTCAGTCTGTGTACAGGGTGGGCAGGTGTGATATGACCCTCCCAGGGGCGGACAAATTGTTAGGGTTAGAAGGGACCTTAAAGATCATCTAGTTCCAACACCCCTGTCGTAAGCAGGGACACCTTCCACTAGACCAGGCTGCTCAGAGCCCCATCCAACCCGGCCTTGAACTCTGCCAGGGATGGGCTAGCCACAACTTCTCTGGGCAACCTGTCCCGGTACCTCACCACCCTCAGCAAAGAATTGCTCCCTAGTATACAATCTAACACTACCCACTGTCAGTTTAAAGCCATTCCCCCTTGTCCCTGCCACTACTTGCCCTTGTATAAAGTCCCTCTCCAGCTTTCTTTTAGGCCCTGTTTAGGAACTGAAAGGCTGTCTCCTTGGAGCCTTCCCTTCCCCAGTCTGAACAACCCCAACTCAGCATGTCTTCATAGGAGAGGTGCTCCAGCCCTCTGAGCATCTTCATGACCCTCCTTTGGCCTCAGGCTGACAGATCCACATCCTTCTTATGCTGGAGTCCACAGAGCTGGATGCAGTTCTTCAGGTGGGGTCTCACGAGAGCAGAGTAGAGGGGGAGACTCACCTACCCTGAGCTGCTGGACCCACTTCACTGATACAGCCCAGGAAACAGTTGGCAAGCTCAGGATATAATTGGCAAGCAGGTAGAAAAGTCATTCTAAGGAGGATTTCAGATAAGCTAAGACCTTAGACCTCAGGAATGGAATGGGGGAAGAATCCTGGTGAGCTCAAGAGTCAGCAATTTCAGAACCTATTGAGCCACCTATTTCTGGAAGGCAGTTTCCAAGGGTGAATTTAATGGAGGCAACTAACAGCATTGCAACACAGTCAATCCCAGACCTATCTTCCCAGGATAGGTGCAGAGGAATAGAAGGCTGCCAGGCTCGGAGCTCACCTGCTCCAGGATGTGAATAGCTGCAACATCTGTGCTGAGATTTGTGCTGATTGCGGAGGACACAGCAGCCTGCAGCTTGTTGAGCCACACACTGAACTCAAGGCTTTAATGTATGGTTTATATATAGCTCTCAACTTACTTTTCAGGGAAGTTATGTGGGTTAGTCTTTAAAAATGGATAGAGGAATCTCCTGCATTGAGGGTGAGGAAGACACCCTGTGAGGATAAACACTGCTAGCAGAATAAGACACTGTAATTTTCAACATGAAATTGAACATGGCATCTTTTTTAATAGCTTGAGCATGAGAAGTCTGGGGGATGAGTGCAGGGAGGCCAGCGTGTCACCTGAAGACAGATTATATACTCTGAAGGTTTTCAGAAAGGCTGAATGGTTCCATGAGACAATTTTTGGCACTTCATGGTCTTCAGATTCCTTTTACAGTCATCAAAATGAAGTATGCTGTATTTAGAGAAGCGGAGGCTGTTTCAAAGGGACTAATTATCAAAGATGCTGTTTTCCCTGAGGCCTTTTTCAGTTCGTGATGCTCTTTGGGGACCAGGAGAACCTACATGTGAGGTTTAAATATAACTGCAGCCACATCCTCCAGGTTCTTCTTTGGGGAGTGGATGAAACTGCTTCAGAGAGACAGGTGTATTCTCTTAGGACCAAACAGAGCATTTGAAGGGGAATAAGTACTTTTGCTGTCCTCTAAGTGTATTACAGCCCTGTTTCTTTTGGGTTTAGGCTATTTTAGACAGAGGAGCTGATAAGGAAAAAGTATTTAAAAATTGTGGAAAGACTTTATAGGAGGAATATTCTTTGTCAGATTTTATTTTGGTCACTAAAATGAGGAGTGTCAGGAAAATTAAAAGAAGGCTTGAGACATTTATCCACACCATCTTATTGTGAGTTTAAGCAGCTTTGGAATCAAGGTTACATAGATGCAAGGCAAGCAGTGGCACCAGGACATCCTTTCATCAACTATAATGATATCTGAAGAGATAAGGAAAAAAGAAAATATAGTGTTGATGGACCCAACTTCACTATTTTCTTCAAGTTATTCTAGGTTCTTCATGGGTTATCAGTTTCCAAACTAAAGCTGAGTTCTTCTATGTAAAATGTAATGGTCTAAAATATCTTAATGGAGAAAATAGGAGTGTGATTTCTAACCGTGTGAAGAAGACAAAGGAGAAATGAAATAAAATCGCGTGCTTTCAGCAAGGTATTCTAATTCAGCTCATTGCTGTGCCTCCTAATTTTTATCATGCTCAAGTTTCTACAAGGGAATTAAGAAACTATTATCAAAAAGAATCATGTGCTGAAACCATGTTATTTGGGTGTTGAGAACACAGCTTTATAATTAAATGCTTCTTGCACATTATCTATGCAGTGTCCATCCTGCGAAGGCTAACAACTCAGAACAGATTGTAGAAAAATGTTTAAATGTATAATATGAAAGTTCAAATGGAGTCTGAAAAAGCAACTTGAAATCGTCTTTGGTTTTTTCTTTTTGCTTATTCTAATGTTAAAGACACCTACATATTATTTTGTGATTTTAAGTTTTATGAAAGTGAAACGCATCTCAAACTACAAAGTAATTTGGCTTTAATATATGTACATTTACTATAAGTACATTTACATTTTAAAAATGTAAATGAATGAGCTGATTCTTTTCAATATACAGTGAAGAGAGTTTAGATTATAAGAACTTTATGCAAAGCTTTAATACAAAAACGTCTTCCTATTGTGAGGCTCTGATGTGATTTATTCTTGTTTTGAAGGCCCTAAAACAAATCATACTTTGGACTTTTTATCCTTCCTGACTGCTCTATGTGCTGGCAGGGCACTGTGCTCATTTCAACTGGGATATTTCATACTGATTGTTCAGTTCAAAAGAAGAAAAGCCCTCACCAGGGTATTTCATTTTAAGGAATAATGCAGTAAAAATTAAATTATCTACTCGCAGCTTAAAGGAAACGGCTCAAAAAAAGGCAAATTTTGTTGCACTTAGGACACCCAATACAATCCTGGTTTTCCTGTGATCTGTGTAAATTAGGAGAAAATTCACTGCCACTGAATCTACACAAGTTTGCAAGTTGTTTCAAGATCAGACTTATTATGATGAACAATAGCACATTAAAGTTAATGATGACATTTCACTTGACATTTGGTGGTTTATAGTTTCTCATTCAGGCTATTCCAGATAGTCTGTATCAATGGATGTGGTAAAGGGTAAAGAAGACTCTAGGAATAGTGATACTTGTAAAGGTCATCATGATTTCTCTGCATATTGAAGAACATTTGTTTAAATGAAATGCACTGTTATAGAACATCCTTTGGATGTTGGGATCTACATAATTTCTGATATACTGTTTAGCTTATACTTTCCAGTGGGATGAACATTTGAGCAATACAGTTTTGCTCCCTAAACAGAGAAGCACTAGCTATTTTCTGCTTATATTTTTCTACCTTTACATAAGCCATCACTTTCAACGCTAAGTCTCATTAAGTCCACCCTAAAACTGGGACAAAAACCCACTATCTCCTTATTCTTATGCAAGCTACGTTCAAAGGCACCATGCAATTGAATTCTTGCTTCAACAACCGTATAGATAGTGTTTAAATCTTAGCATATACTGAGCCTGAACAAGATCTTACGTTTGGACTACATGTAAACTAGTCTGGATGCAAATCAATAGTCTATATCATCTTTCTTATTATATTTCTGGAGGTGTGACTGGCATAAAATAAAAATGCAGGCATTCCTGCCACATGCCAGGAGCTGTTCTGGATATGTGACCGCACAAGGTTATGTAATTAAATTTCTTTTTCCATAGTTTTTGTGTGATGCAAGAGAAAGAAAAAAAGATAAAGTGTAGAGTACCAAAACAACCCATCCAGTTCAAGTGTGATAAAGAATCTTCCTTAACTAGTGTAGAAAGTGCCCTGGGTGAGTTATTCTCAAGGCAAAGAGGTAGCCTGGAGGACACAGAGTGGGTAAACCTGAATTAGTGTACAGTGTTATCACTGAAGTAATTTTGAAGTGAAATCTACTGATAATTCTGAGGGATGAATTAGATGTGTCTCCCCTTCTTTCCAGAGAAGCCCACCTTGCAGACAGTAATGCAACAATCACAGCTAGGAGAGTTAGCAAGACTCTGACCCTATATTTATGTAAACTCAATTAATATTTCCAAATGAATGTATCTTATTAAGCCTAGGTATACTTACTCAGCCACAGGATGTGGAATCCCCTCTTCCAAGTAAAAGTAAGATTTTCCTTTCTCTGTTAAGGTTTCTGTGTCAGCCTGTATTTCTTTTTTCTTAGTGTTTCAGCTCTCCTGTTGATGTTAAATCTTTCTGTAGAAGCTGCTGACAAGAATTCAGTGGTTAGTTACCCAGCCTTAGCATATGACTTTGCATTGCCTCAGGGCCCATATTGCTGTGCATAAAATAAAATGTGAATTTCTCTCTCGTTAATATTATCACTAGCAGGAAAGTTCTTGATCTGTTTAAGAACAATAAATAACATAATGGAAGGGTCTTATTTCAGGCAGGAAGTTTGAACTAGGAAGGGTTGTGTGTATATTATTTTCTTATTTTGAAGTTGGAGGACCTTGTAAAAATGAAAAAGAAGTGATTGCACTGACTGAAATTATTTTTCTAAAGTGAAATATCAACACTCTTGGTGGTTGCTCTGTACCAAGAACAAAAAGTTTCTTATCTCCAAAAGTGCTGGAAATGCATTTCATTAACTTTTTTATGATTAAATATTCCACTGAGTGTTGCATTTTGTTGAAGAAAGAAGCATGAATTGAGGAGTTTGATCATTCTACTTGTACAGGATGATCACCATAGCCCATTCACAGAACTGTTAATATTGTTGTACAAACATGGTAATGGTTTACCTCCTCTTCCAGGTTGCTACAATAATTTTCTCTGAATCTAAGTAAGTGTGGTGAGGATTTCTTTTTCCTTTGTGCTATTTCTCCTGCAAGAAGACAATTGCATGCCACAGTAACTGCATGAGGCCTTTGGCTTTCCTGTTGCTTTCACTTGTTCTGATAATTCCTTTAGATATGTGGGAGGAGGTGTGATGGACATTTTCTCTAGGATGTTTTACTGAAAAGAAAAGAACATTACAGTTGCAGACTATCTAAAGACTTTTAAGCTCTTTAGTCTTTAATGTCAGTCTAAGTTAATTATTGGACAATCATCTCTTCAGCTGTTTATCTGCAGTATCTTTTTGCTTTCTCAACATTTAGACAGATTATGGGTAATTCTTCATGTGCTTTATCACATGGCACCCCAGACTGTGACAAGCAAGTTGTTCTATTACTTCCAAGTGCTCTTGCCGATAACTCCAACTTGCTTTTCGGCACATATTCCCAGACCAACAGCTGTCTTCCAGCTTTCTTTTGAAATGTCAAATTTAAACTTTCAATTTTGTTTGTTTCTGGTTTACTTCTATATCATAGCTTACTAGTATTTCACTGAATATTGCAAATTTTATTATTCCCCACAAGTGTTTTTGTTTATTTAGAAGTTTTAGTCTAGGCAGGACCCAAAAAATAGTTTTATAATACTTAATGACTTTATAGCATTAGTCACTATCTTTTTATAATATTGTCAATGCCATTGTTTTGTACTATATTATGCTTTGTGTGCAGTTATACCTATGAAGCTCTTTCCTTATAATTCTTAATGTTTGTTCTCCTGATTATATATCTCAGCAGAGAGAAAATAACTACCAAACTTGCAGATATTTTTGCTATAAATCTGTTTACATAAATGTTAGAACAACATAGGTATAGGATAAGGATCAAAGTAGACTTCTTGCTTGTGACTTAGGATGTGCAAAAAACTGTGGAAAATCAAGTATTTTGTGTGGATATCAGAAATGAAGGCATTCTGGGTCCCAGCAATGGTGCGAATATTGTCTATACTTGCATAATATTTATTCATTAGGAATCTGATTGTTGTTACCTGCTATTGGAAGTATTATAATATGAAAATTATTTATTTCCACTACAATAAAGACTGAATTCTGAAAAAGAGCCCAAGGCAAGAAGCCTTGGAACTGTATTCTTCTGGGAAACATTGGAGAATTCTGTAGCAGTCTTGATATTAAGTTCTGAGACTCCACTTATTGTTAAAATACAGTATAGAAAATAAATGCAATTGAAATAATTGTCAGATTAGCAACTAAAAATCTAAATTTTACTGCAAGTTCTTGGCATACATGGATGTAGAAAAAAATGTTATTTAGAAGGCAAAAGTAACCCACTGTTCCACCTTAAAGGAAATCTGTCACAAAACAATTATATTTTAACATCTTTTCTAGGATTAGGTAGCACACTCAAAAACTGTAAATTGCCCTTGCATGATAAGACTGCTTCACTCCATGTAATTACATAACTACACTTCAGTATTTGAAACAGTAATTCCATCTAGTGACAGGTTACGTTGCACAAAAATACATCTTTCAAAATAAACTAATTTTTTAAATATTAATTTCTAGAAGAGACTAGTTTTTTTGACAATTGACCCTAAATATCATATTTTACTTTGTTTTATCTGTTTTGGTTTTTCTAAATGTTGCTAAGACAATATGCCTCTTTATTTCTCTCTGGTGACTGAAGCATTTATGGAGACTTACTTATGGGTTACGTGCTGCCCTGAGCTGGTGGATTTGCTGTCCAGCTTAGTAGGGCAGAAACACACGTTCTTACAGACCAAGGGTCTGGGTTCATGGCTTACAAGAAATTCCACAAGGCTTCCTGAGAAGCATAAATACCATTTTAATATAGGTTCAGATAGCCGCTAGTCATTGGTCATGCCTTAAACAGGTTGGCTTGTGGCATTCATTTTCATTCATTTTTAGCATTTTTTTGGGATGGGGTACCATACGTGCATGCAGAGGGAAAAATTGTTGTTTAGTGATCTGAGATTTTTTCAGGTTGAGAACAATTGAAAACACAGTATAGGCATAAAATATTTAAAAAACAATTTTCCCCAAATCTCCTAAAGACTTAGCACAAGTGCAAAATAAAGATCTTATTGTTTCTGGGCAAGACAGTCTGCCATCTACAGCTTTTTGGATTTTAAAAAGTTAGATTTCTTTTGCCCTAAATGATGATGTCATGTATGTTTCTGCAAATATGCAGGGAGCCTTATCTGGGACTTCTGCTGGTCTGTCTGTTGGTAATGGTGACATCAGGCACTGGTGGACCCCTTTTGCGTAGCTTCCCAGAGCAAAAATATATTTGTAACCATCTGGCACATTTGGGTTCTAGACATTCATCATGGGGAACTCAATCTCATGAATCCCCCATTGTAGGCCAATGTCCTGCTGCTGTCTTCTGGCTCAAGAGGAGTTTCAAGAGGGTTTTCTGTTTCCTAGATTCCAAGCTACTATAGGAGAGGTGGTCAGTTCAACAGGTTCCTGGTTCCTTTTCCTAGTTCAGCTGTGTTGAAGTGGGCAAGTTTAGGATTTTCTACTACTAAATGCAGATGTTCCAGTATCCATTGTGCTGGTTGTTGTGTATGAAAAGACTCTCATGAATCACAATTATCTGTGTGGGGACTTTTGGGCAAGGGAGTCTTAGGTACTTCAGTTCTACAGCTGATCTCTGTTCCTCATGGAAAGCCTCTGGAATGTGCCCACAGCCCATTCGTGCTGACTGATGCCCTTACTAGTGGCTAGCTGCTGTTGACAGACAGGTGAGGAGATGCCTGCCACTCCTTCACCAAGCAGTAAGGAAGCAGGCCTGCCCGACTCCTGGCCAGGGTCTTCAGGGCTGCCTGGTTTGGTGCCACTTCACCTCCTCACCCACTGAGCAGCACTGACCAGTGCAAGAATGTCATGAAGGAGAAGGAGATTTGGCAGGAGGGGAACAGGGCTTTTTGGAAAGCAGTATGTAGTTGTGTGAGAATGATGTGAAGATGGAGAAAGGAGATGTATGGGCACCAAAAAGCATTCTACTGAAGGGGTGTGGAGGCAGAAAAGCCAATTCTATCAGAAGAAAGAAGATCACTGTACGAACACAGAGCTATCCTTGGTCTCCACAAAGTTTTCCAGATCCTTCCCAGCCCTTGATTTATTCTAACCATACACACTCCTCCTTTATGTCCCCTACCTGATTCAGACATCCACAATATCTCCAGAATTTGACAGAAAACTTCCAGTGATTGTATTCCTTCCATGCCTTTTCCCTCTCCAGGCCAGGCCCCTCACACCCTTTTTCACTGTTAGAAAACCACGGTGACACCTCCAGATCACCCCTGACACCTCTCTTCTTTCCTTTGCCCAGGGCACAGCTGCCCAAACCACCTTCAAGAATAAGGACACCTGCTTTTTTGGGCAGTAACAGTCAGTTTTGCCTACATCTGTGGGCAACATTGAGCTGCCCCAGCTCTCCCATGTATCCCATTTAACCGCCCTGTCCTGCCTCCTCCTCCTCGGAGAGGGCTGTCCAGTGAAAAGTCCCCCTGCATGGTTGCCAGATGGCAGCTCCTGGGCCCACAGTACACTCTCCTGGCATTGGGGAGGTCCAATAGCTCAAATAATCTCCTTTGGCCACATGGCACCACAAGCAAGAGATGGCTTGTCAGTGGTACCTGGCACACAAGCAAACAGCAATCACACAGCAGGGGCTGACTGTTAAGCTGAAATTTTATATTTCATGTTAACTTAACCCTCATGTAAATGACAGGATCACACAAAATACTGTCAGAATATTTTAATTTTCAAGAGATTTTTGCCTTTTAAAAGTAGTTTGTTTAGTGATCAGGGGCATTTTGCAATTACTACATGAGT
The DNA here is from genome assembly GCA_013397975.1 of Machaerirhynchus nigripectus. Taxonomy (NCBI): domain Eukaryota; kingdom Metazoa; phylum Chordata; class Aves; order Passeriformes; family Dicruridae; genus Machaerirhynchus; species Machaerirhynchus nigripectus. The sequence continues at coordinate 468,194 of VZRQ01003871.1, read as the reverse complement.
ATCTGTGCTCCTGTCCTCTGTGACCCACTCTTCAACCCTCGGGTAAAAGGTGAAGATCTTTTTCTGATTGATGGTATATATAATGAGAGTTTTAAAACACTATTTCGGCATGTCATTGTAAACTCTAGGCATATTCACCTTTGGCTCAGAGCTCAAATGAAGCAATAATAGATCTTGGTTAAATCCTGAGATTTCTGTCTTTGCATTCAGATTATATTTTTAGTACTAAGTATACTGTGTAAGTAATAGAAAATTAGTCTTCTTCAGAAAAAAGGAACTTGAGATGATAAATGGAGAGCAGACAGACAAATCTGAGGAGTCAAACCAGCACTTCTATGTGGAAAAAAGGTAACAAATTGAGAAAGCCTGGGGACTACCTCAAGCAGCAATGTCTTTTACTGCCCTTGTGACAAGCTGCCCAAATATTATCACTGATTCTAAAAAAACACCTCTGTTTACATAAACTGGATGGAGGCTTAATTTATCAGGTCAATTCTCCCCAGACTGTTTGTTTTGAACAAACTCAGTCCAAGTCAGAGCTCCTCTTCTCTGGAAATAGCTTCTATATCTTACACCACCAAAGCATGAGCAGCTCCATCCAGCAGCTCGGAGTCCTCTGCAAATGACTCAGTGGTGGCACTGGAGGCAACCATGGTGAGGACCATGGAATCAGGCAGAAGGAAGACTTTCTTTCTGTGGAGGTGGGATGCACTCTACTACAGAAGGCAAGAGGAGTCAGACCAAGAAGGGAAAAGAAAGTTGGAACCATGGAAGAAAACAAGCAAGAGTGAGGAAAGTTCATGAGCAGACACAGCAGTTTGGGGTGGATGGGGAAGTGAAGGAGCAGAGGCAGGGAAAACAGTAATCAGTAAGAGGGAAAAAGGTGAATAAAGCCTGCAGGAAGAAATAGATGTATAGCAAAGTGAAAAATTAGAGGAATCAACATAATTGGAGTGTCCAGAGCAGAAGTTCAAGGGGGAGTTCCAGTGGAGGATGGCAGCACCTGCAGTTACACCCCACAGCCCTGTTGTCCCACTCTGTGTAGTCTGGTTGGTTACAGTTTTTTGGGGTTTTTTTCCTTTTAGTGAGTACAGAAGATCAGAATAAGCAGGAAAAAAATGTTCCCCCACACTAAACACTTCTCCATGCAGTCAGTGACACACTTTGTACCCTGCAGTGTTTTTCACTCTTACTTTCTCCCCACTCTCAAAGCACCATTTATTCTAGCCCTGCATCCGTGCAGGCAGGCAGGGAGCATCACTGCATCAAGGTGGGCACAGGATCTCAGTGTGCCTCTTGCTAGAAGGGCCCCAGTTTGTGGTTCATGTCAGCAGCTTCTCTGGCCACAACAGTCTGCAAGCTGACCTTGAGAGAGAGGCAGCTTCTTTGAGCTCTTGAACTGCAGACCCTTCCCAGGATTTGCCTTACCACAAAATTTTAAGTGTATTTGTTGCCCTGAATGAATGGTCACACACATTCACACTTGTCCAATTCATCTAAATTCGTATTTAATATTGTACTAGTTTAAAGGTGTTAAAAAAAAAACCAAAAAAACCCAAAAAAAACCCAACAGATTATAGCCAACACCAAAAGTGTACAAGCCTGCTTGTACACTTGAAATGGAAAAGGAATCCAATAATGAACTCCTTGGAGTGTACTAGGAATCAGGTTTCTTTCTGAGTTGTCATGTAGGACTTGTGAGGTTTACTTTGATGTGAAAGCTGATGGGCTGACTCAGTAGCTTTTCCCTTCCTGATCATTTTTAGCTGACATCCACCTGTGCCTGAAGAACTCGTGACCTGCTCAGCCACCTGAGATGGCCAAAACAGGGAAGTCTCAGCACCTGTTTCCTCCCCACATCATTTTCATCAACATGGATCCCTTTTTTCCCCTCCTGATTCTATTCATGAATGGGTTCAAATTGCTGTTCAATGCAAGTGTAATAAGCAAGTTCTCTTCTGTGCTCCTTATTTAGGGTTTTTTCCTAGTTTGCACTCCTGTTGTGTTTTTCACATTGCATTTTTCATTGGTGTAATCCTCCTGCCTTAAATGGCTTTCCTGTGAGATCACATTGCTCTCAGAACCATTAAAAAAAACACTGTAAATTGCATACCATAAAAAGTCTTCATTGTATTACACTTTCTCAAGCACACAAGATTCAGACTGCTTTTAACATTTTAGAGAAACCGTGCACCATCTGGGGCAAGGGCGACAGACTGCTTTGTCTGAACTTGCTTCCCTCTTATTTATTCTCAGTTTCATGCAACACTTCCGTGGTGTTTCATATACTGGGAAAACAATCATGATAAAAAATAAAATACCCAGAAGGTATGAAATGCCAAGATTAATTTTACTGTGGCAATTTTAATCTCTTCCCTTTTTCCCTGCATATTTATGAAGTTTATTAAAAACCTTTGCTAATGCACAGATTAACATTAGGTTGCTCACTGAGTACTCAGGCCCTCTCATTATGAATGAATAGCTAAACTTAATCCTCTGAAAACCAAGTAGTGCAAAAGTCAACACCTGTGTCATGAATCTATAACATTGCCTCTTTACACAATGCTTGATGTGTATTCAAGCCTTCACCCTCATCGATGCTCAAGACCTCAGACTTCAGGGTAAGTGGAGTACTTTACTAACATAGATTTGTGCTTAGATCAAATACAACACAAAAGGCTATCTACAGTTTGTCTGTAATTAAACCTAGCCATATAACACACACAGCTGTCTACAGTCTGTCTATAGTTAAACCTACTCACACAGAGCTTATCACCCTCGGGAAACCATTATATCTTATTTTCTCTCACCCTCATGACTTTTCTCAAGAAATAGTAGAAGGGAGGTGAAGGGCAATACTGATGAGTATGCCATATGCATCTTGATGTTTTCTGTGGCCACAGATACCAAATATTTATTTCCAGACCAAACATAAAATAAATGCCAAACACAAATCAACACCAAAACTGTTTCTTTCAGTTTCAGTATTATTTACTTGGCAAGCCTTCACTAGAAAGCAAAGCCTGAGTCTAGCCACAAGAATAAAATTTCTATATGAAAACCAAGGGATGCAAAACACAAACATAATAACATGAAAATAGGATTGCTGGAACACTGAAAAGTGAATGCTTTAGTGTACAATTGTTTAAAAAAAAAAGTTTATAGTTTTTATCCTAATCATGTGTTGGCAACTCCCAATACAAATGCTATAAATTCCCTTTCCTGTTCAGGGGTAGAGTTGAGGCACACATAGACCACACCTGTAAGTTGTTGACATCACTGTATACTTGTGGCTTTGAATAGGTTTGACAAACTCACAGTGCTACGAGTCTATCAGCTCTTGTAGACTCAAAAGAGGTTATTAGTTCTTGGGAAACTTTCCCACACTACCTTCTCAGTGTACATTTTTCCTCTCCCCAGCCAGCTGTGGTTTTCTACACAGACCTAGAGATACATACTGTTCTCATTCACACACACTCCCCCCAAAATAATCCCAAAAACAGAGTCATTTGTAAAGAAAAATTGTAGTAGAAAATTTTCAAGGTTTAAAAAGTCTTTGATTTCTTTCAGATAAATTTATGAATATTTATGTATATGAAAGTATGTAAACAGAGAGAGCAAGTGTTCATGTGTGGGCAGTGTGTTTATATGTACAGTGTGTTTTATTCAAGTTTGAGTACACAATTTAAAGAGTCTAACATATTTTGTATGGCTTTAAAAGTATCTGTTTTGGTATTCTATCCACTCTTCATCCTCACACCAATGAATAATCAACAAGGGATTAAATTAAAATCCAAACAACATCTCCTGCATGTGCTGGAGGAAGTCAAAGCCTCATTCTGCAAGTTGTGAATGTGCCCTGTGTATGAACTTGGCACATTGAAAGCCTATTACTTGAATACTGATTTTTTTTCCTGGGGTGGGCTCTATCCAACTCCTACTAATGTCAGCAGGCACCTTTTCACTGACTTCAGCAGTGTTTTCAGCAGATTTTTAATCTCTTTGATTTTAATAGGAATGTGAAGAAATCATAAACCTAATGTTTGACCAGCTCTTTGATATGAAGTGTTTTGTACCCTTGAAGTCAATTTACCATTTACAGAATTTAAATTCAGAGCTGAAATAAATGTTATTTGCTGATACATAAACACAGTTTGACTGCTCAGTGGTACGAAAAAGTATTCAGCAAATCTGCTCTAGTCTTTCTAACACAGTGTTTTCTGGAAGTAAAAGGCTATTTCTTAACAAGTGAAAAAAGCTTTCACCAAAAAAAACCAAACATATTTATTGATTTATACATTATGAGCCCATTTTGAGATCTGGAAACAATTTTAAGGTTTTTAAGCTTTTCATTTTTTAAAAAAACTGTTATACTAACTTAGTCTTAAGACTGCAGGAAATCTGAACACATATATCCATTTATATCTATTCACATCTATTAAGTTAAAGCTTTAATATGCATTTTACAAGGCAAAACTGTTTAGGATATAAAGAATCTGAAAAAGAATGTTCATCTTAGTGTCAAATATCAAGAAATGGGTAAAATCACCTGTTCAGTTGCATGGAAGACTCTGATCCTCTCTCCAGCTGATAGCACTGACATGCAGGGCAATAAAAGTTAAACAATTGCATTGTAATGATTTATTCTCAAGTTCATATTCAGAGTTTTATCCATGTGGCTGCCATTAATGTTAATAGGGGTTACACAGCCAAAGCCAATTTAATCAGGAACACTTTCCAGAGTTAGAAACCTGTCATATGACAGAACATGCATTTTTGTTTTACTAATGAGATTATGGTTTGCAGTAGAAAGTCACTGTGTCTTAATGTGAGCAAAAAGAAGTAGGAGGAAGTATACACAACAGATGCTGGGAAGATTGTTATTGCAAGGAATGAATTTTCACCACCACACAGGTTTTGGCTGGATAATTTTCTTCCTAGTAGCTCTTAGGGTACTGTGCTTTGGATTTACAATGAAAATAATGTTGATAATACAGGATTACAGAATTGGAGATTGGGTAAGTTTGGAAGGGACCTACGCACTGATCTTTTGAGTCATTGCTGAGCAGAGATTACATTAAGTCAAGGAATTTTCAGATTCGCACACCACCCCACCAGTGAGGAGGCTGGGGGTGCACAAGAAGCTGTGAAGAGGATCCAAAGATGGAGACATGACCCAAACAGGCCAAAGGGATATGGCATCATGCTCAGTATAGTAATCAGGAGGAAAGTTGACCAGGGGCAGCTGCTCAGGAACTGGCTGAGCATCAGTCAAAGAGTGATGAGGAATTGCATAGTGCTTGTTTTGATTATTCTAATTCTTTTATCATTACTATTACTGTCTCTGTCCTAACAGACTTGACTTTTTCTGAACCCACAAGTTTTGCTTTTTTTTCCCAGTTCCCTCCCCCATCCCACTGCAGGGGTTGGGGAATGAGTGAGCAGATGTGTAGTGTTCAGCTACCTGCTGGTTAAACCATGACAACCACTAACAGCATGTTCTCCACACTTCACCCACAAAAATGCACTTGATGGGAAACAGGGCTCTGAAGCTGATGATTCAGACATAGCTTAACACAACTAAGTCTTCTGAGACTGATGTGCCCAAGTTAAAATTGTGCAAGCTCTTCCACCTGTTTGAGGTAGAGTGAGAAACACTAATTCTTGCAACATAAGCAATCTTTCTGCTTTGTTTTGTTTTTATTTGCTCTTTTGTACTGTCAAAAAGCACCTCACTAGGGATGTCTAATACGCAGGAAGAGTGGAATTAGCTTTGTGAAGCAGTATGAGGTCCCCTCTCCTTCTTCCTTCTTGAGCAGCTTAGAGTGAAGGGAGACCCATTTTCGGTTACAACCCAACAGCTCAGTATGAACCAAGACTGCAGCAGCTGTGACTGAAAGGGAACTGATCTGGACCACAGCTAGGTGCATTGAAAGGGATGACTGGGTGCTGAGATGATCCCCAGCTGATCTTTCTCAGCACCTTAGAGCCAGTGCAGACAGGACTAATAGATGTGAGACATGATGCATCTTTAAAATTATCCCCTTGCACAGAAACTTGAGGTGAATTCCTAGCAGTGATACTCGCTCTGTGTGGTGCAAGAAGGGAAAGGCAGAGGAGTGGAGAACATGGTTTTGTTCATCACTTAGCAAAGGCCACCTGGCAGCACAGAAAAAGAACTGTTGACAGGTCTGCCTCAGGTGGTGGAGTTGGGTCTGCAGAAGTAATTGATCTCTGTTGCAAAGAACTTAAACTATTTTGGGGTAAAGATGGTGCCAAAATATAGTCTTGTCTTCCCTGAATTACATTTTGGAATGAAGTTTCATTTGCAAAAAGTACTACCTATCAAAGAGGGAAAAAAATCTATCTGTACCAAACAATTATTCCTGTTTCCTTCTGTCCAAACGTCTAGGAATTTTTTTTATGTTTCACCTTACAATAGCAACTTTCAAATATGTCTTTGTATGGATGTGGTTTCCAAATTGTTAATGCTGCAAACTCTAAAATATTCCAAAGCAGAAGGCACATAAAATGTATAATACCATGTTTCTAAGCTGATAATCTAACTAATCCAATTTAATCAACCAATAATATTTCCATAACATTAAAAAATTTACACTGTAGTGCCAATACTCTTTTTTCTCAAAGAAAAGAGAAAATGGAATGTAATGTTCCATTAACCTATCTTGAATATATTAAACTATAAAATTAACTGAAAAATGAGTGAATTGTCTTGTAAAGTCAGCAAGAGCTTCTTACAGCATCAATCATGCTTGAATTCATAAATCCCTTTACTACATCCTCAGCTGGTTTAAAACATTCACATGAATTTTAACTAATACGAAGAATTAACTTTCTAGGTTCACTGTAGAAGATTATAGATTATATATAGACTATAGAAGATTAAACATGAGCTCATTTGATAGCTCTAATCTTAAAAAAAAAAAGCAAAAGCTTAACAGCTTTTCAGACTAATAAGAAAAAAAAATTTGTCTGACAGGCTGATAGAACTTCCCTGAGTGTTTCTCCGTTTCGTTCTTTTCTCCCCAACACCACACAAAAGTCTTTCAATCATTTTTCCCCCCAGGTTATATCCAGATTCGTAAGAAAACTGTTTTTATATTTAGCTGTAATACATAGTTGCAACCTCAAATTCTGAAGAAGGGTTGACTACACTAGTAACATTAACCAGGTGGCAATCATTGAACACTGTAGCTGAACAAGGACTCTCCATCAACTGTCTCCCTAGAAAAGCCTTCCAACAGTTGTGTTTTAAAGATAAAGAGCATTTTAATTGGATCAGACATCTTTTGCTCTTCAAACTGCTGACGGAGGCCAGTAGTGGCAACTATCAGATGTACAGTCCTTACATTGACAAACAAACAAGCTGTGCTCTGACTCTACAGCTTTCATCTCTGTGTTTATATAAAACATCTTTGCAGGTGTGATAAAACAGGAAAAATCTCCCTGCTGTCTGCATCCTCAGCCACACTTCATACTGGTCTACTTTTCACCAGTTATAATTGTATAATTTTTTATGACTGTACCTTAGCCTGGCATCACACAGAGCATCTCATCAGCGTTCCATTAATGTACACTGGTGGCTTGCTTTGCTGTCCGCTGCAGGTGAATGTCTGAGATAAGTCACATCCTTACATGTCCACAATAGAAGGAATCTGTGCTCCTCTTTGCTGGCAGTCCAGCAATGAGCATTGTCTTATTTTCTGCATCCACTCAACAGCTCCTGACAGAAATGCTCTGTTGGCATGTACACTTACTGATATCTAACATACTTTTTAGAGGAAGGTTTAACTCTCATTAAGTCTACTTGTAAGAAAAAACTGAACCGTACCCTATTAGGTGAAAACGAAATGTTGGCAGCATTATTCTGACAGAACTCATGGCAAGGGACTTCATAAACCAGCCTCCCAGCGTATCTGGAAAGGTGATTTTCCACCCACTCACTTGCTTTGGCCCACAGCCAGATGACCTGTCCACAAGTCCCCCAGAAGCTGGGGCCCACGCTGCTGCCTGTGATGACCCAAAAGGGTTTCTCAAAGCCAGACAGGGAGATTATTCCGCTGCTAGGGCTTCTTTGCCTTTCTAGGAAATACTGCCAAGTTTAGGCCTATGTGGTAGTTAAAGCAGTTACCCATAACTACTGATTTTAGGTCTTGCCATTACAACTGTATCATGACCATGACTGGGGTTTTTTTCTTTCACCAAAATAATTTACAGTGCAGAACTTCCGCAGGTTGTGAAGGTAGATAGTAAGTGTGAGAAATAGGAAGGCACTGAATGGAATATTCCTCACCTCAGTACAGAGAAAGGCAAATATGCAGATATGTTCATTTTTTTAATTGCTGAGAAGTAAATCTTCAGAAGTATAGCTTGTATCTTAGAACATAATCACTCACTCTCCCTGTTTTAATGTCAGCATAAAGAAAATTGTGCAATAACACAGCAGGTGTTAAACATAATAATGTTCTACACTAGAAAAACCTTTGACTAGTAACTAAATTAAGAAGAACTTGATGGAAAAGGTCTAACTGCTCTCCTGAATATCCAGATCTGAATGAAGATGAAGAATGCTAGTTCATTCCTCCCATTTAGTTTAGGTAAATGACTTTCTGGGATCTGACCCAATTATTCTATTTCATTTCTGGAGATAACTTGGAACATGTCTAGATATGAAGGGGTGCCAAAACACCCTAACTGAGACATTCATTTTTAATGCTCAGCTTCTCTGTTGAGTAATTTGGTTTATACGATACAGAGAACAGTAATTATTAGATCTCAGTGAGAAGCTCTCTACTTTTCTTTGAAATTCCCTTTGTGCCCCTTGTTGCATTTAGACCAGTACAGATCTTTCTAAGGCTTGAAACTTTTAGATTGTTTTGTGGAATTCATTAACACCCCCAACTGTACAAATTTTCTGGTACGAATAGGAGCCTTTCCACTGAGTTAAACCCTGCAAAATGTCTGAAACTATCTGAGTTGCATATAGGCATCCCATACTTTGTCCATCTCTGTGATGGAGAAATAAGACTGGTAGTATCTTGACTTAAAAAAAGAAATATTGCCTGTTTATAATACACCATCTTCCTTTGCCTCAAAGACTGTCCAGGGTCCATCCATTTGGAAAATCCACAAGGAACTATCCAACTTCCTTACTGATATGTTCCTGGAAATCTACATTGCTACAAGAAGATTGGAATAAATGCATATGTATTGCTTATAATCGTATTGTGAAAAGCTTCAAGTACCTACAGATTTATTTCTTTTTTTAAGATATATCACCTCAAAATTCCTTTAAGAAAACCTACTGGCTCCATATTCATGCATCTATCTGTCATTAGATTTACTCCACCATTTTAATGTGTAGGTGGTAGCTATATACTTGGTGCTGCAGGAATTTACAAGTGACCTCTCATGCATAACATATGTTTACCATTTTGCATGCTAACCTTTAGTATACTGGATGAAGATTGATTTGACTGCAAGATAAGATTCTAGTACAACAAATCACTTTAGGAAAACAGCAAAATAGACAAATGAGTAGACATGAAGGATATAGGAATCTCGGTGATTAATTCCACCTTCCTGAACAGTGCAATATGACTAAATGCTGAATGACTTTCTGTCTCCTTTCAGAAGCCTTTATTTACATTTCTAGACTGTATAGACCCTTAGCTGGGGTCCTCCTGGCCGGTGTTTGAGGCCAGCCTGGCTGTGCCAGAGAGCTGTGGGCATGAGAGCACAGACTGCCTAGGGAATCTAGGGACTTTCCAAGTGGACTCCAGACTTTATTAGCTTTTAATTTCACACAATCTCATAAATGTTCTTTCAAAAGGAAACCCTCATTGTATGGTGATAAATTGTGTTTTAAAAATACATAGATGGAATTGCAATTATGTAGCAAAATTGATTAGATGGTCACAATTACCAAACAATAAAACATTGGTGTGAGCTTATCACCTTTTATTCCATATTTTGTGCTATGATGTGAAATCATGTTCTGTTTTTTTCATTTTTGCAGGATCTTACAGATGTCTTTTTAAGTATCTAGTACACAGTATCTTGATTTACTCACAAAACAAACATCTTGCTATTCCAGGAATTGTTTTCTTGTTCTCTATGTCCATAACTTTATAGCTTTTATGCATGACAAAAAAAATATCATGATGAGCTTTTTTCTTTTTTAATGTCAAGTTAATAACTGCATTAGCCTTCATTTGTCACCTGTAGGACTGAGCAGAGAGTTGCAGTAGTCTCTCAAAGAAATTCTGGAATCCCATTATGAATCAATCTCTGTATTACAGAATGAGGCTCATGTGTATGCTTTAGTGAAGAATTTGTGGAAGCAGAAAACTACCTTTTCTCCCCAAGGGTAATGAGTCTCTGGTGCCTCATTTGCTTATTATTGCTTATCACTCAAAGCATAGACTGAGGAAAGAGTAAAAAATATTGAATTGGATGCAGAAGAAATAAACGCGTCAGAAACTATTTCATTGGCACTGTATTGAGATGTTTAGCAGAGCTCTTGTTTGGTCTTTCTACTCAGAAAAAAGACCACTGCAAAAAAAATAATACCAGAGACACAAACTACTGTTTGTTTTCTGTTAGCAAGTGTAAAGAACCCTACAAGCCAAAACAAGTATTTTTACAAGGGAAAAGGAAAGAACTAATGAATCTCAAAGTTGTATTGATATATGTATATTTATGCATGTTTCTTTAATTATTTGTTCCAAATTTATTCCATACATGTGTATACATATGCATATGTAAATATGCTTGTAATTAGGAGGGGTACTGCTCTACCTCCAATAAATCTTATGTTCCTGGGGGAACATGGATTTTTAACTGTTTTCCAGCAGACTCAGGAGAAGAGAATGGGCTGACTTCTACTGAGATGGATGTGCCAGTTTTCGGAGGGCACACATAGATGTATGCAGAATACTTCCTAAAGACTGGCAGGTCTATCCAAGTGCTGCTTTTGACTCAACTGGTGTCATTATACCTGACTATGATAATCATGACTAAACCGGAGATCTGTGAACCATAGACAGTCAATGTCCTTTAACGTGACACTGGAGCATCCATCCTCAGTGTGGGACAATAATTAACAGTGCAGATGAGGATGTCACAATGCTAGCTATGGATGGATCCCTACCTTGATGACGTTTAACATTTTATCTGAGAATCACTAAAGTTTTTCCCTAATTCAAGCTTCAGAGAGAAAGTAGGAAGCAAGGAGGTATATTAATTATACCAGAATAAGGTTATGTGAGGAGAAAGAGACACCTTCTATCCATGCATTTTCAGGATACCTTCTGCTGTACAGATAGGAATAAGCAAGTTTTATGTGGCAGTTTGCAGAGAGATGTTGACACAGATTAAGCTGCAGAGAGGGAATTTGCACAGCCATCAGAGCACTCCAGAAATACTAATAGAGAGCTCAAGGCGGTAACAACCAGGCCTTAGAGTTTTGCTTGTTTTATACTGGTTATTTTCTTATTACTGATGTGATTTTGTCAACTATGTTTATGCCTGTGCTGAAGTGTGTCAATGGCTCATTCTCATTAGCGTTTCTTATGTCAGCCCACGGTAATGTCATGCATGATGGCATTGTTGTTTAATAAGCCCCACAGTGTGAATACTTTGCCTGCTGTGGAAGGATGGTAAACAATCTTGCATCAAATTTATCTAGCTATGCAAAGCTCAGGCAGTAACCTATATGGTGTCCTTTTATAGGGCACTACCATTTTCTTTTTTGCAGTTTTGGAAAAACAAGCAGGGCTGATGAATAAACAGATGGAGCAGAATATCAGAAATAGATATGCAAAATTAGAACCCAGTCAGAAACTTAAAAATTAGTAAACTAATTTATCCAACCACAGAACCCCCCAAATATTTCCAGAGTTTACAGAGATTCTTTATTTTTAACCTATGAAGAAATAGATGGAACAACAAAAATAGGTTATCTGGGACTAATCAAGCCTATGAAAATGACCAAGGCAACTAGAAATGGAAAAAAAAGTGGTATTTTCTAGTGTATAGCTCTGCTATTTATGCCTGTTTCTATACAGTACCTTTTCTTATCACTTTTAAAAAAATTCTATTTGTATGTAAATAGATTTAAAAATCCACCTTGGGAACCACTGCAGCATCCAGTTAGAAAAAACAGACAAATGTTTTCTATCTGATAGCCTGTAAACTTGTAATACATTAATATATACAAACTTCAGATAAAATACATGCAATGCATATACACACAATTTAAATCTCCTGTCAGAAAAATATGAAACCACAGGTAAAGATGCTGTGTAAATGTTTGATTCACATTTGTGGAAATGCAATTATTTTACATCCGAATACTTGTAAAAAAGAGAAATTCTATGAACAGTATAGAAATATGGCCCTCAAAGTAACCATTAATGTTTAATCCTTAATAGTTAGGTCACTTTATAATTATTGTGGACTGTCATATAAGGTACAAAGTATACAGTAGCTCTGACTAATTGTCTAATACATTGTCTAATACATTGTCTAATACAATGATGCAGTTTCAGTGTCAAAAATGGGTACATTTCTAAAATCTTTTCTTTATGCTAGCAATGTTGTGGGAAAAGTAAACCAGACTGAATATTTAATAAACGTTTGGTTTGGCCATATAGATTAGAATATAAATGCACTTTTACTTTATATGTGTTTTCAGATATTTGTTGCAATGATGTGTGTCATTTTAACAAGCAGTGCTGTAACACTGGTAAGTCTGACTGGTTTTCCTCAAAATACGTAACAGAAAGGATTAAGTTTGTTTTCTGATCTCTTTCAGTAGGAAATCCAGGTGTTTTACTTAATTCTTTAAGTGTATCTGCCCTATTACAGCCTACCAAAGGATGCTGTGTTTAATGTTTAATCCAAGGGCTGATGAAGCTCAAGATCACTCAGGTGTGATGTTGTCTGTGGTTGTTTGATAGTCAGATGGTTTCACAGAAGAGCCCGGAGCACCCATAAAGAAACACTGGATGAACTGATTATAGGACCCAGTACTTTACTCTCAGATGCAGCCATTATCATAACAAATTAGCCTGCATTTTACAGTGGGGGGCTTGGGCTTTGGGTTTGTTTCATATTTTGCTGATTATTCAATCTGATTATTCAGATAGTTAGAAACATAGCCTTAAGACTAGATTGACTCAGAGACAGTTTATATCCATTTGTTGTTTTGCTTATATGATCCTTTTGCTTTAATAATTGTTTACCTATTATGCCTTCAGTGGCATCATGTTTCCTCTCAGGTGCTTTTCCCTGCTAGAAATAAAAGGAACTGCCTCCTAATCTGTAGGAGGCTCTGGGCTCCATCAACCAGCCCAATAGCCCAGTTCTAGTTTTGTCTCTGAATTCATCTTCTTTGACACGTGACCATAACTGCACACATCACCATGCCCAAATCACCTATGACAGTGGCACTTTCCAAGTTCTGCTTCTTTTATTCAAACCAGCTATTGGCTATATTTCAACACACATGACAGCATTACCCAAAAGCCTTTTGATAACGGTATATCTACTAGATCTTTTTTTCTCTCTAGTCACCTCCAGCTGGTAAGGTGCTAGAGCTTGGCAGAGTTTTCTGTCTCTTTTCCATCAGCGTATGTCTTGGCAAGTAGAGTTATTGATTTTGATCTCTCCCAATGTAGGTTTGGACATAGCTATGGACCTAGTTTGGACACTATGTTATCCTAGTTCTTTCCTTGGCAGTACTTCTCAACTTTCTGTATTTCTCAACTTTCTATCACAATCAGGTACAGTGCACTAGTGTAGCATGTTCATAAAAACCCCCAAACTAAACCCAACAAAACCCAGCAATAGGGAAGTTGGCAAATAAATCTTTCTTTTGAAAATTACATAGTTCATTTCTGTAAAGGTACCAAAGATACCCAAAGATGAATGAGTAATGGTGTTTTCAAAAATTCTGTGACAGTCACTGCCCATCATTTGAAGACACATTAGGACTTGGTTTGCAAACAGAACCAGTATCTTGTAACACATTGGATAAGGCTTTCCAAATGTTAGAATTCATCAGTAGGAACATTTGTTCAACTCTGCTTACAGTTCTGACAGGGGAGAAATAAAAATTTCCCATGCTGCCAAGCAATTCTGTGTCACACCAGGATGTTTCGGCTCATGTCACTGTCTCCTGTGCATCTTATTCCAAGAATCACTGTGGAAAGCTTGTCTGGGATAAGGTTCCACTAGATGCAAAACATCAAAGTCCATCTGTTCATTTAGCCCCTGCCTTAGTGCCGTCAAGATTTTCCTTTCTCTTTTGAAATCCTTGAATACATTCAAAATGTGGATATGAATTTTAAAAGGTCAAAATATCAGTGTACAAGTCACAGCATTTTAATTTTTCTTACTTGGTCTGGGTTTGGTTCTATGAGTCTGGCCAGGGAAGTGTCCTGAACCAGCATTGCTGTTTCCTGGCTAAGACATGGTCCCGTAGTCCCTTAAAAATGCCCATTAGATAAAGCCCTTAAGAAACATCTTAATGGTGATTGAAATTAACAGACTTGATTCCACTCTTTCCAAGAAGTGTAAAAACCTGTTCCTTTCTGTCTACCAGTTGTTAGATATCAGCATTTTCCATGCAGCCCATTTTCAGGCTGCTAACAAGGATAAGTACATGCTCAGCTTTGAAAGGCTGATCCCCTCAGCATTTTGCTGTAGGGTTTCAAACTGTAGATAACAGGAGTTTAAGATTCAAGTTTTAATTAGATTCAATTAAATTAAATTAGATTCAATTAAATTAAAATTAGACTCAAGCTTGGAAACGAGTCTAGGCCTAACCAACAAGGTCAATATACCTGCTCCATGCAGGAGGCTGTGATGGCAGCCAGAAAGTTAATTGTAGCTAACAGGAAGGGGAGGGATGTCACTCTGTTGTGTCTACATTGTACAGCTAGCTGTGATTAAGCTATTACACTTACCCTACTAAACATATACGTGATTCAGAAGTGTTGTGAGAATTGGACGGCACAGCATCTGTAAGAGGAAAAAGCAATTTAAGGTGAAACACTAAAGCTTAAAATATACATCAAGGGTGTCAATAAGAAATATCTGACAGAATGGGATTAAAAAGTTAATCTTTTATCATATGGCATGATAGTATCAAATCAAAAGTGATGAGGGGCAGATAAGCAAGAAGAAAGCATTTGAATTTAGACAAAAGAAAAGTGTTGTAGTAAAAATGCGTCCTGGCCCGGGATATTCTGCTCATTATTCAGTGCCTTAAACTGAGAAGGGAGAAAGCTCCTTATTGTAGAGCATCATCTTAAGAAGATACTTTATCTCTAGGATTTTTGAGAGGTTTTTTTTGGTTTTTTTATCTTATTACAAGTCTGTTTGCAAAGAATACATATTATTTCATTCTTATGTAGCCATACAGTTTAGTTTCTCATTTCCTGCTATGCAGCAATCATTAAAACAGCATTAGTGGGACATTGTCAGAGTGCCCTTTAGGTGAATGGATTTCTTTAATATATCCCTATGTAGCAGGGTACTCCTCCATTGAGTTGCTTTTAGGTATACAGGAATTTAAAACCAGAGCAGCAGCATCCAGGAGATTTCATTGTTACATAGAAAGAAAATAATAATTATAATGATAAAAATGCCATCACTTCAGGAATTCCATTGAAAATTCTAAGCTACTTATAGTTCAAACAAATGTGACCCTAAGATTCACTAACACTGGGACCTACACTTATAGGTCGTGTAGGCTCATTTTGAAATGACTGTCCTGTAAGTCCTTTATAAGGATATCTTCTATGACATTTGGAAATCTAAATTTTCTGCTTGTTTCCAGAAATTTCTCATTCAGCAGGGGTGCACTAATTGAGTCATATCTGAAGCATGCAGTAATTAACATTTCTTCACTCATATCTTTAAGGTGGTTATTACAGTTAGAAACTTGCTTGTGCAAAATCTTATTCATCAGGTGCACTGTTTCTGTGCAGTCATATGAGCTTATTCACATTTGCTTCTTTGAGTGGCAACAATCACTGCCAGTGTAAAGTCAGTGCAACTATGAGACAGTTATCTGCTTCAATTGTGGCTTGCAAATAATTTGCAAAATTGTCAATAGGAAATTCTATTACACTTTATTTGCCAGCAAATAATAAAAGATTGCTGTGTTTATTTTCTGGTCAAGTAAAAAATTGTTCCTTCTCTTTGTTTACAGAGCAAAATACTAGTTTTGCTTACAGCTCAAGGAAACAAAATTGCACATGTGAAGTAGGAAGGGTTGCTTTCAAGAACTGCAACATGTAACTCACTATATTTGCATATCTGCAAATGATATCTGTAGAACTAATCATTCAACAGTAGTGCTAATTTTTTTTCTAAAACCATGCTGATCATGCTAGAGCATGAAAGTTTTATTTAAAAAGCTTTACAGTCATGATAAACATCTTTCTAAGCTGTGTTGCAGAACGTGTGTGTTTCATTACATTACATGAGGTCCTCCCATCCTGCAAATGCAAAGAAAATCCATCTCTACGTAAGGAACAAAATAACAGAAACTACTTTGTCTTACATTTTTCTTATTTTCTAAAAATACTTTTGAATCTATTTTATCTAACCCACATGGTGATAAGATACTTTAAGCAGTATTAATTAGTTAATAAACTCAGGAAACACAGTAGAATCTAGTGTATTTTTAAAACCAGTACAGATCATTCTGATTTACCAGGCTGTCTCAACACCTTTTTGAGAAGATTGAATTCTGCACGCTGATGTAACCCTTATGAGATGGATATACATAACTCTTACACTACTGAAGTAACTGCACCTTTCCTCACCTCTTCTCTGCCTGCAGTGTCCAGAGCCAGGAGAAAATGTTAATCTAATCCGAGGTTTGGAGGGGAGATCAGGGAAATGGAGATACCCTGCACCACCAATGCATTGGTGCATAAACATACTGATCCTTTCTCTCTACCTTGTGTCAGAATTGCTGCGAGGTAATACATGGCAAGGAACAGAAAGTTCTATAATCTGTTACCAGTCTCCTCAGTTCCTTCTTGCCAAAATTCTGCCTTTTGGGCAGGATGCAGTTCTGTTTTCGATGAGGTTAGCGTGCCCTTCACATATGCTCATTAAGTTACTCAAAAGGGATTCTGCATTTTGTAAAGCTCTTGCATGGCAAAGTCTCTCAGCAGTTGGGGTTTGCACAGCACACAAAGAAGGTGGTAAGCCAGTTCTGAGGTGAGTGATATTTCCTGACAGGGAAATAATACATTCATAATAGGGTTCAATTTTAAGTGTTCATTTGGCTCAGGACCACAAGCCATTGAATGCCATTGTGGTGTATTTCTTAAAACAATCACGTGCATTCTACTTGCTTACAGATGCATGCACTTTAATTTAAATGAAACATGCAGTCCTGAGTAAACAGTGTTATGTATAGGGAGGCTGATTTCTTAAAGAGCCAAAAGACTGTTATTTTAACCACTAATTGATGTTTTCCTCACTTGATAGATTTTAATGTAGTAAGAAGACTCCTTTCCTGCCAATCTGATGTCAGCTGAATCCATCATGTACTGTATTCTATTCATATCAGGCTTCCACACAGTTCATTTGAACTTATTTTTTAATATTATATTGTTAATATGTGATAACTTGAAAATGTGTCTCCCCTTAAAGGAATTAATTGCCAAAAGTAAATCTGTCCAGTTTCATACATCTTACAATAAATCAAAAATCAATGGAAGTCACATTTTCCAATTTATGAATTATCACTTCATTTACATGAATTGTACAAAGAAATATTTTCGAAGTATGAAGAATGGTAATGACAACAAGGATATTGCCAAATTCAGGGAAGTGTTTGATCACTTTTAAATTCTGGAAGAGAGATTGTTTCCTTTGCAAGCAAAATGAAGTGTAGCTTTTAAAGACTCACAATCTCAGCCAGAAATAAAGTCCTTAAGAGTAAGGGCTACACTGTGTTTCATTTCTGCACAAGATGAGTAGAAGGACAAGAGCATGATAACTTCATCTTTTCACTTTGTTGCTCTGTGTTAACTGCCATTTATTTTGCAAAGAACTGAAGAACAAGGGAGTGGGGCAAAAGGAGTTAATAAAGGCTCTGGTGGAAATGGAGGTCTGGGTTCATCGTGTTTGACTTCACTGAACCTCCTAATTTAGGAGGAAGGTAGCACTAGGTTGCTTTACAATCAGTGGATGGAGGCAGACACCTCTAGAAGGCAATTCAACCCACTTCACGAAGTGATTTGGGACTTGCTCTCTTCACTCCATGTTAATAATGAGCTTGCCTGAACATGGCAAGACTCTGGAACAGAACTCAAACTTCGCCCAGTGCCTTTGTATAGTCACGGTTTCGAAAGGAAATTGTGTACCTGCTTAGAAATGAGTTGCAGCCTGGCTTGCACAAGTGATCCAGTAAATGCTGACAGGATGTAGATCCCATATGGTGTGTTGCAACTGGTACTAATATGGAGTAGCCTATAACACAGAAGCAGTAGCTCATGAAGAAGTTCATTTTATTAAAAATTGAAGGGAAAAGGGAAAAGCTAGGTTTTCGTTTTATTTGCATATTTCTTAGTGTGTTACTTCTCTGCATGGTCTGCCTTAAGAAATGCTTTCATTAACACCAATCATACTGTTGACAGAAATTATCTTTTTTATTCTTTTGCCAATAATTTATGGATTAAGTTTATCATATGTGAGCTCAGTCCAGAAATGTGATGAAGGAGCCTTATTTTTTTTTTTTTTAGTAGTAGTAATATTGAATATATATGTGTACCACAGGCTAGCTGTGCATGATGAGGAAAAGTCTGCACTTTGTACACATGAATAGGTGTAACTAAATACAGAATTTCTTATTTTTGTCAGTGTGTCATTAGATAAGTTTAATTTTAATGTTTCTTAGGTAACTTTCTGAAATATGGAACTTTCCTAACTTCTCTGTACTAGAAGCTAATGTACAGTACAGCCATTAATCAAATTAACATCATGATAATTAGTTCACAGACTTGCGCTGTTTTGCTTAAATTAGGGAAAAGAATGATATTAATTGCTAACAGCCCACAAAACGGACATGCAAAACTAAATAGAATGTGTTTTGTGAAAGAGAGTCTAAAAGCATCTTTCTTTTCTCTTCTCTGATGACCCTGTCAAAGATCTCAGCTTCAGCTATCCTTCACACTTGCTGTTAACATTGAATCCAGTTGTCTCTGTAGCTCACTTCATTTATTTGTTATTAGTGTATTTTTACAGTGGCAACTGCAGGAGCTCTGTTTAGGCCCAAAGGCCAGTGTTCCCACTGCGTGACTGATTCATACTTGACTGGATTGCTGGGTCACAGAAAACGGATTACTGTTAAAAAAAGAGACCAGACCCATGTCAAATACATTTTAATGTAAAGAACATTTGTTTTGTAATATCACCGTTACTTTAGGTCCAATTTGAGAAAATAAATCTCTAAGAGTACTGTAAGGCCTTGGAGGGACTGGAAAATCACTTTTCTGTGAGCTTCAAGAGAATCCTCAAAAGAATTTAAGAAATTAGTCCCAAGTACTCTGACATGATTTACAGAAAGTTGTTATTAGGATAACTTACGTTTTGTTCAAATCCACCAGTATCTGCCAAGGCAATATGAAAGTCTGAGAAAACATTATTGCAGGCTGCAAAATATTAAAGTCTTGGCACAAAGGAAAGCAGCGGATACTCATTTGTCAAGCTTTAGCTTTGCTCTACATCGGGTGTAATGAAGCATGCAACCTGCAGGAACAAGCCTAGAAATTGCGCTACAGAACTTTGAAGCTGTACTCTTTCACAAGCTCATCTTCCACACACAGGCTTCACATTACTACTCAGCTGATGGTCCTTGTGATTTCTATGGACCACTACCCCCAAATTTTTAATGTCTTACAAAATTTAAGGCTGGGAGAGATCTCAGATCACCCAGTCTATCTGCCTATATCGTAAAAGCAAAGTGAAGATTACCTACATTCAAACTTTCACTTCAAGGCTTTGCCTAGCTTGTTCTTTGATTTTCCACACATTCCTCTTCTGTAATATCTTGCCCAAAGCAAGATTAATTTTTTAATTCAAATTTCCTTTAATGTTAGACCTTGTTCACAGAATAGCTTGATATTAAAGTTAGCAGTGGGGCAGACTTGGAAATGCTATATATATTTAAGAACTACAATTATATATCCTAAATTGAAAGGTTCTGAAAGATAAAAGTGAAGTTGCTCTGTAGTTATACTTCTTTGCAGATTGACAGTTGATAAACTTTCTTACAAGTAAATTAGGTTCGAATGTCTTGGTCTGAGATGTGTCCAGCCTGAGATAAGAAAGAAAATACAAGGTGACTTTACATTGTGCTCATACTGGGTTGATCTTGAAGCCAGATGAAGACTAGGCAGTATCTAATGTAAGAGGCACAATAATGTACAACCATAAGAATAGTTATTCTATCTGTCAGCTTCCAATGCCGATTCCTCTAGTTCTTTGAGGAAACAATAAACTCTTATTCATTAGATCTTATCTGTTGTGCTAGGAATGGAAACATTTACAGGCATAATAGAGTAAGTTTGTGCCCTGAGATCATACCTCTTAGCAAGGTAAAATTCTGTAGTGGGTTTGGTTCACATTCATTGGTTACTTATTTTCCTTCTGTGAGATAAGGATTAGGAGAAAGCAAAGCAGGGTCAAAACTTTAAAGAATGTAAAGAAAACTTTATTAACAGAACTAAAAATAAAAAATAAGAGTCAAAATAAACCTTCAGAACACTTCTCCTCCCCCCAACCCTCCTTTCTTTTCCCACTGACAACGTAAAGAGACAAAACTTGGGATTTTTCCAGACAGTTTACCACCTCTATAATACTCTTTCTTCAATCTGCTTAGGGAGAGGAGTCTCTTTTGCCATGCTGTGGACACTTCTCCACAAGAAACAGTTCTCTCATGGCTTCAATGTCACAGCAAAGCAGCTGCCCAGGAATGTTTCTCTACTCGCATGTGAAATTCCCTTCCCTTGTCTTACAGCTTTCCCCACAGCTGTTTTTGAGGGTTCAATCTTTAGCTAATGGGGTACCATTTTAAGGATGAGCTGTTCAGAAGCAAAGGTTCTCTTCATCTATCTCTGGGATCATCTTCATCTCTGGGAACAGAGGTTCTTCCCTGTTCCCAGAATCTTCTTCCCTGGGGGCAAGGGTCTTCACTTCATCACTCTCATCTTTCTCTGTTCAAGTTTCTCATTAGATCATGNCTTCACGTGCCTTCACCTTTCCCTTTCCTTTGACTCAGGAGAGAATTGATGTCTGCAGGTTTCATCTGTTCTTGGGAATCTTACAGCGCTGAAGGGCTTAATCTGACCCGAGCCTTGCAGCAGGAATTTGTCTCTCGCTGTTTGTCACATGCTCTCTGCCAGGTGGTGGCTGGATGAATTATGGCTGCGCGGTCCCAGCCCCAGCTGGGGGAAGATTCGGCCCCACGGCTGCTCGCAGCTCCAGGGTGGCTTTCTCCCAGCCGGCCTGGCCCCATGCTGCCTTGCCAGGGGCTGACCCGGCCGAGCCGCGACGGAGCAGGGCTCTGGCCTAGCCCCACCAGACCTCGCCGGGCCTCCCCATTACCTCTCTGAAAGCCAGAAGCAAGAAAGGGCTTTCCCGGGGTGTGCTCATTCTTAAATGTGGTCCACAGAGGCATGTTCAGGCTTGACAGAGTTGTCAGTATTCAAATTAGCCAGATGATTGGTTTTGTCAGGTCTGGAGGAAGTTAGAGCAACCCCTTGCAAAAACATCACTTCCGTGGCTGGTGGATTTCTCCTTAACTGAAAACCAAGTTATGCTAAACCACGACAAATTCTCAAGAGATAAAGTCACTGTTTTTAGTGAATCACCAGAGCAAAAAAATTGGAGAACAGCTTCATCAACCCTGCAGAATCTGCCACTTTTCATCCTGCTCAGCTAAAAACACTGGGTGCAAGAGGAGAAAAGAAGTGTGACTGCTGAGTATTGCCTGTGAAATGATTGATATGTATGACTGTCCTTGTCTGAATAACACATTCCCCCTTAGTAAAATTTGGCCAAAAATTTATAGCATGCAAAGGAATATTGCATCTTTCCCAGTTACCGTGGAGGGGAGTTGCCAATCCATAAGACTGGCCACTAGTGAGGAATTTTCCTCCTTTTCCCAGGGTTGAAGCCCTGTTTCCTCACTTTTTTTTCTTGTTCTACATGTTTTATCCCATTTTCCTAATTTCACATCCACAGAATTCCTGTTGCTGTTTTATATAAACAATATGGATCTGCCCTGAGGAATTCTATTTTTTCTGGCCTTATATTTTTGTGGGTAAGCCATGACAATGTGTCCTGATCTGCCTGGTCTATAAATCAGTGGTGAGTGTTAAGGAGTGGCAGAATCCACGGGGCTTGAGGTCCCACAGGGTTTCCCTTTCCCTTTGACCAGGGCAGCTCTGGGCCCATAATACTGCCATGGCACCACAAACCAGGCACACACATACACAAACACACAAATATGTACGATGCTTTCCCTTGATCCTGCCTCACCTATACACACTTATTCCTACCTACATTTGCACTATCCATCTTCACTTTTGCATTCCAAGAATCAGTAAGTTTTCTTCTTACAAAGGACAATTTAGGGTGTACTACAGGAAGAGTAAGTCGGCAGAAGCAGACAGAAGAATGAGTTACATGTCTGTGCATATACCAGAGGAAAATAAATCCTATTTATAAATATTTAATTTAGACAAACACTCCAGCAATATGTAACAAAATTTGCAGATCTGATGATAGCATTCCTTTAGCAAAATGATCTGAGCAAGATGATTTGAGGTAATGAATGTGAAACAAAGTATTTCAGGTCCCTAGCAGGAGGGGCCTGCACATTATAAGACAGGTGATATCGCCATCTACAACATCTCATACTTTAGATCCCTAAAACCTTCCACATTACTAACAGTGAAATGAACCTGTTAGTTCATGACAAATGGAGAGTATTTAATTAGGAAT
Source organism: Machaerirhynchus nigripectus (assembly GCA_013397975.1). NCBI lineage: Eukaryota > Metazoa > Chordata > Aves > Passeriformes > Dicruridae > Machaerirhynchus > Machaerirhynchus nigripectus. The sequence goes on along the minus strand of VZRQ01003871.1, from coordinate 445,133 downwards.
TCTTAAAACTTGACTTGGTGAGTCATTTGTTTTAAAATTATTAATTATACTCTCCTTAAAGTGGAAATGTACTTACAAAAAGTGCTCTGAATTCTAGTTTAGGGATAGTTTGTACTTTTACACAATATACTCAAGACAAATAATGTATAGAACAGCTGGTGATGATTAATTTTTATAGAGGAAAGTGGTACTGTGAACATATTGAGCTGAGAAAGTAATAGAAATGTTTGGCAAGGAGGCATATTAGGTTATTTTAAATAGAAACAAAGGGGAAAAAAGTTGAATGTTTTGGGGTTGATGATGTTACATTCCCTCCTTCAGTTATAAATTATAGAACGAAAACAGATGGAAGCTAGTCCTCTTCCTTTTATATCTTCCTTATCTGTAGCTAATACAATGATCTTGTTAGCTACTAAGAAAACATGGCATATTCCTCGACTGTGCATCGCCTACTTTTGAGTTCATCTAGCCCACCAACAGGATACCTTGCAAGATTCAGACACTCCTGCATGGAGACTACAACATAAGAAATACAAAAATCTTGAGCATCTATCTCATTACATTTATGAGCCCTCCTTAAAATACTTGTTCTAAAGCTACTTCCATTTTAAGACAGTTAGAGAAAAGAATCTTGTTGTGGTTGTTTGTTTTACTAGCTAGCAGATTCCTTAGTTATCAATCCAGCAGCTGGGAAAGAAGTACCCGTGTCTGAGGCTTGGTCTGGGGACTGCCTGGCTGGGGAGCAGCTCTGTAGACAAGGATGCGGGGGTCTCAGCAGAGGACAAGCTAAACAGGAGGCAGCAGGGTGCCATGGCAGCTAAGAAAGCCAGCCTTATCCTAGATTGTATTAGGAACAGCACAGCCAAGAGATTGAGGGAGGTGACCTTCCCTCTGTACTCAGCGACTACAGCACTGTAGTAGTTTTGAGTATTGCATCCAGTTTGGGGATAGACACTGATAAACTCGTGCAAGTTCAGCAGACCAGCCACCAAGCTGGTCAAAGAACTGGAGTATTTGCCCTGTAAAGATAAACTTCTGAGTGAAAAGTTGCTTCAGCCTTGTGAATAAAAGACTGAATAGCAGTTGTATGATATAACCTCCCCAATACGTGTGGGAAGTTACCAAAATAGCCAGAACCAAAAGCTTCCCACTGATGTGTGGTGGGAGAATGACGGACAGCAGACAAGTGGAGTCAAGAGGGGCTTAGGCTGGATATTAATAACATTCAAGTCCCTTGGGGACAGTCAAGCAGTGAAACAGCATCCTGCTCTTACTGCACAGTGGAGTCTGTTTTCAGCAAGCAGAAGGCCTAGAGAGCTGCTGGGGTCTCTTCTAAGCTGAATGGCCCAGAATGGACTGCACCTGCAGTGGTGGCAGTGTTGTGGTGTTAATTTTACCTGATGTTCTGACTATGATTTTTGACACTAGACAAAAGACTTACCAAGCACACATTTATGATATTTCATAGCAACAAAATTATAAGATCCTAAATGGAACACAATTTCTAATTACGCTATGCAAGGTGTTTAACTCTACTGAGAAATGAAGCTGCTCTAGGAAACGTGGTAGCAAAACTCTAAAAGCATGAGGAAATTAATTCAGCAATAGGGACTCTTCATGTTCCATTTCAGTGGAAGAGCAGTGCTCAGCACCATTCACTACTGGATTCCTGTCCACTGAACCAAAGAACCTAGAAATGAAACAGAACTTACCAGGCCAATTTTTTAAACTGAATCAGGTGGGCTGTCTCCTATTTACATTTTCAAACAGCAAAAAAGAGACATTTGATAAGTGCGTCTAAGAACTCGGTGCAGCCTCACGTCTTTTAAACCAAACATAATGACTTTGAACTAACAAAACTTATGCTGACTGTACTGAAAAGATTGATTTTTCTTTCTGAATAGGTAATCTTCTGACTTCACATAAAAGGATGCCATTTACATCTTTTAAAATATTTATTTGGCCATTTATTAGCCATTGCTGAAACTCCTGAATGTTAATTAAGATGCTGTTTAAGGCTGGAAACTATTTTCATCACGTCACCTTTGTCTTCTATTGATTCCAAAAGAGAAAAGAATGGGAACTATGCAGAAGTTGCAAAGTAAAATAGTAGGCACTCATCTAAAACCTGTGTAAAGCACAGGTAATACCTCAGTCATTTTCAGCCTTTGCTACCCTCATGCAAGAGACAGCAAAAGAAAAATTCAGTACTGATGGAATATGATGAAGACGTGCATCTATAGATATGAAAAATACAGACTTAGCAATACCCTAAGTTTTCAGAATAAAAATACTAATTTCTTATTCAAATGGTCAAAGAAAGAATTTTCAAGTGTCTTCTTATGTTAACCTTAGTACTTTTGAAATAATAATTTATTAATTATGATCACAAATGGTGTTATTAATGCATTTATGTTCTTGTGCTGAAAAGTTCATTGATACTTTTAAAATTAATTGAAGATTTAAATGCAAATAATGCTAAAATTTTCTACTTTTCTCTTTCAAAATTTGGTATCCATCTGAACAAGGTTTTCATGTGGATTTCTCTTGCTCTGTGGCAAGACTTCTAACCTGTGAAAAAGAAATTATTCCTGTTGTGTTTCTTTTTCATTCAGTTATAGCAATAAAATAAATAAACAACCTCAATTTCTAACTGTTGTCCAAGCAAAAAAAAAGGGAACTATTACGTTATCAGTACTGTTAATCAGTACTTTTTTAGTACTGATTATTGTAGAATCTCTTGCATAGTTGAACAGAATAGACCTCTGAATTACTCCAGTTTTTGTTTTAGTTCTTTCTGTGAGTGCAGAAACATAAAGATCATATAATAAAATACCATTCAGAAAAATAATTAGGTATGATGTGTGAAACTCCCATTATAAGCTTTGTAAATTGACCCCTTAAAATCAGCCTATTGACCAGGTCTTGGGCCTGTTCTGATGTAAAATATTAATACCTTATTTTAAACAAAGCCAAGTAACATCATCATTTGAGAATATAATTCTTAAATACATAGTTATCTGTTTTTCTTCTGTTTTTTCAAATCTTCATGAAAGCAGCATTGAGTCATCATATACCCACATTAAGTATGGCAGGAAGTGTCAAGGTGAGAATCACATTTACATTCCACTTCTTTATTATTAATATAAATTCTGTCAGTAGTGACTGACTGCAAAGGAAAGGGACAAGATGTTTTAAATAAACTTCATCAATCAATTAAAAATAGGGCATTTAAATATCTCATTCAAAAGAGAAAGTAATTACTCAGAATGTTTAAGAGTCTCCTCATTAGGTCTTAGTTGTTGAAAAACATAAAATATTTATTCTCTTTCTGTGATCTTATATAGCAATAATGTGTAACTGTAGGTGATAAATACCTTATCACAGTACACAGCATCAAATGATTTAACACATCATTTGGACCTGGTGAAATAAATTCAGCTACTAAAGAAACACAAAAAAACCAGCAAAGCAAAGCAGTAGGTATTGATAGTAGAATGTAATGACCTTTTTAAACATTCCCAGCAAAAATTACTCAATCTGACACACAGTTCCTATGTAGACCTTCTGACTATATCCACATTCTCTCCTCATCTCAGTACAATATAGTCATGTATCCCAAAAGAAAAATAGAGTAATAGGAATCACAGTCATAAAACTGAGCTGGCCATCCCTCCTTGGTAAAGGCTAAAGTGGTTGGGTATAGGCACCCTGAAAAACTCAGAATTACAGTTCTTGCTGATGAATTTTAGCCTTCTTTCATTCTGCCGTTTCTCTTAATTATCAGTTTCCCACAGACAAGGGTCTTCCTTGCCTGCCTTACAATCTAGCTTTCATCTACCTAAACTAGTAGAAGCATGATAAGGGCTGTAGTCTTTTGATCTACCTACTCACTGGCATATTTAGGTTAAAGTATCCAAAAGAACCTTCTTCATTTTACATGCCTGCACTCTTTCTTTTAGGTAACTGGGTCTTATATTTTGATAATCTCCACCATATCTATAATCAAAGCTATAAAGTGTTAAGAACCAGTAATATTAAGCTTCCTGTGATTCAGGTTGTCTCAGGAAATGCTGAAAGAAGACTGTCACATGATTCACTCAGACTCTCAGATTCACCTGTAAAATGTTTTTCACAGCCCTAGCATTCTCCTTTGCAAGAATAGGGAATGTTCTTGAAGCTCTAATTGCTGCACTACTTTAGATCTATCTAGACTTAAAACTTTTAAGTGCCGTTTTAAGTGTACACTTAGACAAATTATTTTAAGGAGTTAAGAACACAGAGGAGAATGCCTAATTAGTCTACAGTGGTTACCTGCCTACCTACATGCTCATACTGACATTTATTTTATCAGTTCTGAGCTTATCCATCATCATTTCAGTTGGCTTCCAAACGCCTTCTAATTTAGCAAAACTGCAAAACATAGCAACAACTTTAAATTGATTTGCAGACTCTGCAGTGACAAAAAACCTCTGGCAGGCTCTCTAACTTGAAGCTGAATAAATCTGCTGAAGCTTTAAAGACAAAAAACACTACTGTAACATTCTGTTCCACACAACACTCCCACTCCCTAACATGTGCCTATCAGTAGTATCATTTTTATAGTGATATTTTCTCTGGAGAGAACTAGAAAAGTACCAGCTGTTTCCTCCCTTCTAACGATGTAAGAGTAATTTCATAACAATAAATCCATCACTGACTGGCAGAAAGCAAATAAACTTGGCAGCTCTGGACCTAATATTTGGACTGGAAGAGCAAAAATTTCTATATATTTCAAGAAATTTCTAACATTTTCTTTGAAAAGAATTCCCTCTCTGTCAAAATTGTTTTTTGTTCCTGTACACTTTCTAGAAAGGTGGAGGGGAATGAATGGGTGGTATTTGGTTGGCTGGGATTTATTTTTGTTTTATATCTGATTCCATAGCTTTTTTTTGGCAAAAATGACTTTTACACTAAGCCAGCATCGGAATGTCATTACTGGAATTCACTCTAGTATATGTATGTCTACATATTGTGTCTTCCACAGATCAGAAAGTTTTCTTATAGGACAATGCCTCTGTCCACTTCTGTGTTATTTTTGTAATAGGGAGATTTGATATTTCAACAGTGTGACTTCCAGAAGTGTTAGTTAGAATGCAGGAACTGGATTGCTCGCTCCACTGAACTATTTCTATAAGTCTATAAAATCTTCTGTTTATTTCAAGTTATTATGATAGTTTGTCTGTTTTGTTCTTCACTTCTCTGGAAATAGGTTATGATTACTCCACATCAACCCTCCAACTAGCTATCTCCTTTCTTGTGTAATCAAAAATAGCTCATGCAGTATAGAAGCTATATTGGAAACAAGAACCTGAAAACTTCACAGAATCACAGAATAGTTGAATTTGGAAGGGACTTCTTGACATTATCTAGTTTATAGTCTTCCCCGTTCAAAGCAGGGTCAACCAGCTAGAGCAGGTTGCTCAGGATATTATCTAATCCAGTTTTCAATGTTCACAATGATGAAAACACCACATTTTGACTATGGAGAGAATGAATTCTTCTCACTTTAAGTTTTGCCTCCTTCTGGCTGAGAAAAAATGAACAAAACATTAATTCATTAAACGGATTTAAAAATTTGGAGAATAAGCACAAATATTTATGGAGAAATAAATCTCGCAGTCTACATCTTCAGGGTAGATAACTTTTTACTCAGCTGCAAAACACCTAAAAGAACCATTTCTGCCTCGTGCCCATGTGTGTGTGTGTGTGCAGGCACACGTGCACATGCACATACATAAATGTTGACTTACCTTTCTATATAAATGCATTTAGATACATATGGTTCATTTATAAGAGTTCTCTAAGAACAAACACACTGGAATTATATGAAAAAATGAAGTTTTAGACCTGAAGAATATCATGAGTGAGAGAATTCATGGTCATAGGAAAAACTCATTGATTTAGCTGCAGTTCAAATGTTGCACGATATGTGACTGGGAACTAACCTTTAATAGTGTTGTTAATCCCCATGCCCATGAAAATGACCCAGTAATAAACCCAGTCAACTATCTGTGCTCTGTCATTTCCTCCTCAAATGTTGAGGTCAATTATTTTAATGTGTTGTATCAACAGAGAATGCCTAGATGTGTTAACTAGCAGAGGCACACTGGTCCTATCTGTTGCCCCAAAACATTTTCAAGAGGGTTTAATCTTGATTATTACATCTGGAGTGTAAATACTGTCTATTACAGACTGGACAGTAAAGGCACAGACAGTGGGCAAATTAGGAGATACCTAAACTGTAGATGGACTTTGCAAGTGAACCTGAACCATCTGAGTTGTGCTAATTGCGTAGGTTGTCTCTCCAAAACAAATCAGTAGCTCTGGACAATGTAAAAAAAAAAAAAAATCCCTTTTCCTTTAAAAAAATATATTAGTATGCTAATCATACTTGCCAGAAGCAGACTTTTAATATAATACCATGTAGCAGAATTTGAAATTAGGGGTGTATGACTCTTAATGATATAAAAGTGCTCCTAATTTCATCTGACAACTAAATCTGTAAATTATAAAATCTTTTGGCTTGGTGATCACATTAGCCCTAAGGAACTACCATTTAAAAGAGATTATGTGTATTGCCAACAACTGTTTCTAAAGCTGTTGACAAAAACATAATACATGATCTAATATCCAAAGGTTTAACTCAAAATGTGATCAAGGTAGTGTTTTCGGTCCATTTTCACCTGGGTAAGGTGACTACAAATGTGGTTGATCAGAGAATGTGGTTAATGCAAGCTTAAATAATGATTTCACAAACTATGTCTACTGAGCCATTCCATATTCAAGGCTGCTTGGTGTGCTGGTAATGCGTTCTCATCATAGTTAAGAATATTACCTTTGTTTCCAAACAGCAGGGCTCATCCAACTTTTAAATAGATAGCAAGAACAAATTGAGTAGGGAGCTCAGTAATGTTTGAAGCAAAATAAACTGGATTCTAATTGATAAAATTATTATCTGGAAGGTAGGATATAAAATCTGATGTAATGGAGACATAAACAGGGAATATTTTAATATCTGAACATAACCTTTAGGAATATTTATACACAATATTAGAGAAGCACCTAAAAGTATGTTTTTGGACAATGTAAAAAACCAGATATTGAAAGCCAGCTACAAAATTTTGAAGCCAGCTACAATTTTCCAGTAACTTGTGTTTCATAACTAGTTCTCCTCTCATAGTGATAACAGGAAATTCTTCTTGACTTGATCTGCTAGTGGGAGGCTACACATCTCGACAAAGTCATGATTCTTCAGGTATAAATGCTATAGGGTATTGGACCAGACTACTAGTGCCTAACACTAAGGGATCTCCATAGCCAGTCTAACACAGAATTTAAGGATTCTCCTTGTCAGAAGTCCCCATGGACTGCACACCAAAAGCAGAAATGGTGAGAAGGAGCAGTAGCTAATCTAATGCTTCTGCATGCTGGCATTGCCCAGCTCAGGCATTGCACTCCAGGGCTCCTACAGTAAAGGCACTTCAGAGACACTCCAGTGTGGCTTTTTGGACCAGTCTTAAGCCCAAGACCTTTAATCTAAAGTAGGTCTGCATATTTTTTTAATATTTGGAAAGTGCTGGCTGAATTTCCCATCTCTGCTTTTCCCCGATTTGAATGACATCAAGAACAAATGAAACCTGACTTCACAGTAAAGTATATTTATATAGTTTGGCAATGGAATTTTTTGCTCAAGTGTTAAACTCCAATTCACATATTCGGTTATTTTTAGCAATAAATGTTAACTACCTAATGCCAAAAGTGATCAAAACAATTTTATTCTTTAAAAAATCTTCTGTTGCATCTTTCTTTGAGACAGATAGACCTAATATCGTTCAGCCTTGCATAGCTGTGATTAGAGAAATACAGTAGAGAGAAATTTAATCTACACAAGTACGTGTTCCCTCTTTCCCAATTACTCATATTCTTTCTACAGATATACGGATGGATTTGATTTCAGCTAGGTAGCAGTAGGTAGAAACTGGCAAACACTTCAGCTGAGGGAATTGTCTTTGTTTTTGTCAACCTTTGACCATATTTTACATTACTAAATCATACTGTACTTCATGTAAGTACTGTGTGCACAGTAGTCCTTTTTTGCTCTTGCCTCTGAAGCAATCGATCCATGTGTAAGAAAACCAGAAAATGGAACCCATTTTTATGTCTGACCTGAAACTGGTGTGCATGTGTCATTCCACTTTTCAGAAATCAAATTTAAATTACAGATACCTTAAATGTGTTTTCCTAATAACATTCTTTGCTTTTGAAGATTGATTGTTAGCAATATTTCAAATTTTCCCTTCTGGTGCTTTCAGTCTACCCTGCGGACTTTAAAAATTCTAGTAGTACAGTGAGCTTTCAGTAAAATTTATTATCCTTTTTTAGGCTATGTATAAATATCTTCAATAAAACTTTGGCATCAACATCAAAGCACTAAAATATGTCTCCTGTTCTCTCCAGCTTTTCCATATTTTATGTGTTTGATGTGAATGTGAATGTGATATTCAAACTTAATAAATGTATGGCAAAGGGAAAAGTAAATGTCAATAAGCTTCATTGAACTCTTTTATTAAATGCTTGTTATGTAAAAAAGATCTCTTAAAGTAAGAGGTGCTGTAAATCCTCTGTGCCACCATTATGTAATTCTGCAAGTTAAAAATATATTTATAATACTCTATAGAATATGTTAAAGAAATAAATCATTCCTATATATTAATAAAAATCATTAATGTATTAATATTGCCCTTATTGCTGAAAGCTCTTTCAGGTGTCTGCTTCTGACAGCCTTAAACAGTACATGCAGTGTGTGCACAGTTAATAAACCTATCCTAAAAGAAAGGATGTTTTACTTCTTCTGTTTTGGTGAATCAAAGTATGCAATAATTGAAATATTTTCTACTTGTTTTTGATATTTCCAATTAAATTCTAAGAGCTCTCTTAATGAAAGGACATGGTTTCTCTATGTTAAACTTCTGCACAATACATGTAAGTTGTGTATTAAGAAACTTTTTCTCTACATCCTCTATATGAAAAAAACCTAACCCTCATGCAATACCTCTTCCTAGCACTAGGATTCAGTTTTCTCTTCTAGGAGAGACTGGTGCAGCAAACATGGATTATGCCATCAGCCTCTGTAAGCGAGATTCAGATCACTAGTAAAATGATTCCTGGGGCTGTAAACTCCATCCTTATAGTTCCTTTCCTTCATGGTTCTAAATCAAGTCATGTGGTAGGGTAGCATCTGCAGGGAATCAGTTACCCCATTCGCAGGATCCAACTCCTCCAAATGTCAGGCGGCTCTGGCTTAAAGGGTACTGGGCTCACAGTAGCCAGGGAAATGTTTCATTTCACATTTTGGAAAGCGCTATAAATAGTAACAATTGAGTAACTCTCACTGCCTGCTGTGAAGTTCTTAGTGACCGTAAGGGCCCCCTCAGCAATAAAGGTAAGAGATACACTAAGAACCAATGCTCACATGCATCCACCTGCTCCCCCTCAGTGCTGCTCACCTCAGTGCCCCACTGGGCCCCATCAGCTTCAGTGAATCCGGTCCAAGGTTTGAAAGCACAAGCAGTTGGAGGGCTGCTTTGGCAAGCATGCTGGATAACAGTTCCCTTGGTGATGTACACCAGATGTACAGATGCTGTAACTCTGAAACAGAGTGTGTACAGTTTCCCCTTCCACACTTCAATTTAGCTGGTGTAGGGCTTTGTTTTGTGATCAGTCAGTAACTTCTGGAAGCACTAGATTGCCCTCTTCCCCATTTCCCTCATTCTGCTTTGCAATAGTCATTTATTTCCAGTACCTGCAAATTTAGTGCAGGTAATCTAGGGCCCACCTTCTCTAAACTATCTTATTTCTGTCAGTCTTATTTCTGTCTATTATATGACCACTTTCTCCTTACAGCTGGAGGATAAATCTCAAAGGGAATTATCTGAGGTCCAAAGTAGGGGAAAGTATAAATTTTTTAAAATGTCATATATAAATCTGTGTTCTTTCCTTCTATATAAGAGGTTGTCTGTGCATAGTCATTCCCTGTAGCAAAGCCAAAACTATGAAACACTCAAATATGGCTCCCTGTTTCATGAACAACTAAATTGCTTCAGTTTTACCAGGGCCACCTCTGCAAACAGCAGTTACCATGGCCGGCTAGCACCCAGCCAATTCACACCTTCTTAGGTTTCCCTCTCAGTCCTTTTTTTGAAAGTAAAAATTCATAGTGTTTTCCCTGGTCTGTTAAAAATCTTATCCTTCAAATCAAAGTGGAGCATTAAGAGAGGCCTCTTACACTTCCTAATGCACCTGACTAATCCTCAAAACAGTCCTCCTATCCTCCATGAATTTATGTATGAGTAGATTGGCATGATTAGCTGTTCTTAACTGCCAGAGAGAACATTTTAAATTCAGAATTAACAACAATGCAATAATTAGACTTTGATCCCCATGAATTTTAGTAGATATGAAATTTCAGACCACATATGAAGAAAGAGTTAAACACTTAAAGAAGAATTCAGGTGAACTTTAAGTGCACACAGCAGTGATTTTGAAAGCTACCACTGCCTGAGCCCTGAAAACCATCCACACTTTGAACCAGCTGCCTGACTCAAGTCCAGCAGAGCGCAGGGCAGAGCTACAGAGCTGCCTCTGCCACTTCCCACCAGCACCTTGATCCTCATGAGACTGAAGAGTGTGGTGTCCTTCTTTCGGCTCTGTTAGCTGAAAAGCCATGTGTCCTGCTGCCTTTTTCCAGGAGGGCTTTCCAGGAATAGGGAAGCCACATCTCATAGAATCATAGAATCATAAAATAATTAAGGTTGGAAAAGACCTCTGAGATCTTCAAGTTCACCCATTAGGCTAACACTGCCAAGTCTACCACTAAACCATGTCCCTAAGCACTACATCCACATTTCTAGGGACAGTGATTCCACCACTTCCCTCTGCAGCCTGCTCCAATGGTTGACCACTCCTTTAGTGAAGAAATTTTTCGAATACACAAATTAAACCTTCCCTGGTAGGAATTGAGGCCATTTCCACTTGTATCACTTGTTACCTGGAAGAAGAGAAGAGCACAAGCACTGTTTTCATAACCACTTTCTTTTAAAGTATGACCAAGTTGTGCTCTTTCATTGCTTAGTTCCAGTCATGAATGGTTAACACACACACAGACTTGTAAGCGATGAAGCATTTATTGGTTCTCACCTTTTGGCTGCAGCGATTCTCTCCCATCTCCTGGGAAAGGATGTGAAAGCAATGGTGGAACACAACACTGTTAGGTCATTCTTTTCAGTAGGTGCTAGAAATTCATTCATTCATCGACCTGTGGGGGGAATGTGACCAGCACAAGGCACATGAACGACTCTTGGGTCCCAGGCAAAAATCCCAGTGAACACCCAGTTGAATTGCTTCCCTTAGCCTCCTCTGTAAATCTGCATGTTCTAAACAGCTTCCTCAAAAGGAACAGAAAGACTGAATTACATAATTTTATTTCCTTAACATATGACAGTGCATTTTTACTTTTTGTTCACTGTGAATGATTGTGCAAAAAATATAAAAATCCAAACTACAAAATTTGCACTTACATCCAGGACAAGCTTCCGGGCCATCAGTCCTGCCTGGACAGAGCTACTTTCCTGCCAGAGGAGACTGAAAATCTTCAAGATTCAGGATTTCCCCCGCTGCATTTTTCTAAAAGCTATCTCTGGCTTTGGTTGCCTGCCTGGTTTGTGCCAAGTTGGGGTGCATCATTCTCCCTAGACACACTCTTAAGTGTTGGACCTTGGGGCATACTGTCTTCTTGGATGCAATATTATGATGCCAGAATTAGGTTGTTGGACCTTACATTTCCTTTCTGATTGTAGTCTATAATGCTTAAAAACTCCCCTGCAGCAAAATCTCAGTTTTCCCCCACACTGTCCTTCTGTATCCTAGCTAAAGTTTTGGTTCCTGTACCATGTCATAATATCAGCAAATAAGTATAACTTTTTCAGTCATTGATTGATGATTCTGGTGGTTGACTGGAAGCACTGCACTGGGGCCTGCCTGTCAGAAGCTGAGTTCTGAGCATTTTCTGAAAATCAGATGTCTCAGTCTCTAAATGTATCTCTGCTTTTCCATTTTTTTGAGCTTAGTTTGACCGGCATGGGTGAAATCCCAGACTCCCCAAAGCCAGCAGCAGTTCTGCCATTGATTTTGAATTGTCATATAAATCTTTGTCATGAGCATACAACGCCAATGGAAAAGTCAGAATATTGTGGCTGCCTATCCAACATTCTCAGACTTTCTGATCCAGTAATGTGTATTTAAGTTTGATTACATTCTGATATTGAACTTCAAAATGAAGAAAATTGTAAAAAACAGTGAAAACTGAAAATTGAGATGGAATAGGGGAGATCAGTTTACATAGGCACAAAATATAAGCAGAAAAGTCATTTAACTGATTTTCTCTGAGCAGTTGTCACTGTTTGCAATTTAGACTGTTTGCCTGCTACTTTCTATTAACTTTAAAGTAAATAGTTTTCTAATTTAGCAGATTGCCTTGGAGCCTCCTACTGGCTTTCTAGTAAGCTTGATCTTTTATTAGCTGCAGCACTTTGGGATATTCATTATATATTAATTTAAATTTTTAGATTTCAGAAGTACATTCATATTAGCATTCTTTTTTACTAGCAAATGGCAGAATAATTAACACAGAATATTTGATCTAATTAATAGAATTCATGTTTGGTCTTTTGAGGCAAAGCTCATTAAAAAAAAGCAGTAAAAAAACAGTGAAATATTAGTCTCTTGATATGTTCAGGACACTTTGGCTGGTGTATCCTTTTATTTTGCTTTATGTTCATTTTACCAGAAATGCATCCTTATCTACCCTTTAATGTTAATAGAATTTTTTATTCTACCAGAATTGATAGTTTGAATGCAAAAGTGGTAACACTCCATATAGTGTTCTAAAGTTAAAACCAGGGTTTTTTTCCTGCTAAGGTTATACCCTGTTTTTCCTATAAAATTCTACTGAAGAAGCCAATTTCTTCAACAAAGACCTAGAGGAATATACTGAACCAAGTGACTTTTTATAAAACATACAGTGTCTCTCTCCCATGCAGGCAATTGCGTTTCATTTGGGAGATGAGCGGAATTTGCTCCTCAGCAGTTAGTGTTTGAATCCAGGAGAGGAATGACAGCATCCTCACAATTTCTCAGCAGGCATTGGATAGATACATAATCTCAGGTTAGATAAGATAGGCAAAGGAAATCATCAATATGATTGCTAAAGCTGGGTTAAATGCAAATGGTGAAGCAAAGTGCTTTTTCAAGGCTATTCACCTGGTGAAGGCGCTGGTGGATATAACCAGGGTGTGCCCAGGACGGTGGTCATCTTACCCAGGCCATATGCTTGCCAAAAGGCTCTGCAGTTACATGTGATGTCCCTGTCCCGAGGTGTAACTTGGACTGGCAGTGAAATGGCTGCCAGAACGTGCGTCTGCGCTCAGCGCGCTCTGTGCGGGCTCTGGCAGGCTGATTCACACTGCGCTGCCAGAAGCCTGGGTAAGCTGCCAGGGAGTGCACTGAGGGGCACTTGCCTGCTGCATCCCCGCCTCGGCTTCGGAGACAGTGACCTTTGGCAGCAGAAAGGGAGCAGGGAGCCACGGGGGAAATAACATCAACTACCAGAGTTGTTTCGGTAGCCTAGGACTGCCTATGGCCTGACACATTAATTAGTCTTGCTCCTGTATTTTCTGAGTGGTAGATTGTCAAAGAAAATTACATGTGAAAAAAAATCCTTAAGTTTTTAATATAGGGAAATTATTTGGTTGACATGATTTCCTACTATTGTCTGCATGAGGAACTACCACAGCAGGTGGGCAGTTCTAAGAGAGACTGTAGAGCAAACTGATGGAGCTCGGAGCTGTTCACTGGGCTCACTGGCACGGAATGCTTCAGCCAGCTATGCTGATGGTCAGTAACTCTAAGAGAAACCACAGATGGAGGGGCACCAGGGGTGTTTTCAGAAATGACTGCAGAAAGAACAAGAATTAAAACTTCAAGGTAGACTTTGGTATGTGCAGCAGCTCGCTGTCTACAGTCTAGGGTGCTTAACTAAGTATGGATGGATGGGGAATTAGTTTTCCCTTTGTTCCTGACTGAAAAATAAGAGGATTTCAACCTTTGCTCTAGGAAGAAAGTCTGAATTTATTAAGCAAAAGATCTTCATAAAGTCCTCCTCTATGGGGGAAACAAATTATTCTCTTGTTAAATCAGCCCACGCTGGTCTGAAAGAATCCAATTTTTGATTTTGAGGAATAATACAGAAGGGAATTCACTCTGGAAATCCAGATTCTTCAACTAAGGTGCTCTGCAAACTGAATAAGGCACCTCTGTGTTCTGTGAGGGCACTCTGCTGTAGGTTACAGCCTCATATCAGACCTTCTGTTTTGACAGGCCCTCCTAAAGCTAAAACAGAGCTTCATGACTAAACTCTTTCTGATAAAATTCATTATTAATACAGACTTCCAAACATTTTATTATTTGCCATTTGGTCTGAAACATGATGGTCAAAAGCAGAACAGCTGCTGCTAGCAGTTACATTTGACAATTCCCTTTCCCACCTCTGCTAGTAAAAAGAAAAATAGAATATAAAGCCAAAAAAACCCCCACCCTGTTACCTTAGGAAAAGTAGTTGACAAAAAATATCCAGCCACACCTGAAACTGGAAAGAGAGGGGTTGAATCATTTGATTACACACTGGAAGTTTGTACTTTTTGAAAGACTGAATATTTTGGGGGATTGTTTGCTTTAACCTATAAGAAACATTACCATTTCTTGGTCTTATAAATCTTCTGGGTTTTAATAACAGCTGAAAGACATCTCAGCTCTGCACTGAGACTAAAAGTCGTCGGCTGGGTGGTTGGTTAGCTAGTCAGTCAGGTAGCTGCTCTGCTGTTAGGTTTGTTCCCACACTGCTGTAGAAAAAAGGTGCCTTTAGGGCTTCATTTCTAAACTGTGGAGTGGGTCAGCTTGGTGAAAACCTCTTTCTATATTGTGACTCCAGACTCTCCTCATACTGTGCCAAAAGCTGTGTTCCATTGTTAAATGTCAAATGGATAGGCGTGCCTCTGGATTTTTCATGGCTTTAAGTGCGTTTTGAATTATATTGTTTGTAACCAGGATAAGCGGACAATTGCAGTTTCACTTGTGTTTCACACTCCCACTTAGTGTAATTCTCTTTTGAGCTTCTTTTATTGGTCAAACCAGATCCATATTGTAGAATAGAATAAAATAAATAGTTTTTCAGCTAAAATTACTTTACCAGCCATGATTTAAGTTTTTAAGCTACAGTTTCTGCAACTGCTTTAATTGAATACTCATTTTCTTCATGAGAAATTATGAACACTTATCAGCAATATTTTTTCTTAATGAAGCTAAACTACTGCTTTTTGACGAACAGCAGATTTGCTCCAAAATAAGAAGAGCCTGGAATATTCTCTAAATGAAGTTAAACCTAGCCAAACATACACGTCAAAAATGTTGGGTGTAGTTTTCAAAAGTATCAGGGGTTTTTTTCACCAGTTCTTAAAAATGAATGTATTCCAACATGAATATTTAAATTGACCTATTATTTGAAAGAATAAAGGTTTCAAAAAACTTTCTATAACACAAACACAAAAATAATTAAATAATTCTTTAGATTTTTTTTCATTTATTTCAAATTATATATCACTTTCTTTTTCATCATATACAACTTTTCATTTCAGTCAAAACCAATCTAGTTTTTATCTAGCAGGAAAAGAGATCTACCCCTATTTCTAGTTGTAACTTTAGCAACGGTCCCTGAATATATATTTTCTTTCATTTTAAGCATGAATGACCATGAATATTTCTATCTGAGATATTTCTATATATTTATGGGGTTAGCGATATATATATTATATAACTATAATACATAAAACTATATATTTTTTGTTGTACAGTGAGAATACTTTGTGAATTCACTATACTGTTTTTTTCTGCAGCATGTCATTGAACTGCAAGTACTTTATTCCAAAATGCATAGTCAGCTGTTTCAAATAGAAAAATACAAGAGGAACAATTTTACTTTTGATGACATGAATGAGGCATCATAATCAAAGTAAAAATTTATGTATAAAGAATCTGTGTAAACACCTGGATCTATGAGACATTAGTCATTTATACACCAACCTTTATTCAGGATTGCATTCCTAACTATGCCTTAGAAATAGATAATTATCATGCCAGTGCAATTACTTCTTCCTTGAGAATGTGGTAGAAGCAATAATGATACTAAAGTATTTTATAAAGAAGCACATTTCAAGGAGAAATACTTAATATTTTAATATATCCTGAAAGAAACTGATGCAAGTAACAGGAGAAAGGTTGTAGAGTCCCAATTTTTAAAATTATGATTATTATTTAAATTTGACCAAGATATAATGAATTTTAATTTTGTGCAGGAAAGGAATCACACTGTTATATCTCCTGCGTCATCACTGTATATTGTTCAAAAAGCATACCAGCATCTATCAGAGATTAGTTAAATGTTTATGTGTCCAATACAAAAATTCCAATATAATTCAAACTTTCCAGGTTTTAGTGAATTTCAAAACTGCAGTGACCAGAGAAGCCAACAGGAAACCACATTTAATCCAGCTCTTTTATTTTGCTTAGCAGGATGAGTGGGGTATGTTGGTTATGAACCTCCAAATTATCATCTGTAGCATTTTCTATGAGCTGAACAACATCACACACTATTCACAAAGGGAAAGAGTGTTCAGAAAAGCTTTTTCCTCCCATTTAAAGTAATGGAGGTCAAAATTTTCCTAAACAACTTCTCAAGAGTTTCTTATCTCTACAATCTCCTGCCTGCCTTCAGTCAAAACATTTGTTAGCTTCCACTGGCAGACTCCCAGGGGTAGGTGTGTGGTCTTAAAATCTGCTGGAGTGGAGTTTCCAGCAACATAAACTGCCTGTTGTTTCCTTTCCCTGTAAGGGCTTGAAAAAAGATAGCTTGGCTTGAAAAATTGGACTGGAAGTGCCTGAGTGTACCCTGAGTACAACTAGAGACTCAGAACATGCACAGAAGCGCCTCCCCTGCAGAGCCCTGGCCATGCTGAGAGGTGACCTTTCTCTTAGCATAAGATTGATGAAAAATGTGTTGTACTCCAACCAGAAATCCAAATTGAAGAGGTCATGCTAAGGGAAGAAGGGGAGATATTCATCTGTTATATTTCAATATATATTAGCTGGATAATATCTGTGCCAGGAGTACTCAGTGTAGCTCACATGTTTGTACTGGGTTCCTGGAAAAAAGACTAATGTTAAATGACCTTAGCTGTACTTTAATCCCATAAATGGTTGTGCCTATTACATGCAACTTTCTCAGAAACAGTTTGCATCCCTGAGCCTTGATTGAGTATGCATTTCTTTTCTTTTTTTTTTTTTCCCTTTGTTTTTTGTAGTTCTTTTTCATTCTGTTGCTACTAAACTCAAACCTCTCATTATAAGCATCTTTCTCTGATATATAGCACATGCTAAATTTTATCTCATATAAACTACAATATATTACAACTCAAACAAATGTAATTCCTATTTAAATGACATGGGACATCCTCAACAGCAATACATTTTCCAAAAGGTTTTTTTCAGCCACATAAAATTGAAGCTTTACTATTCCAGCTCTTATTAAAGGAATTCCTTCTAGCTACTTAAAAAACGTTAATTTCCTACCAGATTCATGACAGACCATAATTCAGATTAGTTCCTCAAACTGACACTGGCATTTCTGGTTCCAAGGGTATGTCAATCACAAACACACATTCTCTGATTAACATTATTATAAAATGTGATTACTTTAATACATACTTATTTATCTCAAGATATTATAGGAGCACCTGAAGCCAGACTAGTATTCAATGAGCTGTTGTACAAAATGGGAGCAAACAACAAACCTTGCCTCTTAAGATCTAAGGCTGTAAATCAGAAATACATTTAAGTGTCTAGGAACACTTCTCTCTTAAGAAAAGCACTTAGACAAATAATTTCACTATGTAAAAGTATGTTCTTATAAAGGAATTATTTCTGGATTATTTCTGCATTAAATCTCTGAAATTATAAACCTTGGATAAAATCTTAATTTTTCTTGAGCAGTTGGAATAATTCCTGTATTATTTTACATGTCTCTGTAAAAGGTACATGCATTTGAAAAAATTTAGTGTAAGGGGTAAGTGATATCATGTCTGTCATGTTGCACATTGCTATGAAAATCCCTGATAATTCACAATGCAGACTAAAGTACAGATCCCTTCACTTATTCAGCTTCTTGATGAATAAAATTTTAAAGGTATAGTTCTGATCCTCTTATTTTATAAGCCACAAAATTTATTTATTGCCAATTTATTGTCAATTGACATAGTATTTTTATGTTTTTTTCCTGTAAGGTTCATCACTTGATAAACTGTATTCCTTTCAATGATGATTTAATTATTTTTTTATTAATTGTTTCATGGCATTATTCTGCTGAAGAACTTCACTGCACATATATATTTTTATGTAACTAAACATTTGCATTTAATAGCTTTTGAAAGGCAAGTTTACAGCTACTCTAATTAATAACTATGATATAGTGTGGATTTTATAGCAAATTAACTGTCCAGCAACAAGGCTGAACAACAATAACATAAAAGTTATGGCGTGTGCTTCATTCCAAAACTAAC
This sequence comes from Machaerirhynchus nigripectus, assembly GCA_013397975.1. Lineage (NCBI taxonomy): Eukaryota > Metazoa > Chordata > Aves > Passeriformes > Dicruridae > Machaerirhynchus > Machaerirhynchus nigripectus. Next base: position 426,369 of record VZRQ01003871.1, on the reverse strand, counting down.
TTAGAGAGAAGAAATAGATTACAAATACAGAACATTAAATTATTCCTCCATAAATTAAGCTTGCTCCTCATTTACAAATTTATATCAGAAATACTGTCTTAGTTAAAAACCACTCTAAGTATTAGTTACAGATACAGAAAATGGAGAGCAAAACAGTAGTGTTTGCTTACTTGTTTAAAAATACCAATCATATCATTTATGCCATTTTTATACTTTCTTGGAACATATGCCTATAAACACTCGTTGTTCTCAATTTTCTCAGAAGAGCTTACAAGAGTTTGTAATCACTTTGTAGCACTTCTGCAAACTAGAATTCCTACGTTGACCAAAAAAATTCAATACCACACAATAAGCTTTTCTCAGTATTTTCCAGTGTGTTCAGCAAAATTTGACTTCTAAATACCAGTCATTGAAGAGTTACTTTTGTATTTTGTATTCAAAGCTTTTAAAAGTAGAAACTACTGAGTTAAAATGCCCAAACCATCCTAATTCTTATTCACACAGAGATATTCTGAGCATACATATTCCTTCCTCCTACTCCTTTTCATCTTGTTGTGAGAGAAAATGGAAGGGATGACTAAGGTCCTGACTAATGGAAAAAGAAACAGGGAAATCCCAAGATAAATCCCAGGTGATATGAATAAAGCAAGGAGATGAGCTCACCAATCAGGTGATGTCAAGGCATTGCCTCTTGACACCTTCATCAGAGAGAGGGACTGAGCTGAGACATCCCAAGGGTGACAGGACATCACAGCCTGAAAAAGCAATTGGTAAGCAGCTGGTACATAGATACAGACTGTGATGACTTCACGCATCTTTGTGTTTTCAAACAGACTTGATCAAAGATGTACTTTGAATTTTTTTGCTCTGGTTGCTCTAACAATGCAAAACTCTACTTTACATGATATACCAAGGCATTTTTGCTATTCTAAATTGATGAAACTCCTCATTAAGTAATTTTATTATTATAGAATATTTTGCTGGTGCAACGCTAGGAGAAACACAACAGATTTAAGTCATAAAGCTTTCTTCATAATGTTTTTAACAGCTTTTGTTCCTTGAGAGCATGAGAATAAGGTGTTGCATATACATGCAGTTTTGTTGCCAATAAAGGTGAAATAAAATTAGTTTAAAACCTAGGGAATTCAGAATTTTTATGGAACACTTTTACTATTTAAAAAATACCACAGTGATATAATTTCTGTTCCTATTTATATTAATTGGCTAACAGATTGTTACATACGGGTTCTTTAAAAGATTTATTTTTCCAAAACTCATCCAAAGCAAAGAGGAAGGCAGATGGAATATGCTATAATTGTATGTTGTTTTGTAGTTTAAAAACAGTCTGTTGACAGAAACCTGGTAGGATTAACACACCCCCCCAAATTTGCAGAGACCCCACAAAATTGCTTTAAATGTAAGAAAAGGTCATGGTAGACTAAGCAATATTTGTGATTTGGTAAGTTGCTCCAGATAAACCAAGAAGCCCATGAAAACATTCAGATGTTGAGCCTGGCACAGTAGATGGGTTTTTATAAAGTCTGTTTTCCCTAGGGTCCCTCTGCAGTAGATGGAAAAAGAATCTCCTTCCAAGGACTAACCTCAACTACCCAAGATCCTAATCTGAATCCTTTGGCTTCTGACTCTCACAGACAGGGATAATACACTCTTCCACTGAGAACTGTCCTATAAGGAGTTACTTGTCTCTTTAATATTTAGATAGGAACTTAGAAAGGGTCATTTGAGCAGAAAAGAACATTCCTGCTCAGAATACGTTACCAGAAAGTGCTTTGGTCCCTCAAAAACTAACTCATATTAATTTTAACTACTGAGTGTCCTTAGTGACTTCAGTTGTACTACATGTGTCCTATTAAGTCACACAGTTGTCTGCAGCTTTACTGCAGGGGGTAAGAATCCAAGTTAGCTCTGCACACAGAATGGAGTAAAAGAAATATAAAATATTGTTAAAAATCAAATGGAGTATAAAGTTTCTTTTTTATAATTTCAAATTATAGGTGGATGTTTCCTCCCACCCTTCTCTCTCTCCTAATCATCCTTTGAGGGTGGAGTAGCAGAAGCAGGCAGTACTGAGACAGTTCAGTTAGAACGTGGAAGGGAAGGCGCAGATGTGGTAGAGCACAGAAGAACACGAGAAGGGGTTGTGAGAGGAACTTGCCATCAGTGGTGGTGCCACCACTGAAATACAAGAAGCAGTCTCTTATAACCAGGAGTCAGAAAAGGTTAGTAAAATAAACAGATGAGAAAAGGAAAGGAAAGGAAAAGGAAAGGAAAAGGAAAGGAAAAGGAAAGGAAAAGGAAAGGATTGTTCTGTCCTGCTGGGGTTTATGACATGGAGAGCACATAGCTCAAAGGTCATGATTCATTGTATATCAACTCTATGAAAATGTCATACTTTTTTGTTTTGGTGAAATTCTAAATTTTTAATTTTCAAAACACTTTTTACTTGCAAAATGTTTTCATGGGGGTATCTGACAAACATCTGGATTTCCAGCAGTTGCATCTGCAAGCATGTTTATCTGAAAATTGATGTTTCTTTGAGTGAGTTAGTGAGGTTTTGGTTTTATTTTTCGCTGGATGATAGTGGTCTATTTTTGCTTAAAAGATTTGTGTATCTTAAGTGAATATTCTTTCATAAGTTATCTCTTTGTGGGCTGTGTAATGAACTGTGAGAAATAAGTGCAATTTCAAGTGAAATATCATAGCTGCATAAATTTTACACATACATATTTTAAAACATCTAAGTATTCATACATGAGTGTTAGTCAAGAAAATAAAATGTGTCCTCAACAAGGTAAAATACATAGTTTAGGAAAGAATTCAGGACTTGTATAATAAAAATGTCCTGAACCCCACCTATGGAAAAATGTATTAACTAAGAATTAATTTTCAACAATAATTTGACCTTTAAGAGTATTTCTTCTAAAGAGAGTATCATTGTGCTGAAAAAGCAAAAAACCCAAACAGAATAAAAAACAGTGCAGTACACAGGGACATTCTCAGATGAATACCTGGTGAAGAAGTAGACGTGTTCAGAATTTTTCTGTGTACCAAGGTTATCCATTTAACTGGTGCCTCTTTTACTACCTCAGAGCATGCATTTTTCCACCCTAGAAGATTTCGCACATGAATGGCAGTAACACATTCTGCAATTATCCTTCATCCTATGTCTTTGTCACAATGTGTAATGCTGAAGTCTTTCATTATTTGAAACAGGGAAGGAATTTAAAATACTTCTAATAAATTTTAACCATAACCTGGTTTTTTTTCCCCAGAGTTCTTAGATTGCATAGGAGTGGGTTTTAGGTAAGGGACCTGGAAGAGGAGAATTCATTAATAATACAATTATTGATTATTGTTTTGAGAAGAACCATAAGCAACAAAATTAATTAGTTCAGAATTGTTCTGAATTTTTTTCAAAATAAAGACTTTGGATCCAGTGGGTTAGTAGAGAAAATACAGAATTCACCACTCTGAAAATTTAGACAAGAAATTTCAAGCAATTACCAAGAGATAGAGTTCATAGTAACGCTTAAACAAAATGCCTCTAATGATTTTGATGCTCTTATTGGCTCATCTAGGTGCACAGAGCGGATGCAAATCAATTTTAGTGATAACACATAGACATTTAATAATCTTTAATAAAAGATATTTTCCACATACCACTTAGAACTGGAACCAACACAGCAAATCAATGAAAATGTAGTGCCAATTTTGTCACCTATAAAATTATCGTCTTTTCAAACATATATGGATACGAATACCACATAATTTAATTTTATCTTCCACATAAAGTCATTTCTCTGTTATTTCTCTGTAAAGCATGATCGCCTTCTTGTAGAAATGTTTTGTAGCAGCTCAAAGTTTCACAACAGCTGTTCAATGGAAGATCTTTTACTACCCATTTTTTGCAGACAACATACAGGTGTTCCTGCAAAACTATTCTTGCGAGCAACATAAGGCCATTCAAAAACATAATTGCCAGAGGTGAGCAAGACCAGCAATTGGTCTTCTGGACCAATTTCATGTGGGATAACTGCAGATGTTTCATGATCACTACTTTGCTTATTCCCCCTTTTCAGAACATTGCCAAACGTGGAAGTTACATATCCGTGTAGTTTATGTTTCCTGCAGGGAGCACCAGGGACCCTCAAGGATGGCTGGCAGGGTCCCCCAGCCAGGCTCCATCCCTCCACTGGGACTAAGGTGTTTAAAGCCAGGAGCAAGTAAGTGAGCAGAGAAGTGCCTTCTCAGATCTGGTGCCTTCTCACACTAGGACAGGCTCTAACACTGGCATCATTTGAAGTGTCTGCTGAGCTCCTTTTATCCTTTAACATCTTCCTGTTCCTTAGATCTACTAGCAAAGGCTATACAAAAATGAGCCTACCAAACATGCCAAGGTTTGGTTTCCAGAGCTTCAACATAACCTTCATCTGAAACAAGAGTGGCCCCTGAGCAGTGCTCCTCCAGCTTGCCAGTGACAGTTCCTTCTCTGATGAAAAAGCCCCTATAATTCAGAGGCTGAGGATAAAAGACTTTTCAAAGTAGGGTTTTTTTCCAGGTAGTTTCAGGCTGTTTTGTCTGGAAACAGAGAAAGAAAGGATAATTTTCACAAGGGAAGCACTATAAGCAGAGGCAGTAGATAAAACTGTCCCAGTAACAGAAGACCCTACCATTTAGCAGGAACCTTAGGATGACACTGTGCTGTGTGCCAACATCATTCTTGTCTCAGCAAATTGAAAAGGGCATAAAGGAATGTAACGATTTTCAGGATACCTCCTCTCTATTGCTATAGCTCACTAAGGTAGCAGCTGCTAGAGGTTAACTTTGCACTGGCAGCACTTCACCCTGCCTGGCCCCCTTCCCACCCATGAAAGAAAGGAAGAAAGAAAATAACGATGTGCATAAAATTTGAAACAGGTAACAAAAATCAAAAGAAGGCAAATAGATCTTAGTGTGTCCTAAGCCATTCCTTTCAGATATCTGATGAGAATGAAGGGGAAAAAAAACCATTAAAATTTATCTGCAAACTGAATAGGTTTGAAAAACAAGTAGTAAGATACATGGGCTTTGAGAGACTAAATTAAATAATACTTCAGCATAAGCACCATGTCTCATAGGCTTGGGGAGTTATAGAAAACCTGAGCATAAAAAATTACCTAAATTGTCCGAAACATATAAATATAGTAAATATTTATCCTAAATATTATAATTTTAATAAATGAATACTACTGCTATATAGGTATCAATATTTTTAAAGTATCAATGCAATGTGATTGCTATTTCCTGGAATACATTTGATTATCCAGTTTAGGTTCAGTATTGGGTAGAGGTAATGGTCTCCTTGTAATGTTGGCAGCAGGTATTAATGAATACTAATTCTTGCTCAGTTTTACAGTGTTAGAGAAGTTATGTAGAAGATGCACGTGGTCCCAGTTTTACCCACCCTTGGGTAAGACATTTTAGCATAAGACTGCAGCAAATAAGTGCCCCTTTGTACCTGTTCTGTAAATAGCAATAGAAAGCGAGGCTGTTATTCAGATATTCTTTAATAATTTATAAATTCACTTGAAAAGGAAATAAACCAAGAAAGTAACTCAAGCACAATCAGCCCTGCCCTTCTTCATTACCAAATTATTCCAAATACTAATGCATTCTAAGGGAAGTGCCTTGATGCACCTCTTGGAGTTCAACAAAAATGCTTTTCAGTTTTAGAGTTTCTTAAGCTTCAAAGCTAAGCGGCAGGAAAAACAAGTGCGCTTATGAACTAATGAAATATAGAATAGGGTGGGCAATTAAGAAGAAGAGAGCCTTAAAAAGCACTTACAGAGAAGCCATATTCTGCTCCCATTTTTAACTCTGCGACCCATGTTAGCTTCAGCAAATGAGAAGTTCATGAGTCTGTCAAGGGCAAAATTTGTCATGCCATCTAAGCAGCAGATTGACTGTTCCTGAGAGCTCTTTTTCCTTTGCATAAGTACTTATTAAGGAGGGAGCAAGGATTATTTCTGAAAAACTGTATCACAGCTATCAAGGAGTGTTTCAGCAGCCCTGTTTTGAACAGCACATAGAACAACAAATAGTAATGGACTCCTGTCTTCTTCAAGACGTCCCTTTCCTCTGCATTTTTCTTACAATAGGTACTATTTTAATCCATGAAGAAATTTATATCAATAATTAGATGGGCATCCAGTAGGTCCGTAACACCCTTCTGAAGGACTGTTTCAGTGTAAGCTTCCATTTCCTTTAAGTTCAATCAAAAAAAGAGGTATTTTCCAAAATCTGCAGAATTGTTGCCATAGAGCATTTTTCAAAACATGGTGTGCAGTAAGGAGTGCTTCCTGTTCTTTATTATGCCACCATCAACTCCATGAAAAGTGTGGAACTGTGCCAGTATGAACCAGATGTATTGGGTTTTAGTTTTATCAAGTAAATAGGAACCAGCTGACCTTTTCTGTGCCATAGTTCTATTGATATCTTCTTTATTTATCTAAGCTTTCTCTGTAGCTTTTAGTTACAGTTGCACTGTGTTTTTACGGGCCACAGTACTTTCCTTCATAATTTATAGTGTTACTAAACAATTAAATGAACTCCACAGATTCTCTATATTTCAATGGGAATGCATTCCTTTTTTCAGTGAAGGGATGCACTGTACACATCTCACAAAGTTATTTTTAAGAAATATTTTGCCACAAAATGTGGTTACTTTATAATGCTTTAAGTGTTTATGAGTACAATTTATTTTGCTGGAAGTAAGACCTGTTCCAAAACATTATAGATAAGTTAAGAAACAAAAAAGAACATGTGCCCTGACCAGTGGATTACTTTTTTTCCTTGGAAATGCTAATGCATATATATATTTGCCATGGTAACCAGACCATTTTAAATTTCACAGACAGGCCTTTCTTTGCTTTGTTTCTGAATGTTTGAAAATATAATGAACCAGTAGGTTCACAGATGCTGAAGTTTTATAATGAGGGGCTTCTAAAAATGATTCCTGCAGTTTGGAACTGTCACAACCTGAAATTTCTCAAAAAATAAAAATGTCTGGAAGCAATTAGTCTGAAACCATTCACTGGTCCCAGATTCAAATGAGAAGTCCTGGATGCAGTGGAAAGTCAAGATTCATATGCGTATTTTATCTCTGCTTGTAATGGCACCAGTCTTGTGCATGTATAACAGCTGATGAGCAGGCAGGGAGCTGGTGTTGTAACACTGTCCATTTAAGTAGTGTGTGGTAGTTTTCAATCCATGTGAAGCAGATTGTCTGAAATGTCCTTTAGATGCTCATGACCAAAACACTGGTGAGTTCTTCCAATTACATAAGTTTTAAAAGATAGTAAAATACAAAATATATCCAACGGCCTTTAATATAACCTGTATCTCTTAGGAAAAATTGGGATTTCACCCTCATACAGGTTGATACAGAAATACTGAGAAGCTTTATTTTTGGGCACATGAAACAAATCAGTCCATATACTTTAAACATTATTTTTGTGTATCTTGCAATGAGAATATAATCATAAATTTGCTAGCCTTTTTTTGTTGAGCTATCAGTACAATAAGTGGCTTTTGTGAACAGAGACCAAGAATCCCCTCAGCTCCATTTCCTAAAAATAAGCCTTGGCTGTTAAGTGTACTCATTTAAATTTCATTACAATTCCTACATTTTGCTTTGAAACTGTTATCATGATCTGACCATACCTGGAACACAGCTAACAGTTCCGGTTCTGCTGAAATAAATTCACTCCACTTACACATAGCATGTAGCTATGCTGACTTCACAGGTAGACATAATTGGATTCATTTCTCTAAGAGTTTCTGTAATTAATCCATAAATGAACTGTCTTTTGAAACCATCTAACCATATTAGAGGTTGAGCAACTGGAGTACATTTTTAAAAAGAAAAGAAAGAAATAAACAGGAAAACAGTGATTTCAGCCATTTCCTGTTGGGGTTTAAAAGTCTACAAATACCTGAGGGTAACAGAAAAAAATCATCTGTGGGTGATTTTTCTGCTGAAGATAATGGGCCTGGGATTATACTCAGGCAAATATACCTATGCAACCTCTTTATTTTGTATCCCCTGGTCTACATTAGATGGTGACAGACAATAATAGCAATGATACTATGTTTCTTCAAATATTTACTCATCACATAGGTTCAGAAAACACTTTGCAAGATGGTGAAATCTTCTAACTCCTACTACCTTTCTATTCCACTTGCAGGTATCTTCTTCTGTTTGATGAAGCTCACCCCATCTCACTAGTTTATTGGGATTTTTTTTCTGCCTATCCTTCATTGATTGTATGCTCTATTTTCTGTTATTTTCCTTTTTTTTTTTCCTTTTTTTTTTTCCTCAGCACTCCTGCTAAATCTTTGCCACTCAGTTCTTTCAGTTTTTCATTTCCAAATCACAGATGTGTAGGTCAGCCTGCAACAGGCATCAGCATCCTTCAACGTCCTTTAATTATTGTGCTGAAAGCAGGCCAGAAATCTTTGGACCAAATTGAGCAGTGAGACCTGAATCTATGGGTTTAGATCAATGCAATACACCTGCATCATATCTCTTCTGTAGTGGTGTGAGAAATTACTGCCTCAATTTTGTGATGAATAAATGTAGCTCACAGCTTTGTTCTTGCTTGGGATTATATAATGCAGCCCAGAGAGAAAGGCACTTATATTCCTCCCTCCGCTGCCAGCTCCTTCCCAGTTGCACATTACAGAAATGAGAATGCTTCTTGATTTTTACCACTGTAAACAAGATCTAGGTTGAATTTATAATTCCCTCCTTTTTTTCAAAGTGCCCTTCAGTATTTCTTTTTTTTTTTTCCTCTAAATTTAGAAGGAAATTTTGATTCTGGCAGTATTTAAAGTGTTCATATGGGAGTTAGAATGGATAACAAGTTTAGGGAGTACATCTATAAAATTCTCCTTAAGTGATTCCACTGGACCAAAGAGAGTAACTGTGTTGAAAGGCACTTCTAACAGAATCTAAACTGTTTCAGCTTCACAATTTCAGCTCTGCTTTAAATGTCAAGGATTTGCTCTTCTCTGGTAGAACAAGAGTATAAAAATGTGTGATCAAGATTTAGTTTTAATTTTAGTTATGATTTACAATTCCTGCAGCAAGGGGGGATAAATTATTCCTCTGTGTTTGTTGCCTTTAATTTCTGGAAGTTGGGAGTTATTATCTTACATCCTAGGGAAATAAACCCATATTTTGAGCCTGTTTTTATGAAAATCAGTAGGCAATTTACTTTTTAACTCCTCTGCATACAGCAAAACACAAACCAGAAAACTGGCAAAGGATTGGATCTTGAAATAAAAAAAGAGAGAAAAAAATAAACTGCATTGGGTAAAAGGGACATATATAATGCCAGCAGGAAAAGTTTTGAGAGAGATTCAGGCTTTGGCAGCAATTTTGTACAAACGGTATGGAAGGTTCCACTATACAAAAGCTATTTCCCTAACATTGCCAGGTATGAAGTTCTTAAAAAATTATATTTTACAGTGAAACTTACTGAGACAAAGATATTACAGAACTTCTAAGGAAATGATTAAGAAGTTATGCTGCACTTTTTTCTCTTTTTTCCTTTTTTTTTTTTGTTAACAGAACGATAATTTTATCTTCGAAATCAACTAGAAGGCTAAATTATAAAGGTATTTGGCAAGTCTAAAATGTTTTCCACTACTGGTTGTTTTCAATAACATTTCACAAAAGCCACTCAATAAGTATTCTGATGCCTAAAAGTTCTTAATTATGCGAACACCTACATTTGCACAAAACAGCGCTACATCCAAGAGCAGTCCTCTTCTCACCCTAGCCCTTCTTCTCCACCTCCATGCCCCTGCATTCATTGGGCTGGCAGTAGTATTTGACCAAACATGGGCCAAATTGCTAAGTAATCTGGAAACCAACTGTTTGAACCTGAGTCCATTCTCTGAGTCAGTTCACTGTGTCTCCACCAAAGTTCCTGGAGAGCTACAGCCCAAGGCAGGAGCATCACTCATTTAAGAAGCTGTAGTGCCAGAAGGGTAGGTGCTTGTAGGGTCTGGAACACACTGGGTGTCAGAGAAATCTGGGCAATAGTGATAAAGAGGAACATCCCAGTAAGTTGCCAGTGAATAAATACCGACGACAAGGGTGATATGTCAGGGCCTCAGTTTAAACTAGTGTTACCTGTCCATCCTAAAATGATTATTGCGAAACTATTTGAGTTCCTCTGGATTAAGTTCCACAGCTCTGTAAGAGTTTATGAGCTTTTGCCAAAGAGTGGAGCCAAGCTGGCTGTCAAGTTCCCACAGCACTGCTCAGTGTGGTAAGAGGCCCCTAACCACAGCACCAGAGTCATCTCCCACATGCATCCAAGGGGATCTGCCTGAACCATAATTTACCTGGTTGGGCTTGCAGGTTGTCCTGCACGTGCTGGAGCAGGGTGGAGATGTCTTTGGTCCTTTGTATCCTCTCTGGCTGGGTCAGTGTGCACTCGGTGAGACTAATGTATCAACAACTGCACAGAGCTGTGCTTGCATGAATAATCCTGCCAGAACTGCGCTGGCCTCCCCCAGTGTCTCTGCATCTGCGGCACAATTAATCTGTCAACTGAATAAACTGTCTGTGGATAACCGAGCACTGGCTGTGCACAGTAGAAAATGAACATATTTAGTACACTGTACTGTGATAGTATAAGGACAATTGGTGATTAACACGTAGGTCTTTGTGTCACTGAAATTTACAAATATACTTCATTAACACTGAAAGCAATCATAGCTGAAAGGGGTGGAGAATTTTTTCCCTAGGCTTAAGTTGTAGTGGAAGTTAGCTAATCAACTGTGTAACAGGGTAGGAAAATTCAAACTAAAGTAGTGTTTATTACAGCCTTGGTTTAGTAACAGGTGTAGCTGCAATGTCATGTGCAAGTGACAAAATCATGTCTACATTTCTGAGGAGGAGACCTGTGCCACAAACCTTGCAAAACCTGGTAGTCAAGTAGCTTAGTACACTGGAAACCAGAGCCTGTTTCCTCCCCTGGATGTCAGCGAATGGACTGAGCAAACTGTATTTTAGGGGAGACAATAGAGAAAAGCTTGTCAGAAATACGAAATCACCAATCATTTTTGGCTCGGACTGGACAGTATTGGATTTCTAGGGCAGAAGAGTTATTTGCAAATAATTCTAGAGCAGAATAGTTATGTGCTGAGTAGGGAGGAGCTAACCAAACAGGGCTGGTCCCAAGAGTGCCTGCAGGTGGCTTTGCTGCTAGAATTAAAAAAATGTTCTGATGACAAACAGACATGAGGGGCTATTTAGGTATGAACAGAAAATTACCTGCTGTGTTTCAAAGAATAATGAGCTGTGTAAGGCAGGGGGTAAATGGTGTTGTCTGTTATCTGGATGACATGCTAATAACTGGGAAGATTTCAGATGAATATTTACAAAACCTAGAGGAGGCCTGAAAGAAATTGCAAAGATGTGATTGTCAAGCTAACGAAGTTTAGTGTGCTAATTTTTGTTGAATTTTTCCTCCTCCCATATACCCAAGCCAGGTAACGTAGCATATGGACAGAAAATTAAGGCTACATATCTTCCAAAAATTAAAATCCAGTACACATAGAATATAAATAGGGCCTTTAAGATTTCTCCAGGGCTGAGCTTTAGGGCCATGAGATGAGCAAGATTTTGCATGCTGTGGGGGAATCGCGGGAAGAGTCTGTTAGACCGCCAAAGTATTGTACACTCTAGAATATGTTGTGGGATTTTATTTTTTAAATTGTGGTTTGTTAAATTTTGTTTCTTAAGAGTGAGGGTTGCTTCAAATGTTAGATGTCCAAGGTATACCTTAGAATATTCTGCTGCTTAGATAGGACTGTGGAATAGTCATTCCAAATGTAACGACTTTGTTTGGTGTGATATCTGTTCTTCAGAAAAAAGGTGCAATGGCTTGGGACAGAATAAAACGTTTTTTTGTGGAAGCAAAAAAAAAAGAAAAGGAATTTAATAGTTCATTTCATTAAAATGACACATTATCCATGACAATAGCATGCAATTCCTCTCTTCCAGGAACTGAGCCACAGCTTTAGACACATATAAATCTAGGGTTCAAAACATGCTAGATTCCCTTCCACAATATTAGCAGAAGGTGGGGGAAATTACTAAGAAAGGTATTCAGACTTGGGATTATTAAATTCCACACAGAAAAAGAATTTTTGAGCTCACAACAAAATCACAAAGAGTTAGTAAAAATACTTCAAAGATGCACATTCCCCATCTGGTGACAGTGAAGAGCCCAGATCTCACCAGATCATTTTAAAGACTGTCAGAGAGATATGCTAATCTGGAGTTTCTGTCCCAGCTTCCATTTGTTCAAGGAAAGTGTTCATTGACAAAGAAATGCTTCACTTACTAAATGACCTCTTTATTGCAGTTATAAATACTGCCCTATAAATAAGAAAAGCCCCTGTACCAGTTAAGAAAATTACTTTTGCATGCTCTGACTAACTTCATCACATAACAAAAGGGAAACTTTATTCTTTCTAATTCAGAAGATTGAATTAACCATGGAAAGTGCTGGCTGAGGAGTAAATGTAATAATACCAATATATCTACAGAAAGTATGCAAAATAGGCTTAAATGGGAAATAAAAATGAAGGAAGAAGTTAATTTAGAGAGCAGATGCAGAAATCAATACATGGAAAAGGCAAGGAGCAGGTCTGGCCAGCCATCAGAAGATGGCACAGTATTAACAAAACAGTATCATGTCACCTGTTACAGAAACCAAATGGCTGAATGCTGATTCCTCAAGGAAACACTATGCAAAAGTGCCCAGGCAATGGAAACATGATCTCTCAGAGCCCAGAACTTGAGGTCTGTGATAACAGCCTTTGTTATTTATACCTGAAAAATGTTTGGAGAGGTGTTTTATTCTTATAAATGTCACGTCAGAGGAGTGTCTATGATTTTATTCCGTGTGAATTTCAGACATTATCCTAGCAAAATGAAGTAAAGGTCCAGCTTTGAATGAGTTACCAAAGCTATTTCAGCAGACACATAAATAAGGTCAGAGGAAAAGTAGTTGGAGAAGCCCACAAGGTGGCAGCTGAAATTTCTTGTGAGCACCAAGGTTTGCCCTACCACCTCCAGCTCAAAAGACTTCTTCAAAATTGTTGTTCTACATTCCATTTCCTAAAAACAAGAATCAGCCAAGACCACTTGAGAATGGTCAGTGCACCATGTAAATGTATGTTTCACAGCCTTGATTCCACAGAAACACAAAGCGGGGTGGGAGGAATGGAGGAAAGGTTTAGGAAATGTGTGGGTGGACTTCAGTGGTGTATTAGGGAAATGGAGAAGATAAAGATGAAAAAAGGCCAGCTGTACAAGATAGCATCTTAGTTACATGGCATAAACCTGGAAGTAAATTGAAATGATTGGTTTTCATTGACTGGAGAAAAAGAAGATAATAGAAATAGAATAGAAAGGAGCAAAAAAATTCCTCCAGGTGAAATCCTAAATTTCCTCGGTCAACCCCTTCAATTGTATTTGCTTGCCTTGACCATACAGCTCTAATCAACGAAAACTTTCAGACTTTCATGAGACCAACAATATATTTTGATTGGTTTTGTATTGAAGTTATTTACAAAATTTACAAGGAATACTGTTCAGTAGATTTTCTTTTTTAATAATGTGATATGGCTCCTAATTGCATGGATTTCCTTATTTCCTTTTCTTAGAATAGGGCATTTTAAGTCCATATGTGATTGAGAAGATTTCAGTTTCAGCTATGCTTTAAGCCTCTGCAGTAACACAGGTTATGTTGTTCTTCGCTGTTGTTTCCCACTTTCCTGGCAGTGTATTGCAGATGAAAAATAATGTGCTGTTCATTATATGCTGTTCATTACATGCCTTTAGCAAAGAGTGCTGGATTTTTTTATTTCATATCCCAGCACATAGCAAAAACATAACACAAAGCTAGAAGGAATACACTGCGCCTCATGCTGCAGCTCTGATGGTAGAATCCCAAAACTATTTTATTCCAAATTAAAAAAAAAAAAAAATCTTTAAATTATTTAAATTTTACACTGATCTTATTCAAGGTCTTTAAGGATAAAAGCTGTGGGGAGCTAAAGCCATGAAAAGCAGCTGTAACTTCACCATCCTTGTTGAACCTATTTTGTCCAGCATAAAAAGAAATAACATGCAACAGAGATTATGGAAAGATCCAGAATCCTCCATTCACAACTTCATGTCTTCTAAACTAAGGGTGTTAGAACAATTTATCTTCTCAGTGTAAAAAAATGCACTCCCTCCTTACCAAAAAAATAAGGGTCAGGCTGGAGCAGGTAAAAGTTAAATTACACATCCATGCATTCACCTCAGTGAACCTCAGCTGTTGTCTACAAGAACAACCATTTTCAGAAAGAAGTCCCTGCCTGTAATTCAAAAGCAATTGTTCTTTTTCCCCATAGAAATAGTTCCTGGTTCAAGCAGACAGGCTAACATACGCATTCCTTTCACAGAGAAAACATGCTCTCAGTGGTGCTCAGGTAGGCAGGCAACCAGGCATGGAACTGAAAACACTCAGGCAGAGTGCAGGCAAAGGCAGCCTTGAGTTACTGGTGAAGAAGAAGTTAAACAGGTTGAGTGGCATAGGTCATGTCTCAGATAAGCTCCTACTATTTTTATTTTGTTTAATATTCTCAGAATATTTCCAGTGAAAGGAGGAAGATAATTGAGTCATCCCAGCACCAACAGCATTCCGCCTGTCCAGAGCAAGGAGTCACAGCATCACTGTGTAACAGTGTGCAGCCTGTGACCCTGCCCCTCACACGTGTGTGCACACAGGTGGACTGCACAGGCACAGGCTGGAGTAGCGCTGAGTATCGACCTGGATCTTTGCTGAATTGAGCTGCCTCACAAAGGCACTTGAATGACCCTTCTTCTTCTGAAGATTCATTAAAAAGGAAAAGGTTCGTTTCATTCTTCTGAAGATTCATTGGAAAGGAAATAAGGTATTCTTCTTTTAATGGGTAGCAGGCAGGGGAAGATGGGAAGAGGGTAGCAGAGTGGCCAAGATGAAAGTAAGGGCATATTCAGGGACCACCAGTGCAGTACCAGCCTGGGGTCTGCTCAGCCTTGAGCCGCAAGCAGTTTTATACCTCCTGAGTCTTTCAGATCCCTGACCAGTAATGGCTTTTAAGGGGAGAGGGAAGAGGGTGAACCATGATTTTGGCACCCTCCATGTCCCAGGGTAGTAGAGAGGCTGAATTTTTTCATAATTCCATTTTCCTCAAGAAACCAAGTCTGTTGAAAGAAATTATGGAAGCACCTGCACAGACAGTTTGGGCAGCCTTTCACATATCTAAGGTTTAGAGAGAAAAAGAAATGCCTACTCATGGTCAGAAAAGCCAAGTATGAGAAAAAGAAAAGAGGTCTGCCAAATGAGCTTGTTCATCTGCAAATTACACATTTGACTGAATGCCGTGAGAGCCTAGTTCTCCTCAGAGTGATACTTTGGTGTCCATGTTTTTCTTTCAAATATCTGCTTTCATATCAAGTTAGTTCAGTATATCAGTCAAAAGAAAATGTTTATTTCTGGCAGACCTACAAACACATTTTGAGGTTTAAAAATCTAGTTGAAATCTCTTTGATTCATATTACATATATATTACATTACCTCTCTCTCTCTTTCTTTTGCTTCTCTCCTAATACTGAATAACTCTTATCACAGACTTTGTGTGTCCCTCTGGTTTTCTAAAACAGGCAGAAAATAAATATATCTCTTCTTTTCCTCCCGAGCCCAGGGATGAAACTACTTGTCTCTGTTTATTTGCTTGCTTTTGTACGTATTTATGTGATAAGGGGCAAATGTGTGTCTTGTGCATGTGTAAACAAATTATTGAGAGAAAATAAGCTAAGTTTTATCTTTTGTTCTGAAAGCTTTTAGAGTAATGTAGATATTCTTATCTTGTGCAGAAGAGGACATGATAATGTCCATTATCCTCTGCAAGTTTTGTTGCCTGCACACATCAGCCTGTTGTTCTGTTGTTTCAGAGGACCATGAATGTTATCAAAGACAGCAGTTAGCACAAGGCATGCATTTTCTCAGAAGGCATGTTTTGAAATTTAAAAATTTAGTCAAACGTCCTGGTGAAAATTAATGGGAAGCCAGAACAGGGAACTGAGAAACAAGGCAGCAGTTTAATGAAACAGAGGGCCAAAAAAACCAGCTATAACCCATGCAAACCTGAGGCCAAACTGGAAAGTGTCAGCTCATATTCAGGGTTGGAGACCATTTCTGCTGGTTCATTTGTGATTGTCTGATCAGTAGGTGAGAGTTTATAGCATCTGTTCTATTTAGCGAGAGCTAATTTAGAGCTGAGCCTGTAATGGCCTTTTGTTGTGATGAGTGGTTATCATCAAATGAGGTGTTGAAAACCCTTACTGCCATCCAGTTAAGGCAGGTTTCTGACCCACCAAAAATGGCCCTGGCCATTCTCCTGTCTTCCAAGACTAATTTTTATGTGCATTAAATTGGACAGAAAAAAGTCTGTTTCAGTTCTCCCAGACTTTTTCTTCTTTCAAAACCCAGAGATCGTAAGGCCACCCCATGTGAGGGTGTTGATCTCTGAGCTTTGTTCTCAGGGGCAGGGAAGCAACAAAGAGACAAGCTGTTCAGAAGTATTTGCCAAGCTGTTATTTAGCCAGTAGTTTCAGTCATTCTGAATGAGTCCGAAAAGAATCTAGACCACTCTTCTATAGCATATTTCTGATCTATTTTTTGTTCTTCTTAACCCTTTACATAAATGCTCACAGTTATACCAGTTGAGGGCAAAACTGAACAGAGCACAGTGAGAAGTGTCAGCATAGAGTCTGCTTGCCATCAGCTGCTGTAATGCAGAGCTGTGGTATTCCAGATGCAGATACGTCACCTGCTTTAGGGCCCACAGTCACTTCAGAGGCAATGGGCAGCCTCAGTGCTGCAGCAAGGCAAGAGTTCAGGTGGGACAATTAACCTCATGCTGGTAAGCTCAGTCCCTGTTACACTGATTTCAGGGCTCACCACTGTGTTCCCCTGTGTTGGGTTTACATGGCAAGATTTTGATGGGTTGAAGGATAGCTTCAAGGGTGGCTTCTGTGGGAAGACACCATAAGCTGCCTCCGTGTCAGGCACGGCCAGTTTCACCTAGCTCCAAAACAGACACTCTATTGCCAAAAGCTAAGCCCATCAATGATGCTGGTGATGCCTCTGTGATAATTTCAGAAAGAGTAAAAAATTCTGTGCAGCATCTGTGGGAGACAGGAGCGAGAAAAATGTGAGAGAAACAGCCCTGCAGGCACCCAGATCAGTGAGGAAGGAGGGGGAGAAGGTGCTTCAGGCACCAGAGCAGAGATTCCTCTGCAGCCCGTGATGAAGACCGTGATGAAGCAGCTGTGCCCCTGCAGCCCACAGAGACCCACAGGGCAGCAGAGATCCACCTGCAGCCTGTGGAGAACCCCAAGCCCAAGCAGATAGAGATGCTCTGAAGGAAGCTGCAGCTGGTGTAGAGCCCGTGGAGGAGCAGCCTCCTGGCAGCAGCTGTGACTTATGGGGGACCCATGGTGGAACTGTCTGTTCCTGAAGGATGTTCCCCCCATGGAAGGAACCCATACTGGAACAGCTCTTGAAGAACTGCAGCTGGTGGGAGGGACCCCGTGCTGGAGTGGGGAAAGAGTGTGAGGAGGAAGGAGTGGTAGAGACAAAGCACTATGAATTGACCACAACCATCCCCAATCCTCCTGCACCCCTCTGGGTGAGGGAAGTGGAAAAGTCATGAGTCTGTCTGCCCTTTCTTGGCCTATCGGCTTATTCATCATCATTTCATCTCCTGAGGAGAGGGAGCAGACTTCTTTTTGCAAACACTTGCAACATCCAGTAGTGCAGAGATTCATTAGAGAAAATACACTAAAGCCTTATTATACACAATGTAAATAAATATCGTTATAAAAAAATATATTGAGTTAAAGCAAAGCTGAAAAAGGCCTAAAATTAAATGAAAAAATAAAATCAAAGGGAATTCAGTAATTCATTTTAAAATGCCACTCATGAATTGAGAACTATTTCACATCATCTACGTATTTTAGAATCTCACTGGGAAAGTTAGCCTGGAGCAATCAAAAAACAGGGTAAAAATTCACAAATGCTATTAGCCCAATCTGTATTTCAGCAGTCTCTGACTGCTAAACTTTTTATAATTTTGTGGGGTGGGGGAGGGGGAAATTGATATTGACAGTGAGCAAAAAGGGAAGGTAAAATATGGATGTTAAGTGAGCACATTACCTGCCGAAATTGGTTAGGGTTAGATTTTCTAGAAAAAAAAGTCATTTTTATGCACTCTTAAAGAGTTAATTTACAGACTAATATTTGTACAATGTCTCCAGCAGGCATGACTAGGTGTTCCATGTTCAGTCTATCAATACAAAACAGTCTTTCCCTGGGGATTTTAGGTACTTCATATCTCACAGAAACTCAAAATATAAGAGAGGTCAAAGAGAGGGAGGAGAAATGGAAGTGCAAAGGACTATATTCAGAATACATATCTCATGGTGCTGCAGCCCAAGGAGAGTGCTGAGAGTCCACCTGCTGTTCAGAGCTGCTGGCTCATTATGTAATCACAGAATTGTGGAAAAAATGCTGTTGGAGTTCATCTGGTCCAGCCCACTCAAAACAGGGGTAACTTTAAAGTCAGGTCACAATGTTCATACCCTTTCCAGACAAATTCCAAACGTATCCAAAGACACAGAATCCACAGCCTAGACATCTTGGTGGCCCTATGCCAGTTTCCCAACATATCCCTTGCAACAGGAAGTCCAAAATCAAACACAGTATGCCAGAGGAGATTTCACAATTGCCCAGTATTGATTCACAGTAATGTTACTCATCCTTATGGCTAAACTCCTGGTGACAAACATACGTGTTTAAGAACATGCTGCTGATTCATGTCCAGTTTGCCCTGCCAGATATGCAGGCTCTTCTCTGCAAAGGCCCTTTTGCCTCTAAAGAACACAAAAAAAAAAGATGCAGTAGTCTTTTCCTTGTCCTTTGACACTCAGTCACATACTCACATAATCACCAGTGGGCTCTCATTTCCTTAATGCTCCTTCTTCTGCCAAAGTTCTGAAAGATCAATATAGAGGGAGTTTGGTACCACGTTCCCATTGCCTGTTATAATGTCCCATTCAAGTGCTGTTGGGTGGTTTTCAGTACCTTTCCTGCCACAGTGGACAGCGTGAATGTGTCCTAAAGAAGTATGTCACATTTCACGTGGTAATCACATGGTAGCCCCCATGAAAAAGCCTTGCATAGCACTCTGTCCTCTCATACTTCACATGACTTTTTTGTGAAAATGCTGCCTGTATTTCCTAGACTGAAGATGCATTAACAATGTGTCTCTATCCAAGGGGTACACGAACCAGTCCAAGCCGGAGTCTCACCTTCTGCAGAGTTCTGCTTTGTCAGAAGTCATCATGTCCTTCCTTACACCAAAATGGGTGGCACATTTGCATTCCTGCTGGATATTACAAGAAGCCATTAAGGTGCCTCTGAAGTCTCATTTGGTGTCTTTCAGCTCACATCATAGTTTTTCCTATCTCAGGGGCTGGTTCTGAGTACTTTTCATCAAATGAGTAGCAGTTACAGAGATTACGAAAGAAATTCCTTTGCATTATATTTTCAGCCTTGAATAATTGTTCCAAAACCTTAATAAGTGGTATTGGTTTTTACTATGGCATTGTTTGCTGGAAGAAATCATTTGAGGTGAGCACTGATGAGCATACAGGCTGCTCTTTTAAGTGAAGTGGTTCTTGATGCTTTATTCTATTTTAAATTTAATTTCAGCAAGTTGAGGAATAAAAATAAAGTATTTCAATGTCTGGACAACACATTACTGACGTATATAATTTTCTGTTGACTTTGCTAACATCAACTTGCAGAAACATTATTATTTTTTCTGCTTCAGTAAACATTCAGCCCTGGATTTAGCTGTTTTGTGTGGATTGTAGTTGTTTGCTCAGGCTAATGGAGATTAGAGACCTGTGAAATGCTCAGTCAGATACTTCACAGTAGAGACTTTCTGGTCTGGTGTGTTAAATAGGTTTGAGCAGTTTCTCTGTGTTATTTAGCACACAGTAATATAAAACATGAGCATGAACTGATTTACAGATTATCCTTTAGAGCAGTACCGTAAAAATGTATAGGCATATAAAATGAAAAGGAAAGGGAGAAGAGACTGTGTATCTTAATAAACCAAGTGCATGAAATATTGAAGTATATATTCCATTGCTTAAGACAGAGTAATAATAAAAATTGCAATAAAAAAGTAGGATATCTTTAAACTAGAACTGACCTGTCAACCTCAATTGTAAACCAAAAACAAAGTCAAAAGTATCATTTCAAACACCAAAAAACAAAGATGTTATTTATTATACTCCCTAGAACTCTGGCCAAATGTGATTAATACAGATGCCCCTCCACATGAGCAGGTACACATGAACTGATAGGTAAGTACAGTCAAATAAAGAGAAAATCAGAGCAAGTACAGTGTTCTGTGCATCTAAAGGGAAAAGACAGCTTTTATTTCTCTGAGTATTTACTGATCTATTGAGAAGAAATTATTTTGATTTTGATATCTGGAAAGGGAGTATGAGGAACTTCTTATGAACACCATCATTGGTCTCTGAGCCTCTTCATTGCTCCTGAGAACTTAAATGTATGGGCTAAAATTCATCTCTTCTGCTTTTTAGCTCTCCATAGTTTAAGTACTTAAGTTTACCTAGGCTTTCAGATGATGATGAGAAAGAAGTTACCCTGAAGTCTTTGGGAGTGGGTCATCTATGCATTAAGAATTGAGAGATCTCTGACTCAGATTCCTCAGATAGCTTTCCACAGGAAGGTGAGATGAATCCAGAAGGACTATGCAACCATATATTATATGTCCCACCATTCTTACCACAGAAAGGATAGTCCTGTAACAAAACAACATTCTCAAAACTCGGATAAGCAACAGTATATAATTTAACTTCTATTTCGGTTTCATCTCCTGTCTCTATAAGTTCTGCTAAGGTTTTTGGAGCATAGACTCTGCTTTCATCTCTGTCTCTAAATGCACATTAATAGCATTGCACCGGTAATAAATCCTCATCATCAACAGGGAGCTTCTTTGCTATAGTACTGAAAGACTACCAATAACAGAGGCTGGCTTTCAGACTTCAGTTCACTACTCCTTTTTTTCTGTGGTACTGCCCATTGATTCCAGTGGAGATTCACTGGAGTACATGAGGTTAGAATTTAGTCTGTGGTGTTCACAAAGTGATGTTTCACAGCAAAACTTTTTGTTTCACCTCAAAATGTGTCTTCATTAAAGACCTCAAAATATGCCTTCATTAAAGACCTCTCCTTTGGTTTCCTGTCAAAATGATTACAAAATTCTACTTAATAAATGACATGTTTTTGTATTAGAAGTCAAAGGAAACTATGTCTCCAGAGCTTAAAGAACACTCATTACACAAACTTGTAAATGTTGGTCATTATGGAATTCTTCTGCCAGTGAAGTTCAACTCAAAAGTAGTTTCTTATAGTGCTTACAAACCAGTTTTTTACATTTAAATCCCGAAAACTCGTGTGCAGATTGTTTTTGAAGAAAACAGGTTGTTATCAGTAGTTTTAGCCCTAATCCACCTCCTGTCAATTTGAAAAGAGTATTATGGGGTCTAATCCTGCTCCTACTAATTCAATGAATAAGCTCAGACAGTACACGCAAGGACAAACACATTGCCTTTATACTGACTTCAGCTGGGAAAATATCCTTCTCTTTCTTCTAAAGGTCCTCTTGCCCTCCTCAAGTACTACAGATAAGATCTGGAATGGGGGTCTACGGCATTATTTATAGAAAATAGACTAAAAAAATTGTGTTAGACTTCCATGACTGCTATCCTGAGACCTTGACAGACTTGGGTACCAAAAATAGCATCCATGGCTCTGTAACAATAGGATTTTTACTCCTACAAAGCAAAATTGTTTGTCTGCAGAAGAAAGAGAGAAATATTTTAATGAAGTCTCCTCTGCTAAGTGTTCTTTTTTTATGGTGCCGCTCGGCCTTTGGCAAGAACTACCCTGTAGCCCTAATGCACTTCTTGCATAACAACTCAGCTTAGTAGAAAGGGCTAGATATAATGCAGTACATGACCTCCACAAATTCATTCCTTTTATGGGAATAGAATAAAATAAGTATCAATGTAATTACATCTGACATTTCCAAAAGATTTTTGGAAGAACAACAGCATTTATTACACTTGTTGGTTTACGTCACATTCTGATTTATTTTTCAAGTAATATGTTATATAGGTTTATAAACTACTTAAGGTGGAGGGTTTTTTAAAGGATTAAGTAAATCTGCTCAATCCCTTATCTACAAGCTAAAATGCATCAATTACTTGGACTGTAACAAAGTTTTGATTGTCTTTATTGTTTCTTCATCACTATTTAAGGCTTACTCTTCTTATTGCAGCAAACACTTGTACTAACAGGAATTTGGCACCACTATGTCATAACTACACTTTGATGAACTCAGTGTTTCAGGAAATCTATCCCCACTGACTGCTTTTGTTTGATTGCTCGTTTTTAATGGTTGCATAATTATTATGTCAGAAGGATAGAATAGGTGCAGATGAGCTGAGTCACTGTCTTGCAGTCACCAGCAACCACACCCTAAAATCTGGTCCATATTGTCCACTGAGGGTCAAAGACTATCCTTTACTTTGAGCACAGGCAGTGCCCCTCTCCCTGTGGGATACCAGCAGCACTGAGTAGAAATATGCTGGAGGTACAGCCACTGGGTTGCATGCCTCCTCTGCCCACCCTGTGAGCTGGTGGATGAAATCCAGTCCTGGTCTGGGGTCTATGCCAGATAGCATTGAGCTAAAGCTGATAAATCTCTTGAAAAGGTGACCAACATATTCACGTGGTTCCCTCACCTAACCTTCACAGCAATTAATCACTGAGCAGGAGGACCACATGCATGGCTGTCCTCACAGACACATGTATAATCCCTGAGGAACAGGAACCCTGTCCCCTCTTTATTCTTTTCACTCAGGCCCTTTGTTCTTCTCTGTGAAGTTATTCTCATGGTACACATATGGTGACACACATATTTCTATGAACACAGGAACCCAAAGCCTTTAAGCCACGATCCTACAAACTAAAATTTGAGTTCCACTGACTGGACAGTAGCTCTTATGACTGGGAGGATCAGAGATTAGCAGACAGATGGAACCTTTTTAGGCTGGAGCAGGGAGGGGGGAAAACAAAAGTGGCGCAGTATAAAATCAGAAGGAAAAAATACTGCTCAGCTGTGTTCTGAATTATTGGCACAGATGGGAATTGCTGCATTACTCCCTAAGAAGCTTCTATTAATTTGGTCTTTTATTTCCTTTCCTGTGAGAGTTGACCTCCTGTAGACTTTTTCTCCACTCCTTCCCACTCTTTCTGAAGAGGAACAGGCCAGTGATATACCTGCATGCCTATTTATTAAAGACATAATGTTGATAATAGAACATAGAGATCTTCTAGCTCCTAAGGCAAATGCATTTGGTGGTTAATGCTGATGAGCACATTAAGGAAGGAAAGGCCTGGAGAGAGAGAGCCTGAATTGCTCTCTAACTTATGAGCCTGTAATAGCACAGTTTTGAGTAAAAAGAAAGGAAACATCTCCTAATATTAATAAACAAAATTTGCCCTACTTTGAAAGCAATGAAATGTAGTTTAGTGGCTTTTTAGCTGTCTAACACCCAGAACTGATCTATCCTCTCCAGCACAAGTAACTCTGAGATCCCACATTCTAAAGTTTACCAGCAGAGTGAAAGATGATTTAAATGTGCCAGAGAAAAACCAGAAAATACGACAGGAGTCACAGTAAAAGGACAAAAAATTAGCCAGTCTCAGATGCTTGAATACTTGTACTCTTCCTATGAAAAGTATTACTAGTTCAGTTTTTGTAGTGCCAGAAGGAATCCTAAGTATGGAAATTAAAAGAACAAGAATAATCTGTCCCATTGGTGTGCATCTTGGCAGTGGTTGTCGTAGCGGAGCAGATTCACATTCTTCCCATAAGAAGACTGCTTGCAACTAGGGGTGAAAGACAGCATCAAGGAGAACCTCTGGCCTGGTACCAGGTGGAGTTAAGCAGGGTATAAGGCACCAGTACAGCTGTGAGAGCAGAGCATATTCTGTAAAGGCATGGGAGGTCTCTTGCAGAAAATAAAAATTAATATGAACCATGCTAATTACCTCATTAAGTAATGTGCCTTATTATCAGACGAAACAGAATTACTATCAGCATTGGTGGGGTCTCCTCTGCAATCAGATATAGACTGAGCCAGATCACAAGCATCAGACACTTTGAGCTGAAAGTGGATACTCACAAAAGCCCTCAGGCACAGGTGAAACTGTAGCTGCAGGTAATGAGGTTAGAATACAGCCCAAATCAGTCATTGGAAACTATACTGCACTTGAGAATACTACTTTTGAAGATATTACTCTTGAAAAAAATTGAACATCTATGATTTTTACTGTGTTGAATCTCTGGGCTGTAAGTCGGTTTAAGAGTCCTTGCAATCATGAGACACCAACTACAATCTCCCACAGGAGAACAGAAAGTCACTTCTGGAGATAAGTGTGTGCACCATGGCACAACATCCACAGCAGGGACATGAAGTCATACCTGTCACTCTTCTGCCTCTGTACCATGTAACAGCTCAAGGCCAACAGGTCATTTCTTCACTCATTCCCTAGACACACAAATTCTGTACAGAGGTGAAAATCAGTTGGAACCCAGGGGGCAGCTGTCAGGCAGTTCATGGAGAAGTAGTGCTTTGAAATCTATAATCTGCATCAGGAGTAGATGAGAGCAGCATTAGCTCTCTTCTCCCAGGATTCCTGCTCAAGCCCCAAAGCTGTGCAGTTATAATGTGGGCACAAACAGGAAAGTACCTACAATAAGAAAGTCAAGGAGAAAAGGAAGGAAAACAGTGCTCAACACACTGAAAACAACAAACCTGACAGCAGAAAAGGACAGAAGACTTGCTATATAAAGGTCTCTAGAAAGTGATTTATACTGGGTGAGAAGCAAAACTAATTGAAAATGCATAAAAAGGAGAGGGTTTGGCATTCCTCATTAAAGCATGTCTGCTGTTGTAGAGATAAAAGAAACACAGTTTGAACCAAAAGGTTGAGTAGAAATTTAAAATCCAAGGACAACATTTTCAGTGAATGGCACAGGCAAAATTAAGCATGAGAACTACCAGATATTGGTTAGAGTTCCAATGGATTTTTGACATACAGGAAGATAAATACATCAAATATAGTTATACTTAAAGGGGAGACAGGTAGAGACTGGTGGATTATTCTTTGATGCTGTTGTGGATGTTTAGGTCAAGCTGGAGAGAGTGGCTCAGGAAATAATCTTTCAGCTGTGGTGAGAGTGCTGGTCAGCAGGAGCTTTACTTGCTTATTGTTTACATCAAGGGGTCCAGAAACACAGCCTGCAGGGCCAAGATAAATGATCTGTAGTATATTGCTTTTATAGTGTTCTCAATTAACCATGAAATTCTAAAGGTTCACAGTACTTCAAAGCAAGGTGGTCCATAGTTCAAAATGTTCAGGAATCACTGATTTGGGGAATTCATTGTAGAGGGTGGATAAGCAGAAGGAGCCCTTATTTGCAGCATAGGAATCTCTACTGAAAAAGCAACTTTTGTAGTGCTTTCAGGCCGATGTCTGACACACCACAGCCTTTCTCTGAGCATGACACACAACCTTTGGAAGGGGAAAGAATTACAGTGGAGGCATAATATTAATGATTCAGAAAGCCTTGTGTCACAACCCTGAGCACTGCAGTATCTAATTACTAGGCATAACGGTTTGCACACAGGCTGTGCCAAATAATGATGAGAGAATTAGACACCTAAAAATGGAGTCTGCCCTCTGGGGAAGGTCAGTGTAAGCCAATTGGTGGGAAAAAAGCCAAAGTAGTGCTGTGGGACTGAATTCCTAGTCCCTTACAGAATCTGGATCTATGCTACACAGAGGGCTACATTCTGCAGAAAAATACACTGAGCCATCATCTTAAGCGAAACAGGTTTGTCTTTCAAAACCTAAAGAAGGGAGAGGATAGAATAAGACTTTCCTTCCAAAAGCTGAGGAAGAAGTGCAGGTGCTCCTTCTGAGTTCCAGCCTTGGTGTTCAGTGCAGTCAAACTGTCTGTTGGATAGCTGGGATCAAAAAGTTTTCATACATGAGGGATTTGACCCTTCATGAAGGCTCCAGCCTCTAAAGACCTTACTCACCCTTGATGGATAATGTTTTCTTCATGTTGAAATTCAAAAATGAAAATTAATTAGGAAAAAAGGTTACAAGACTTCTTATAGCTATGGTTTGATTATTCACTTAAACCAGGCTTATAAGCATTTTATGAATTACAGGCTGCACAGGAAGAGATTGAGAAAATCCCTTTCCAGCATTCCCTATTGCATGATTTCTTTGCAACACATGTAGGGAATATATATTTGCATCACTCACTGGGAAAAGAAGTCTCATGCGACCTTCCAAAATCCTTCTGTTTACCACTGGCATCTGAAAAACTTTCTACAAACTTTTTAATGAACACTGAAACTTTACAGAGTTTGCAGTTTAAAATGTAATGAAATTACATTTAGGGGTCCAGAAGCTCCATTTCTGAGCAATCCATGAGAAAATTCAAGGTTTATCAGCAATCTCTAAAAAGTTAAATTTTGAAAACAAAGTTTCTAAACGTTGTATACGAGAGAGGGAAACATTTCTTTAAAATGGACCAAAAAAAAAAAAAAAGTGGAAAATTTACTTCTTTGCTACCTGTGAAAAGAATAGTACTGGCCAGCACTATGAAACTTTATGCCTGAATGAGTGAGAGGATTGGTAGTGAAATACAGAACCTCTCAGTCATGGGACATGAATTCAAATAGGAATGGGGTTAGTAGTGACAGAAAGTCATTACTGTGTCATTGCAATGTGCTAATGTTCAGAGATTCATTGGTGGCTTGGGTCCAATTACTAGCACACAAGAGGTCACATTACAAAATGCACTATCAAAACTGGCAGAGGCAGACCCATTTCTGCTCTTTGTAACATGCTGCTACATTGCCATATCCAAAGATATCCATTCAAATTTGTGTCAAGACTCAGAGCCAGTGTGGTTAAGCAGTCAAGCTGCACACTGCACAGATTGATGAAGAGAGGACATCTGAAACCATTGATTCAATCATTCAATTTGTAATTGTAGTAGTTGCAAATTTCCCTATTTAAATTGCACAAACCACGCAGCACCAAGCTTCTACAGCCTGCAGAGGCAGTGACTGGTGGCTGGGACAGTGAGGGTTAAGCTCTCCCTGGGCAGAGCACCTCATACAGGCTCTTGGTTTCTTTGCAAGAAAGGGGATATAATAATGCTCAGCGGAAGCTGATTACTCTGCCAGGCTACAGCATCACCTCCTCCTTTCAAGGTTTGGAGTGATTTAACACTGACGGAAAGCTGAATTGTGCAGAGCCTTGAGTGAACTCAGAAGAGGCTTTTGTTTTGCTAGACTAGAAGTACATGAGTTGTTTTGATTCTCCTGGACTTACCTGAACAAATTCAGAAATCTCTGAAAATTGGAAAAGAGCAAAAAAGATTATTAGACCAAGGCAAAAATGAGTAAATGGTCCATTACAGCTGATATGTTTTCTCAAATATATTCTAAATAGAAAGGCATGAAAAATGTCATGAAAAGGAAGGAGCTGAGTTTCTGATGCAAAATAACAGTAGAGGTTCTCAGAAAAATTACTTTCCTGACTACTAGATAGAAAAAGACCCTAAGACACTGGACTGTGATAAATCTTTTAGTGCACAAAAGATTTACAATGGAATTATTATTACTTTACAGGGACAGTTCTTAGTCTTACCTAAGTGTGTATATGTAATATATAATATCTAGTGTATAATATATAATATATCCTGCATCATATATCGTGCATGTGTGTGTATAAAAATATATGAGTACTTTTTACACTTGGTTGAACAGCTTTCAAATAGGCATTAGAGAAAAAATAAGTGAAGTATTCAGTATTTGGCAGAGATCCCTAGAGACTTAGGCCAGTAGCTGTATCACACTGACAAAAGGTATTTCGTGTTTTTCAGCTCTGCCTGAAGGAATATAAAAAATAATACAGGTCCACTGGTGGTTGTGTTGGCAAGCAAAAAATTAGCTTGGCCTAATTGGCCAGTGCTGGATGTGACACAAAAGCCTATTTTCAAGGGAGGTGAAAATATGTGAAGCAAAACAAGTAATAAATAGAAAGTTGGGAGGATGACTATTTTTAAAGAGAAGGCAATAATTCAATTTATTATTTCAAGAACATTTTTTAAATATTTCTACTGTCAGTGTACTTACTTTAACATACTAAACTTGAGTTTTCTAATGGGACTAAATATATGGAAGAAGAACCAGGATGTTTTTAAGCTGGAAGGTGTGCCAGTGAGCAAAAGCAAACCTGTATTGCAGTCTGGGAACTTTACAGAATCATCAAGGTTGGAAGAAACCTTCAAGATCATCCAGTCCAACCATCAACCTGGCACCACTGTAACCACCCCTAAACTGGATCCCCAAATGCCACATCCAGACACTTCTTGAACACTTCCAGAGATGGTGGCTACCACCTCCCTGGGCAGCTTATTCCAGTGTGCAACAACTCTTTCAGCAATTTTTTTTTTTTTAAATACCTAATCTGAACCTCCCCTGGTGCAATGTGAGGCCATTTCCTCTCATCCTTTCCCTTGAGACATGGCAGAAGAGGCCAACCCCCATGTGGCTACAACTTCCTTTCAGGTAATTGGAGAGAGCAGTGAGGTCCCCTCTGAGCCTCTTCTCTCTAGACTAAACAACCCCAGCTCCCCCTTCACCAGCTTCTTTGTCCCATCTCTGACTTGCTCCAGCACCTCAATGTCGCTCCTGAATTGAGGGGCTCAGAACTGGACACAGGACTTGAGGTGTGGCCTCACCAGTGCCAAGTACAGACACAGTGCCAAGTTCCCTTCTGGCCACACTGTTTCTGATACAAACCAAGATGCCACTGGCCTTCTTGGCAGCCTGGGCACAAGCTGGCTCATTTTCAGCCAGTTGTAACCACCAGCTGCAAGTCCCTTTTCTGCTGGGTCCTTTTCCCAGCCACTCTGCCCCCAGGCTGTAGCTCCGCTTGGGGTTGTTGTGGCCCAAGGGCAGGACCCTGCACTTGGTCTTATTGAACCACACTCCTTGCACACATACTCCTTTGACCAAATCCCCCAGTGCCCTGAACTTTGATTGCTCCAGGACAAATTTCTTCAATCTCATCACTACGGACCTGACAACTAATAGAGGGCAGTAGTCAGAGGGTTGTAACTGATGAGGGAGTTTCCTAGTACTATCCCTTACCTGGGCCCCAAGGAGCAGACAGCAGACTTCCCTGTGGGATGGATCCTGCTGAAATGAAAAAGCAGGAGTTGCAAATTTGCTGGGAATCATCCCTAGATCTTGCTCTGCCCATTAGAGCGCTGAACAGCATGAAGGCCAGCAGTGGATAAAACCTCACATCAGTCAGAGTTTTACTTGAACATGGGAGCATCTGGATTTGATTCCCAAGTGCAATCGGCTCACAGATCTCAGTGCTGTGCCCAGTAGCTGTCATAAAAAGAGGCATGGCTGTCCTTGCAAACTTTCACAGTGCTTTTTAGTATTAATGTGATTTATACTTGGAGCAGTTTTACCTGATGACTAATATATACTCAAGAGAAATTTGGGAATGGATTGGCAGATCAATGCTTTGTTTTGAATTTGCTGCTATTTAGCACAAGTATTGCAACTAAAAGGAAAAATGTAGGAGAAATTAATTACATAAAATTTTCAGTAATATTTCTGGGAGGAGCACTGGACCCAGAACACACCTAATCACACAACTAATAGGAAAACTCTCTCTCCACTGGACAAAGGTGGCACATCAAAACATACTCCTGGGCTTCAGAGAGTGCCTTTGAATCTGCGCCAAAATCTGTTCTTCACAGCTTAATCCTAATTTTAGTCAGGATGCTGCAGAGTTTTACCAAATAGCGTGTTCCTAGAAGGACACAGAATTGTGTGGGGTTCCCTTCTTCCATGTGCTCATTAGGTGTCTGAGGGAACAGAGAACCCATGAACCAAGGGCACGTGGGGGAGATTAGATGGGTGATATTTAGCAGTTGCCTTTGGAACCATTTCCCAGGAAGAATGTGTCAAACTCTAGTCCATCCTGCTGGGAATCAATGGAGCCTGCAGCTGGGCTCTCCTTACAGCAACCCTTGGCATGGTCAGTACATCTCACACTGCTCCTGTTTACCACCAGTACTGTGGGGTCTTTAGTCAGTCATTACTGGGCACCATGGCCAGACCCGCACTTGAAGGCCCTGTCCATATTTTACCTCTAACCTTTGATGTGAAGAATGGCTGGAGATGGTGCCACTTTTGAAGGTGAGGCTTTTTATAGCCAGATGTTCATGTTGCTTCCAGTTAAAGTCTCAAACAGGAACTGCTGGGAATTCTTTACACTCTATTTTATTTGTATCAATTCATTTAAAATGCTGATTCTTTGGGATTGGTGTGCATTCATCCTGGTTCATATTTGTTAATTTCTCCATGAGATATAAAACACTGCCTCTTAACATTATATTGCCTTTTAATCCAGTTCTCCCAGAAAAGGATTTTCTGAAAGAACAAAGGACAAGAAAAAAACACCCAAAAAACCCCCAAAGTAAAAATTCATATCCACAGGACAAAGAAAGATTCATTCCTTTTAACCTAAATATTGGTACAAATCTAGGGATGAATTTTCTTTGTCTGGTTAGCACAGATGCTGGCTGAGATATGCCATTTCACTGATTATTTTGTACAAATTATGTGATGACAGTCATCAAAACACTCATGCTATGCCAGAAGTCCAACAGCTCCTTTTCCTCTGTTGGTGATAGATATCTGGGAAGCAAAGCAAATTTTATCAGTCCCACCAATAAAGATTTGGACAGAGAAATAACGAGGGTGAGAAATGACACATTAACATTGTGAATAATAAGGGCTCACTGTCTGAGTTGGGACCAGAAATATAAGCTATCCTGAACTGGTCTGTACCTCTTCTTAGAAAACTGTGTGCAGTTCTGGTCTTGTTTCCCTGCAAATAGTGTAAAAAAATTAGAGGAGATTCAAAAAAGGGCAAAAGGTATGATCAAATATAGGGAGCAGATTCTGTATGAACACAGTAGGACTTGTCAGCCTAGAAAAGAGGTAAGGTAAGTAGGTATGAAAACACAAGAGGCAGGAGGAGTGTGGCTAGAGAATATAACCAGATGCTTTTTTGAATACAAGAGCCTGGTTGGAGGCATCACATGGAAGAAGGAACTGCAGCCAGAACAGTCAAAAGGACACTCACCAAGGAACTGCCAAACAGTGTTTTGAATGCCAAAAATGTGCATGGATTCAAAGGGTCAAAATAAAGCCCATGGAAGTGCAACCCACTAAGAATCACTAACTACAAAAAAAAAAATTATGGTTCTGGTACTTCAGTTATTTTTACATGGTTGAAGGATGGAAGATCATTCAATGATATTATCATGTATATTTCACTGATTCTTCTTCCCTATATGTTTGTTTGCTTCAGGTTAAATTTTGGAGACTGAAATTTAGGGTAGGTGAACTTTCAGCCTGAACTATTACTGGCATTTTTTTGTTCATTTATAAGCTATGAAAGAGTTGGTCAGTTCATCCTATATATGTGTTTGTGTGTGGGTGCATGCTCTGACAAGAGAACCATTAGAAAATTAGGTCCTAACTAAGTAATACAAGTCATTGATTTTTAGGAGCAAGGACCTTGGAACATTTTCTCTTTGTGAAGTAAGCCAGAATTAGAGGAGCAAAGGTCAAATTGTCCTTTTTTTGTTTTTTTTTTTTTTCCTCTTATTTACTATTGGCTTCACTTATAATAGAATGGAAAAAAAATGCATGTCTGCATCAGGCCCCAGAAAATACAAAGTATTTGAGTGACAGCAGAAAAGTATATGCTTCCTGTAATCATTTGTACCATCTTATGAAATATCATCTAGCCAAGCATTTATTCGCCGCCCATCACCATGGTACCTTAAAGACTTAAAATTTTAAAGTAATACTACAAAATAATAAATGACGTCAATGTTTATCTGATATCATATTCTTAGCAGTAAAGATGATTTTAAGAAATTAAGTCATTTTTACTTACATCTGACTCATTCTTTCAAACCTGGCTCATTTCACATGCACATACAGTAGTGTTTTAAAAACAGAATTAGCTCCCAAACAGCAAGTTAGATACTTTTCAAATTATAACTGTACAGGCTGAATCCTTAAGGCAACACAGTTGAAATGCTTATTTAGAAATTCTACTTAAAATTATTACCAGTAGCAATTTATATTATCTGTTGTTGGATGTAATGTTGAAATAAATGGCTAATTAGTGTCAACTTGCCAGCATTTAGTTACCAAGCAGCTTGCAGGCTCTAGGGAACAGCTTTATAACAATCTACAGCACTCTCTTCAGACAAGGACCCCATTTAGCAATTGTCAAATGTAATTTGACATGTCTGTAGTATTGCTTTATGCATAGAACTTCTCTTTGTACTCTCAGAATGGTTAGTTTCTATATTTTTACTGATGGTCTTTTTTTAAGTGATCTCTCAGTTAAAGTGGTTAACTGATATTTTCTCCCTTGCAATGTATCTGCTTAGTCCCAGAGCTAGTCTACTAGTTCTGAAAGGAGATTGGTTTATTCACATGCCCATGAGAGCACAAAGGCAGGGGTTCAACCAGTCACTCATCCTTTGAACAGTGTGTGGCAGTCTGGCTGATCAATTTTATTGCTGACATACAGTCCTTCATCCACTAAATTCAGCAAAAAATCCCACCTAATAACATGGCAGATCTCTCAGGAGAGCATCTCCATTAAAAAAACCACTACTGGAAGACTCAATTCTGAGTTACTCTATAATGGGCCGTGGTGTCTACATCACTTTAAACAAAAATGGGGTTTGGAAGCACAAGCTTCCTCTGCTGAGACCTTCTGCAGTGATTGTCACAGTGTCAGTGTCACCTTCAGGCAGGAGATGGCTTGGGCATTTTGAGGGCCATGTAGGGTGAGAGCAGCTGCACCTGCCACAGAATCCTGGTTCTGTGTGCAAAGAACTGGGTTGTGCAAAGCTCCCTTTGCCTGCAACCTCTAAAGAAGGCACATTTTCACCTGTGCACGTGGGTGATGGCCAGTGTATTGTGGGAACAACCATGATTTAGGGAACACTTGGAAAGGCAACTTGCAAGTTTTACATCAAGAACAGTTTTACTGCTGTGTTGCTTTTCTTATCCTTATGAAGCGTTGGATCCATTCAGAAACATTCTCTTTTTCTTAAAACAAACATGCTTATATCTGCTTCTGAAGTCTGGGGAAAAAAACGAAACAGAAATGCCATCTCAATAGTATGTCTGTGACTGTAACACTGCTGTTGGGAGTCAGCTGAGCTGTACCTCTGGTAGCTTAAAAATCCCCCATGCAGCATGGACCAGACATCATACTTCCGTGAGGATTTGCTCAGGAACAGGCAGGATACTACATTTTCCTATTCAGTGAAGGAGAGATGATAACAAAAGATATCTTTTACCTCTTTGAATTTAGTATTTCATGGTAAATTAAAACAGAAGGAAATTGGTTACCTGAAATTTGGTCTGGATTGCAAGAAGCTGGGAGTGTTTCCTTAGTCAAGCCTTTTAACTTTTCCATGCAAAAGTTCCTGTGTTTTGACCTCTAAGTACTAAAGTCCACCTGTGCAAATCTGTTTAAGCAAAAACCCTGGTGCACATACAAAACAAAACAAAACAAAACAAAACAAACAAAAAAAAACAACAACAACAACAAAAAAAAAAGAAATAAAAAGCAAAACAAAACCACAACCCCCCTCCTCCTCAAATCTCCTGACTTATATTAGAAATTCTTTATTTCAGGAACTGCTAACCCAGCCAGGTACAGGGGCACTAGTTTAATTCTCTTGCACAGCAGGCTGGAAAACCCAGGGAGCACTACCACTTTTGAGAAGCAGATGTGGTTTTCATCATTCATGAATGATGATTCTGGCCAGCACTTGAAGGAACATTTGTGGACCTAGAGGGGACCATGTCCATCATGACTAGGCAGAAGAGAGGGCTATTGCAGCAGAGGGCCCTGCACAGCAGTAAAACCATCCAGGAATATTATTTGCAATTCCATGCAGAATCTTCCTACGCTGGAATAAAATTTGAAGTAAGCTATGTAATGTCGTTCTGCACCTCACACAACCAGCAATATTTTGCATTATTAGAAATTGTTTTTCAAAATCATTAGGCTATTTTCAGACCTGGCCGGAACCAGGACAGTAAGGCTGCAGATTCATCATGATTGTTTGTTAGTGTCTGAGAGGATGGGAATTGCTTTTCCTGCCTACTCTCCTATACCAGGATGTAAGCGTGTGCCCAAGTGGGTGGCTGGCAGCCTAAACTCATGGGCCAATGAGCAGCTGTATAATCTTCTCTGAGAGTCTCACCAGAGCAGCCTCTGGGGCTTCTCCTGGAGAAGAGGAAAGAGCCATTAGCTGAGACAGGAGACAAGAGAGCAGATGCATCATCGTCCCACCCAAGTGGGTAAAGCACGAACCCTGCGCAGAGCAGGCGAGCAGCTGGAGGGTGGGAGGATAGCCCTTGCCCTGGAAAGGCAGGGCACTGTTCTTTTCATCAACTCCAGTGCAAAAATCTTGATCTCTGCCTGGATGACCTGCTAAATCTACTGGGAAATGTGATTTGTCTCCCACACATGAAAAAATATGAGCTGTGCTGACTTCTACAAAGATTATTTAGTTTCCATGGATCTTGTACTGTTTCAATTGTTCTTTGGTCATAAATTCCCTTGCTTTTAAAATAAGTATTACCAAGTTAATGTTGATGTCTTTTCGTCTATTTTAAAACCACATTATTTTCTAACATGTTTTACATGTTTGAAAACAAAAAAATATTACTAGCTTTCCTTTTCAGCAAATAATATGGGAGCAGACAACAGACCTCAATCAATGTAATAATTCTTTAAAGAATGTAAATTAATTCGAATGAGGTGGAAGAGGGCATATGTATCTGTAACACGCATTTTAAATTGTTTCTGCATTTGCATTTGGTTTTAATGGCGTTTACGCCCTCTAGTGTCAGAAAACCCTATCGTAGCGAGGGGTTTTTTATCCTTTACTGTGTCCGTCAGTCTCAGCCTTGAGTATTTCGGCTTTGCAAAAATGCAAATGCTGGATTTATTCTTCCTATATATGTCCTGCAATTTTACAGATTTGGTACAGAGGTCGCTTGGGGTTGTTTTGACCCAAAGTGAGCTATTTCAAATATTAATTTCTGATGTAACACAAAAATATGCTAAATTACAATTTCTGTCATTATTTATTTTAACATCAGCAATACACTTACTTTTCACTTGGAGAAAAAGTTACTCCTGTGTTCAAACAAACAAACAGGAGTTAAATAAGCAGCACTGTCCCTCTCATTTTTTAAGATTATTAAAGAAAATACATTGTCTCTCACATCAAGGAAAAATGGCCAAAAAGTATGACTAATTTCAGTTATAATTTGGACCTTTGACTTATGAAATATTTCATCTTACAGCCATCAAAAACTGGGTTTCGTTAGATTCAGGAATAAGATTAATTGCTGATGATGCCACAAATAGAGCCTGTGTTGTCTGAGATTTCTTGAATTATGGGTATGCAACACCAGATATATTCCACTCATCAGTTAGAAAAGCAGTAGTGTGTTGGCAAGTGGATGTCCATGGGTGAGATTTGACATGGCAATGCTGAGATTACTGGCTGGACATTAGTAACCCCAAATGCATTTGTGTTTCCCAAGCTCCTGCAAGAGCTTCTGTGTGTGATTCAAGCTGCATTTCGTTCCCCCCAGTCTGCCAGGCAAAGTCCTACATCACACCCACGTTACTTGCATCAGCTCTCTGAAAGATCCAGTATTTGCAAAATGAAGGAATCCACTGGCTTGCTGTCTTGTCTTGCAGTAAGGAGTTAAATATGCAAAAGTTTTCTGTCACCTGATGAATACAAACAACTGAGACAAACATAAATGCTTTTAAATCCATCCATCCATCCATCCATCCATCCATCCATCCATCCATCCATCCATCCATCCATCCATCCACCCATCCATCCGTCCATGCATCCGTCCATCCCTCTACAGTGTCACTTAGTGAGCAGAGCCATGGACTGCAAGCAGTAGCACGTCTGGCCTGTCTGGACTACATCTAGTGAAACCTAAGCATTAGTTTGATCATGTTGTTTCTGACTTGTGATTTGATAGAACTTGATTGACACACCAGTTTGTCATAGCCTCTTCGCTTCCTTTTCTGGCTACTAAAGTAGAATGCACCTGACTGGTATCAGGGATCAGTACGAAGCCTCTTTTTCTTCATTCATCCGGAACATAAAATACCGGGATGACACTTCTGACATTACAAAATTAGGTTGTCAGTACAAATCATAAATGCCCAAAGACTGGTTTGAGCTTTGGCTACAATAATAGACATACGCCAAACAGACGATGTAGAAAGCTATGGAAAGACTGCAGCTAGGGAAAAAAAGCAAATGAAGGAGAATATGTTTGCAGTTCCAGCCTGAGGAAAAGTGAGACAAGCAGAGTAGCACTAGATAAAACCTTAAGATAGTTCCCTTTTGAAAAGGGAGTCCATGGAAATTGCTTAATAAGGTTCTACATTTGTTGCATCTCTATGGCTGAAGAAATCAGATTTTCTGCAGAATTTAGAATTTGTTTTAGAGATCAAGTATAAATTTTCCACTTTGAAATACTAGCACCTCGAAGCTTCCCTGCCATCTGAAAATGGAGTTACACTCTTTTTTTAGTTTAGAATTTCCAAAGAATAAAACAACTGCAGTTGGCATTATAGAAGGAATTTTCCCTTCATTTTATGTCATCCATTTCCATTGGTGGTGTTCGGTGATATATGAGGTATAACTAAAGGTAATGTTCAATCCAGGAGGAAGAACTTCATTAACAATTCTGATCATGACTACACTAGACTAAAATCTGTGTCACTGTCCCAGAGGAGAGTAAGGCTAACTAGGGTAAATGTAGCAAAACCTCTGTTTTGTCACAAAAGTCACCAAATATGTTTCTCACCCTGTGAGAAATAGGAAGACTAGTTTCTTTGAAGTAATTTTTTCTGACTATAATTTAATTTAAACATCTCCAACACAGTGGTTAGCAACAGAAGAAAAACGATTATGTAAGAATTATTAATGATGTGAAAGGTATTACTAGCACTAAATAACAGACAAGCAACATTACCTTTGGAAAATGTCACCGTTTTGCAACTGATGCAAGCTAAAAAAAGTAACAAAAAGCAAGTTATTTTAAAGTAAGCAGTATATGCATCTGCATGACATTTTGTCCAGAAGGTAAGAAAAACATTGCAAAGCACCTCCTTGTGTCAAACAATCCTAAATTTTTTAATTTCACTCTGTAACACTAAAATATTTTGAAAAGGCATCTGCTTATGTCGCTGCTTAGGTCCACACATGAATACTGAAATGCTAGAGATAGATGAGCTTGTGGTTCCCGTCACAACTCCTAAAGCTTCAGTCTTCTCTTGATTCATATAATTATAGTGTCACATTATCAACAGGATGAACTATATCCCTGAGCAATTTCAAGCAAAATTAATTAGAGCTAGCAATGCCTTCTGTCCACAGCTGCCATCGGTGACAATGTAAGCTTATGGAGGTTCAGCAGTTTAGCATTTCAAGTGATAAGCATCTAAATATAGGTTTAGGAATCTCATTTAGGGGTTCTAATTTAGGAGATCTAGTACTGGGCATGTGTAAATTTTGCATTTCAAAATCTGGTTGTGTCAGGTTTCTGTTGACACAGTTTGATGCAATATATGAAAATACTTGGATTGTATCTGTAACAATGAAGTAAAACTAATGAATACTGTAAAACAGAAATGTTTACCAGTGATTTGATCCTAGGACTTCTCCACAAAGCTCGCCACCCTGGCCCTATGCCCACAGCTTTTTCTATTGTTCTGCTTGGAAAAAAAATGGGGTTAGTGAGGTGCTAGGGATCCCATTTGTCAAAGAGACATTGAAAGGTCATTTACCCACTTCCTTGCCCAAAGAAAGGAACAGCTGCGCATGCATACAGTTCATAGTCAGCTCTGGCTTTAGGAAGAATAAGCACCAAAAATGCCTATGTTTTGGGGTGCAAATGTTGATGTGAATGAAAGCATGATGCTCTTTCTAGTATTTTTCCAGTTTTTAGATATCTTTAATTAAGACCACCTATATTATTCATTTAAAAGATGGATTATATTAAATTATGTATTTTTCCTGCAATCCTGCATGTCACAAAATGAGAAACTAATATTATTCAAATTCTGAGTAAGTGTGTGTATGAGGGGGGTGGGGATATTGGCAGAAATATTAATTATATTATTCATGTGAATATTTTACACTTGGACATGCTTGGTGAAGCAACCAAATATTAATTTAACACAACATAATCTATGTCAGTGGTCTAAGACTTGGTCATCTATATTATATCTGCCTGGATGACAACTTACTTGAATATTTATGTTCAACACTTTCCTCATATCTTACAAAATACAAACGATTCATCTTCACCTCCTTTTGACATGAGCTGAGCTCTCATTGCTAGAAGGTGTCCTCTAGCTTCATATAGTTTCTCCATCATCCCATATCCTCACCCTTTTATCCACTCCCCGTGATTAGGTGCACAATTCGGATACCAACTTGAAGACTTCCCCATTCTTCTCTATTATTTTTCCAGGTCCTGCTAAATAGACAGGAGTTTTTTTTCCAGATAGTATTTTCTAAACACTGTCCCTCCTGCAGTTTTATTTCTTAACTTTTCTTGTGTTAACAGTTTATAAAATCTTTTATAATAGGGAATGTGCTATCTCTCCGTTCACGAGCATACTAAACTCACAAGCTAAAATCAATGTTTAATAATAACTTTAAATCCAATAAAGTTAAAACCCAAATGGTACTTGAAAGTAATTCATCTTTTTATTAAACTCTGTAGTAGGTAATTACATACTTGTCCCCTACAGAATATAGCAAAATGCAAAGAGCTAATATCTCTTAATAAGTTGTCACTGGAGCGCCTTTATCTACATCGGTAGCACTTTGTTCTTACTTGCTGGACAAAACAATATCCAATATCATAAAGAAAGGAGGTAGCTTTAGTAATTCTGAGCACTGCCAGGATTGCAGTTACAATTTGGTTGCTTGCTTGTGGCTTGAGTTTTTCATGTTTGCTTTCACCTAGACCACAGAAGGGACATCTGGAGCTCAGCTACTCCGGCTTCTCATGTCAACAAGAAGAAGTTAGGTCAGCCATGCTTCTGTCTAGCCAAGTTGAAAAAATACAATGATAGAAAGTCCACGATCTCCTGGGAAACCTGTTGCAAAAATGTGTCACCCTGCTAAATGAAAGTACTTTATCAGCTTAAGTGAGACAACAGATTATTCAGTTTAGCATCTAATTTACCAAGTGGTCTCTCTCAGATCTTGCCAATGAAATTGATGAGTTCTTTCAACAAGTAAACAGCATAAGGACTGAACTTCAACACTGATTTTTTTTCTTAGCAAGGTCATTCTCTCTCCATTGCAATAGAGGCAGCCTGGGAAGAGTACAGCAGGTAAAACGTGACTTACCTGCCCACAGTTTGACAGACAGGAGACCCAAAATTCGTTTCAAATTAAAATTATTTGTGCACAACAATGGGCATGCTGTATATGTAAGAATATGTGTATAAATCATTATCTCTATGCAGCAAGTATTATTTGCAAGAGAAGTAAAATCTATTGTGCAATTAATTCATTGTGAAATTAAATAAGTAGAAGAGATTTTGTCTTTAGTAAGCCTTTTGTTTTCTTTAACCCAGGTATGGTGACATGGTGCCAAAGACAATAGCTGGCAAGATTTTTGGTTCAATATGCTCCCTGAGCGGGGTCTTGGTCATTGCTCTGCCAGTTCCTGTAATTGTCTCCAACTTCAGCCGTATATACCACCAGAATCAACGAGCAGACAAGCGCAGGGCACAGAAGGTGAGCTTCTAATTTTCCCCCCTTATGTTGTTGAACAATAGATAAATATGATTTTCTATCTGCTGTGTGTAATTATAGTACATATTTCTTAGCAAGAGGACCACTATATGTATGTGCTACCTGCCTAACCCATGTCCTAGATGCAAATACTGTCTTATTTTTAGTGAGAAAAAAACCCCAACACAAACCAAAGCTGGTTCATTTATCT
Source organism: Machaerirhynchus nigripectus (assembly GCA_013397975.1). Lineage (NCBI taxonomy): Eukaryota > Metazoa > Chordata > Aves > Passeriformes > Dicruridae > Machaerirhynchus > Machaerirhynchus nigripectus. The sequence continues at coordinate 385,835 of VZRQ01003871.1, read as the reverse complement.
TTTCTGTCGAAATGTACAGACCTATTATTTTGGTAATTCATCGTACTTGTTAGACTAGATCTAGTATTTTTAGGCAATAGCTGCAGTCTCACCCACTGAAGATTCTTTTGCATTTTTTCAGGCAGACTTTCTTTCGACCACAATCTTCTGAAGAAAAAAAAAACAAAACAACCAAACAAACAAGCAAAACCCCCAAACCTAATAATGATTTCTAACATCTCTGCTAACAGATTGCTTCACTAATCCAGGTTTAGTTTAAGTCCCAGATTCACTCTCTGAGGGAATCTGACTGTTGGGGAACTTGTCTCCTCAACTCTATTTTGTTCAAAAGGCTTCAGATAAACAGCTCAATCAGGTAAAAAATGAAAGTAAAAGTCTGCTTTTCCAGCTTCCTTGATTTTCTGAGTCTCTCACTAAAATATTGACTTGATCTGCAAGAAGACTGTTTCCTTCCCTGACACATATGGACAAGGTCAGGGGTTGGAAAGAGAAGTATTTATCAGGAGTGGTGCAGCCAAGCCTGGACAGTCACTTTCATCTCCACATCAGTGCCAATGCACTAGATCTAATCCACTTCTCTGAATTCTGAAGTGCCAGGCAGTCCAGAGAACATCCATTGTCACCTGAAGTCCTGTTCTGGGAGCTGAGATCCATTCCTTCCGCTCCTCTGCGGATGGCAGTCAGAAGGCTTCAGATGCCACACACGTCGCATGATTGCCAAGGCTGAGGTGTCACCACTTGGGCTTTTTGTGGACCCATGGCCTCTCTTCAGAGTTCCTGAGTCTCCAGTGGTCTCGGGAGAGCAGGACCATTGCTGGGGTCAGCAATGTGTGCAGGCAGACCATGGCTGGGGACTGCATATATAGACCAGGGAACACAGGCAGTTGCAGGCTGCATCCAGGGTCAAAGATAAAAAATGTATGTGTGTTTCTTTCTGGCCACTTTTTAAAATGATTTCCTAATTTAAAAAAAATAAAAACAGTGAAATAAATGTATGCATTCTCGGAATATCTTAAAATCAGGAGGAACAGAGGTACATGGCCAAGAAAATCATATGCCCCAGAGGAAGATACAGCACACTTCAATGGCCACATCTTGGGAAAATGCTGTCAGATGAGGAAAATGGCTATAAAAAGAAACCAGGTGTATCACAAGAATGTCATACCACTCTAGAAACCTGATCTAAAATAGATGCTGCTTCAGGTATCCAAATCACATACCTTATCTGTCTACTAATTTCACCCACCCAACAAAGCGTGTTGTTTTGTCCCACAGCCTAGTTCCAGCTGTGTTCCCCTCTTTCACAGCTGACTTCATGTCAGTTCTACACTACCTTGTTTTTGTCAAGAACGTTTCTACTTCTGTTTGTGGAATGGCAGCGGAGAAACAACTGTATCTCAGCCAGGATGCAGTGGTCCTGACTGTGCCCACGAGCACTGTGGCAGTCACGGGTAATAGATCTGCTTGATCCCAGCAATCACTGTGCCTGTTCTGTGCTTTCATAATAGCTGCAGACACAACCTTTTCAGATAGAAAATGTCTCCTAGTGCATGCCACAAAACAGAGTTTTCTAGGCCTACTTTACATTTGTGTCATGGTTTAATCCCAGCCAGCATCCAAGCCCCATGCAGCTGCTCACTCACTCCCCCACCAGCAGGATCAGGGAGAGAACTGGAAGGATAAAAACACAGCCCCACACCTGCCACTATGAAGAAAATTAACTCTACCCCAATCAAAACAAGCACAATTTGTCAGTGAAAAAAAGATGGACACTAGAAAATATCTCACAAAAGTTAGATTGGTAGACTGGCTGCTATTCCCCATAATCTTTTCCTGAATAGAAACTGCTTTAGTAAATGACTGACTTTTTCTCCTTGCAAAACAGTGAGCTCATTGTATGTTTCAAACAGGAATACGAAGTGATGAATAGCAATCCTGCCAAGAATTTTTTCCTCTGCTCCCCAGAACAATGCCAACAGTAAGGATGAGAGATCTCCTCTGACTGTGTTTATGCCCTTCTTGCTTTGGAGAAAATGGCTTTGAGGTCTGATTAACTTAGCACTGGATGTGTGTTTCATTGATATCTTCTATAGCATAGCTAATCTCTTTCAATCTAAAATGACTGAGATGTTGAACTGAATATTTCTCTGATGGACTAAAAAAGAAAAATCAACAAAAAGCACTTCATGGGTACTGTATAGTCCATATTTAGCTATGAAATATAGCCTTGCATTTCACAGGGGGTTTCTACTGCATTGTAAAAGAATATTCAAGCAAAAAGGTCACATTATTGAAGTTTGAAATTCCTTCTTCTTTCTATATAATAGAGGCTTTACACCATTTTCTAAAATAAATGTTTCCCTAGGCACTGAACTTATTTCTGTTCTCTGAGGCTGAAGAACATAAGCTTAAAAGAAGGTGCTGTTTCATGGAGAGTAGCACAAACCCCTGCAGGCAGTGGTACCTCCTGCTGGCTACAACAGCTTCAGCTGGACTGAGACAGTTGCACCTTTGAATTGTGCAACTTTATCAATATCTCACACAGGAGTTTAATCAAGATAGACTTTAACAAAACACTTGGTCTGGAAGGAAACTCAAAAGAAAGTTCTTTGCTGAGGTGTTGAAATCTAGTTCCAGGAGCACTGGCAATCCGCAGTAGAAAAAATTTTGTCATTAGGATTGTTCAAGAGCCATGTGACCATCATTTTATGCATTTACTGAGTTCTGCACAGTTATTCAAGATTAGACAATTCCACTTGTTTCTTTTTGGCAAAAAGACACTGCACATTAATACTTGGGAGAAGATGGAAGAGAGAAATTTATTTATATACCATTGCATTTTGAATGCATTTTAAAGGAAGCTCCTGCTTCCAATCATAAAAATACGTTGTTATAATTACCATGAAATCCCACTCTGTAATACAGACAGGGTTGGCAGGAGAGGCCAGCTTTTTGCTGCAGTACAGGAAACCCCTTGCAATCACTATGAACAAAAACAGAGAGGAAAAAAAAAAAAGAAAACAAAAAGGAAAAATCAGCTATGCTTATCAAAACGTTGTTTTCTATCAGATAGTAAGGTCCAAGGATCTGGCCTCTCCTGACAAGAAATTAATGAATAAATAATCCAAACTAGACATTGAAATTCAGGGCATAACTAATTATGCCCTGGAGTCTTACTGGGCTTTCTTCTCAAGCAGTTTTATCAGTACAGAGGCAGTTTTGAAGAATGCTATTTGTGGAGCTTTTCTCAGCTAGAGACAACTTCAAGAGGCTGTTATTTTGGTTGCCCATTAACTTTGGGCAAAGTTAATGACAGTTGTGTTGTAACTGGTCATGTACAAAGGCAAGGAAAGGAGGGGAAATGAAAAAGGGAGGGAAGGGAAGGGAAGGGAAGGGAAGGGAAGGGAAGGGAAGGGAAGGGAAGGTTGGATATCATTACCTATTCTCTATGTGATAGGTAGCAAGGGCTAAGATTTGGCAGAACCCTTACTGTGGCATATTCACTGGGATGACTACCAGGCCAGGGAAGAAACAGGAGGAAGCATAGCTTCCCTCTTGGAATGGGTGTCTGGCCACTCCACAGCAGCTTGAACCTGAAGGTCCATCCGAGCATACTGCAGCAGCAATTGTGATTATAAAGTCCTCCATACCCTGAATAAAGTATCCCTTGCTATATGCCTTTTCTGTTTTCCATACATGTCTTTGGAAGGCAAGAGCCTTGTGTCCTCTTGGCCAGCAAGTGCCTCAGTGCGGGTACATCTGCCCAGTGTTGCTCATTACCTGAGGAATGAAAGAACCTTAATATTAGTTGCCCAAGCACTTCCTGCCTAGAGTGACTTTGCATGATGCCTCAACAGAACAGACAAACAACCATCATCACCTCCAAAACTTGACTTTAGGCATAATATTCAACCTGAATCTTTCATGCAAGTATGTTCTTCTACCTTCACATAGCAAAATATATCCTGAAGATTGGCTTAGCTTTATTATTTATTAATTGTACATGATGCATTTTTCTGTCAAGTTATGAATAATCAGTTACTAGATAATTATAAATAGCTCTAGGATAAACTGCACCAACAACTACTTAACAGCATCTGGCAGTCTAGAACTGAGTGTTTGCAGTAGGAAACCCTGCTAGCCATTTTGACTTCTTTATATAAGATAGGCTATTAATATCAGTAGCATTGCAGAAACATAGCTAACAGTAACTTATCCAGGATTTTTGAGTTTAGCAAAAAAAAAGCATATAGAACTCATGTTTACTAAACAATAATTTGAATTGATTGTGAAAGTAAGGCACCACTCAAGAAATGTACGAACCTTTTTTATTTCCATATCCATTAATGTGCAAAGTAAACAGCATTTTCTTCTCTGCTACATACTGATGTCATATAAAATATTGTCAGCTAATATGAAATCAATCATTTGCAATTACTGAAAATTAGAAAATCAGAGCATGAACTGTGTGATTTTTCACTTAAACACACAGGGTGGATTTATGAAAGACCAAACAAAAAAAATTATATAAACAAAAATGTAACTGATTTTTTTGGACAATTTTCGCCCTTGCTCTAGGAACCACAGTGTTGTGGTTCAGCACAGGCAGTTAGCTAAACCCCACCCTGCTGCTCACTCTCTCCCTCCTCCCCAGAAGAATGGGGTGAAAATCAGAAAGGTAAAACTGCAAAAATTTGTGGGTGGGGATAAAGACAGTCTAATCTTTTTAGAAAGGAAGGGAAATAAACTACCAGAAAGGGGGGAAGGGAAACAAATGCAGAGGAAAAAAGTGATACAAAAGAAAACAATTTCTCAGCACCAAGCCTGTCTCAGAGGAAGAGCAGCCCCTGCCAGCCCCCACCAGCATCCAATTTTATTGCTGAGCATGATGCCCTATGGTGTGCAATAACCCTCTGGTCTGCTGGGGTCAGCTGTCCCATCCGTGTCCCCCCTAACTCTTTGTTCACCCCCAGCCTCCTCAGTGGGACAGTCGGAGGAGCAGAAAAGGCCTTGGCTCTGTGCAAGCACTGTGCAGCAGTAATGAAAACATCCCTGAGTTATAAACACTTTTCAGCACAAATCCAAAACCTAGCCCCGTAACAGCTACTGTGGAGAAAACCACCTCTGTCCTGACCAAAACCTGTGCACACAGAATGGCTGTGAAGGAATTTTAATATTTTAAATGTACAAAATTATTAAACAATAATTACTATAAGGTAGGTAATTAATAACTTTTGAGTTTTCATAGTAATATAATTATGTAGCCTGGAGAGCAGCAGGAGACAACAGGAGCTAAGTACTAAAATACCTGGACTACCCTGGTTTCTTGCATAGCAAGTTGAAGAGAATCTTGCCAGAAATGATTCCCAGTACTCCAGTAAGCCCTGTCCTAAAGTCTTCCTGATAAAATCATTATCTTAAAATAGCTGGACAGCTGAGGGCATCTGAGTGTTAAAAGCTGGACATTGTAAATACCCCCCAGTGCTACATTTAGCACTAGTTAAAACCTTGTGAAAATAAATGTTTATATTTCTAAAACTAACAGAGCTAACTGTTGTTGAATAACAGTGAATCCCCTTTGTGAGATTTCTATGAATGCAGCCATAGATAAGGATCCAACTCTATGTTGTAAAATTTGAAAAAAGAAAGACATGCATTTAAAAGAGAAGTTCCGTGCAAATACAAGGGATGTGGCAAGAATTAGAGCTCGTCATCAATTTCTTTAGGTGGAATTTCATTAGAATATGCAAAAGAACTATATTTCAAAACTACATTTATTTAGTCCTAGACCATGTAAAAATTACCAAAATCAAAGTTGCATACTCAGAAAAACTTCATAACAAAGATGTCTTCTAATTCAGGAGAACTTAATATTTTCTTTTTTTTCTTCTCCTAGATATTCCATAAAAGAGGAGGATTAGGAAGGGCTTTGCAGTGGTTGAAAGGGGCAGTTGTCACTCCCATTCTGTTATACATGACAGAAAATGCGGACTAAAGGAAAATGCAGTACTTCTGTAACCACAGTTTTCCTGATGTCATCACATCATTTTGATGCCTTTCATGGGAATTCTATCCCCAGCACACAGCCCTTAAAATCCTCTGGATGACATGAGCTTTTAATGATGTCTTGATAGGAAATGTGAGAAGTCACTAGACTGCTCATGCTACAGGCTCATATATAAATCAGGCAGAAGCACTGAAAATAAATCTTATCACTTTAACAGATTTGTAAACACCTCCGGTTTCAGCAGTATTTTCTGTAAGCTGAAGTATAAACATGGAAGCCACAATATCTGGTTCTTCTCTTGGTAATAGATTTACTGTCTTCTCTTTGGAAAATGATATAAATTCAGGCCATCTGAATGAGTCTCAGCTAGAAAGATGTAAGCTATTACTTTCTAGCTCACAAAAGCTTTCTAAGATGCAATAAATTCATACTTGCAAAGCAATTTTAAATCTTCACATAGAAAGTACAACCTTCACATTACATGTGTCGTAGCACTTTGATATATTAAGACAGTCTGATGGACTGTTATGTTTTTCATATATCTTTATTAAATGGTGCTGCACCATAATTATTACTTCAATCACTAAAGAGAAAATGAATATGCATGCTAAAAGGAAAAGCAGAACTAATGTATGTTAAATGTCTGCTCATTAAATCTAATTAATCTCCGTGTATAAAGAGCAGACTGAAAAGTACCACAGCTAAAAACATTTGTGACTGAAATCACTTATCTATGGGACTCCAAGCTGCATCCTCTAAAGGCATTTCCAAAGCATCTCAAGCTCCTAAGAGTAAACTTCTATATATTTATAAACATAAACAAGTGCACTTGTCCCAGCCCATGACTATTCTGTGGTGCAGGTAAAACTCCCCTACCCTTCAACCCAGCGTGCTGGGGTTGCATCGCAGGAGCACCACTTTGGAAACAACCTATTTTCTGCCTGCCCAAGCAGCTTTTTAATTGCTAGCCCTGAGGGCTGAGACCTAACCCTACTGGTAGCCTTGGATGTGCCACCTAAGAGTCCAAGTGAGCCAGGAGGGTGGGAGCTGTGACAGTTCCCCACATTGGTTGCTCCTGGGGACCCCAGGCCAGGTCATCGGGGATCTTTTCTCCTTACCACTAGAATAAGATGCATTAACTGCATTGCTGGAAAAGCTGTTTGCACCGAGGAAGTTGATAAACCAATGTGTTATTCTAAAATGGGCAATATATCACAAAATCAGTCAATAGCCTCTCGTGTGAGCTTTTTGGCTCAAGGATGCACACATGCAGAGCATTACTTTATTTCCTTTCAGAACAATTAAATGATAATAAATGCATGACATAGCGTAAGCCAGGTTTCAGCCATGTTAGCTGTTAGCTGTCATAAATTTCTTGGCTTGCTGTTGAGAAGATCTGTGAGTTTGAGGCTCACAGTAAGTGCAAAGAAAAGTGGTGTTGAGCCATTCCTCTAAGTCAGGTAATTATTAAACATCCCAGAGAGATCTCGTGGCTACAGTGACCAGGCTGCTTCCCTCTGTAAGTGCATGTTGACATTTAATGTCACAGAAATTTGGAGAAGGGGGGAAAATACTCCCTCTATTTTTTGAAAATATCAACTGAGTAAATATCAGATATGAAAATCCCTACTAATATATCAAAGCTGGATTTTCAAGTTCTTCACTGTATCTCCTTCTGTGCTTCAGCAGCCATTTAATTCCAGATGCTGCTAGGCATTTGGCTTTCAGAATCAGAAATCTAGCCACAAAGATAAACCCAGATTCCCTCTTATACATGTAACCAGCCACAAAAAATACAGAACCAGAATGCCATCCTAGTAATCCCGTAAAAGCTGTTTTTTTCCACATCGGTGGTTGAGAGATTCCATTTTTCATGCTTTCCCCTGATTCTGGGTTCTAGGTGCTGTACAAAATTCAGTGGATGCAAAATGTCCCTCACTCATGAGCCTCGTACTCTAGATGAAAGTCACCTTCACAAGCAACGAGGCTCACCTGAGAAGTCACAAAATTCTCTCAGCAATTTGGTACCTGCAGTCTCTGATAAAACAGGTCATGAACAGTCTGTGACAGAAGATGATAAGTATTAAGTCTGGTTATACCAACAGATGTGAAGAGGTAGGTGGAGGCTGGTGAGGAGTGCTGTCTCTCAGGGCTTTGACTTCAGACCAGTGCCCTTCAGTATGTTCATCAATGACACCAACAGTGAGATCAGGTGACCCTCAGCAAGTTTGCATATGACACAAAGGTGAGCAATGCACTTGACACAACAGAAGGAAGAGCTGCCAACCAGAGGGACCTGGACAAACTTGAGAAGTAAGCCCGTGAGAACTTCATGAAGATCAAAAAATTCAAGTGCAAGGTGCTTGCATCTGGGTCAGGGCAATTCCACGTATGAGTGTAGGCTGGCAGAGGAAGTCATTGAGAGCAGCCCTGTGGAGAAGAACCTGGGAGTTCTTGTGGATGAAAAGCTGAACATAAGCCAGTACTGTGCACTCACCGCCCAGAAAAGCCAACCACATCCTGGGCTGCATCAAAAAGAAGCATGGCCAGGAGGGTGAGGGAGGTGGTTCTCCTACTCTACTCTGCCCTGGTGAGACCCCACCTGGAGTGCTGCATCCAGCTCTGGAGTCCTCAACACAGGAAAGACATGGACCTGTTAGAGCAGGTACAGAGGAGGGCCACAGAGATAATTCAAGGGCTGGAGCATCTCTCCGATGAAGACAGGCTGAGAGAGCTGACGTTGTTCAGCCTGGAGAAGAGATGTCTCTGGGTACACTTTAGAGCAGCCTTCCAGTACCTAAAAGTGACTTATAAAAAGGAGGGAGAGAGACTTATTACACAGGCAGATAGGGACAGGACAAAGTACAATGGTTTTAAACTGAAAGAGGGCAGGTTTATATTAGATGTCGGAAAGAAAGTCTTTATTAAGAGGGTGATGAGACACAGGAACAGGTTCCCAGAGAAGTTGTGTATGCCCCATCCCTGGAGTGTTCAAGGCCAGGCTGGATGGGGCCCTGAGCAACCTGATGTAGTGCGTGGCATCTCTGCCCATTGCGGGGGCGTGGAACTAGATGACCTTTAAGGCCCCTTCCAACCTAAACCATGCTATGATTCTAAAATGGCCTGGCAAGTATTCAGGACCTAAGCTGGGAGACAGCACTACCACATTTTGGTACTCCAAAAACCCAGAAGACTGAGAAACCGACTCACAGATGTTGCAATATTATGTTTTTCCTGAACCATTTATTTCCCTTTAAAGAGATTTTCAGTACAAAAGCAACTGAAATGGATCTCCATGTTCCTGCCCCACAAGACATAAGGAGTGGCACTTGCAGCAATGCAACAACAAAAAAAGAAAAGGCAGCGCCTCCATACTGATCTGTCTAATCCCTTCTCCAAAGTCATTGTCCTTAGTAGCTGATACACACAAACAAATAAAAACTTCTATCATATGCATTTTAAATGGGAAGACACTTGTTATTTGCTCCACCTGCAGGATGGATGCAATGCAGTCTGTCAGTCTCTGTGAGATTGGTATTCATAAGCAACTGATTACAATTAGCAGTTTCAGATAGACAGGATAATGAATATGAGTACAAATGACACTCTTCCTTTTGTCTATTTACACAGAAAGCCAGGCTTGCTCGAATCCGTGCAGCAAAGAGTGGGAGCGCTAATGCCTACATGCAGAGCAAACGAAATGGCTTGCTGAGTAACCAGCTGCAGCAGGTAATGTTTGTGTTCCCTCCACCTCTGGAGTAATCACTTAATGACAGCCCACCAGCAGTTTATTCTGCTTATCACCAGGGCAAGTCACCTTGGGGCTTTGGGCGATGTTATCTTTAGAGGTAGATTAAGGAAGGATAAACTGGACAATTACTATTGTTAAAGGAAGCTTATGAGAGTCGATGGTGGGGTATTAAGAGATGAGGGAAATGTCCAGATAGAAATGCTGGATTCAATATAACCCACATTTTTAGAGTTAGATCCTGTAGAAGAACTCATTAAGGAAAGTACAGTTCATTTGCCTCTTAGGAGGTGGGTTAGATGTATCTCACTTGGCTTTAAACAGGTAGAACAGGGGTGACAAAACCAGGTATCATCATCAGTAAAGGAAAAGGCAGCTCTTGAGTACTGTTTGCACAGAGGGGTGTTGCAGAATGAAGTGTTCCCTCAAAGTGTTCCTTGGTTTAAGGAGAATCTTGGTGATAACGTCAAATGCATTGTAATCTAATGTTATCTGAAGCAAATTCCCTGCTCACCCCTGCCAAGGAAGCCAGGACCTGCAGCTGGGACTGGGATCCACAGTGACCCACACTGCTGGGAGACAGCCCCTTGGCTGCTCAGAGCTGTACCCAGCTGAGAAAGACTGCAGACAGAGTGGTTTTTAATCCCTGCCATTTTCTGGCATTTAGGCTATTCCCTGAGGGATACAGGAAGGCTTTTATTCCTCTATGCCCTTTCTGTTCAATACATGTTAAACAGCCGGATACTTTAACCTATAGCCAGAAGAGGAGGAAGTGGCTGTCTGTCCATCTGTCCTGTCTAGCACAAAAGATGAGCAGTTGGAGCCCTTGTTTCCTCTTTTGCTTGAAAGAACTCAAATATTTGAACTAAAAAGACACCAAATAGCTTAATTACCATGCAGATTTCAAATATCCCAAGGCTGAATTGTAATCTTTTCTACTACCTTCTTTCCTTCCCTATTTAGTTTTTTGCTTTCTAGTGAATAATTATGAAAGCAATTAATAAACAGTGGATGCTTTCTACTTAATTCTTCATTCTATGTCAGTAACATTTTTATATGCTTTCTAAACCCAGTAGATTGGGATCACTGACATGAATTTTTGTGTAAGCAGCAATATCACAAAATCTTTAGTGCTATGAAATGATCCTGGGAGGACAACTATTTTTAGTTTTCTTCAAATGAGGCACATTCCCAGGAAAAACAAACATTTTACTGTCACTTAAATTGATTATAATTTTAAGCATGCGTTGATCCAACATTCAAAGTTTATGTGTTGATTGCACTTGTAAATTGTACTATTTTAGCTATGCATAAAAGACCTAAGATGAAAACATTTAAAAGGAGGTGCAAGGGAAGGAAGGAAAACAGTTCGATTTAAAAACAAGAAAAAGAAAATAAGGCTGAAAAATAATTTTTGTTATACTTTGTAGACGAAGCATTGCAGTTATGCTACCGTGTACAATCCAGATTAGTTCTGATCAAATATTTGGATAAGAACCCTCTTGTTCAAAACTGAGAATAATACAGAGTTCTGTGTATCAACAGTCCTCCAATGAAGAAGAACAGGCCTTTGTTGGCAAATCTGGCTCTTCCTTTGAAACACAGCATCACCACCTGCTTCACTGCCTGGAAAAAACTACGGTAAGAAAAGAGAACTGTGTTTTCCTGTGAATTGGAACACCAGCCTAGTTTTGAATGTTTTCAGTTAGCTTCTCTAATTAATAAGCCTTTATATTAAAGCAGTTAGCTGAGAAGAAAAGCCATTTTATCTTATTTTAAGCCATTATAACCAATGCATATGAATAACAGAGAGACATAGCTTCTGCTATATTTGATGGAGAACACTGTGAAAGTCTTTCTGCTTTTTCTCAAAAAAACCCAACAACAACTCCCCCACAAACAAACAAACAAACAGGAGTAAAAGGTTTTTCCACAACAAACATAGCTAAATTTTGATAAATTAAAACCTGATATATGTATGTGTGGAATTTAATGTTCTCCTTTTGACAGCATTTCTTTGAAATAAAAGGGCCCAGTTACGACACTTAGCCAGCAATACGTCACCCATATGCTTGTTGTGCTTATGTCTCCTCCATTCTTACTTGAGAAGCATTAATTTTATAAAATGTGCTGTAGGACAAAATGTCTTACTTCCTATTCCACGCATACTGTGGTTTCTTTTGCGAATATTCTTGCCAGGTCTTTTTGAAACATTTTTGAGACATTTTGTACCAGAACCTGATAATAGCAATTTGCCTTTAAAATTTTTCCAGAGTTGAATATTACAAACATATTTAAAAACCCAAGTAATTACCACAGGTCTTGTCAAACTGTTACAGAAATCATGGAAAAAAATTTCTATTCATTTGGTATGAGTGGAATCCAGCTCCTAAAGTTTCACCTTTCCTCTAATCATAATGGTGGAATCTGTAAAACTTTTAATTTCTTTTTTATTTTTCTTTAAAAAACTAAGTCTATAAAGCAAGTATTATCTTGTTTCTTGATTCTACATTCTTTTTTCCTTCTGTCGGGTCCTGCTACTGGCCCTGAGTTTATATGACGTATTAACACAAAAATATATGCAGCAGTTCCAAGTTGTATTCTGGAGATGATGCATTCCTAAAATTTTAGTGGGAACTTGACATTTTGGGCCATCAGCATTTGGAATCTGGCAAGTTTCTGGTTCATTGTATAATGGGAAGGGTGGTGTGTCTTCTTAGACTCTTGCCATCCTTTGTGGTATAAGCATCACGATACTGAGAAAAGGCATATTTTCTCTTTTCTGTCACTGAAAAGTCAATAGGGTAAGATCTCATCCACTCTCAGAAATGCAGAGTGGGCAATGTCATGGAATTCTGTGAAGATTACATTAATAATGAAACTAATTGCACTAAAAATTATATTTTACAAATTACTTTTAGCTCATTTAGGAACAGTTAACTAATAAGTATAATTAAATCAATTAACTTGTACCATTATAGCATTTCAAAATGTTCCCACTCTATAATTAAAGTTCAGTCAATAAAACTCTTTAATCGTTGCTCCATAAAAGTTTTAGGAAGCACAAAATTACTTTTAATCAGAAAAATAGCAGAGTTCTTGGTAAACATACTGCAAACCCCTGAATGTAATCTCACGAGAGCAATTAGGTTATTTTTGTCTCTGAATTTTATGTCTACCGTGTGATCATGTTCAAAATCTTGATTGTGACTGACATATGTCTTATAAAAGTCATTTGTCAAGCAAGTTCTTTTTTTCCTTATCACTTGAAATTTGCATTCTTCAACACCTCTTAATTCACACAAACGTATGTCTGAGTGAAGAACAACAGAAGAAATGGAAATAAAAATGTTATGCCTATAAAGATATTTCCATTTGTCGCAAACACTTGGCCAGAGTTGTTATTCTCTTTACTTTATTCATGTATTTTATTTTGGCCCCATATGGCAATTCTGAAAAACATCAGCGCCTTTCCAATTAGAGGAAAAATTTTTAGGGGAAAAATAATTTACCTCAGTCTAATACACAAAAATGCAACAGGCTGGAAAATTCAATGTGAGACTGTGTAGAGTGTAAAACAATCCAGAAAATGCTCCTTAAACAGTTTACCTAAAATATTCTTGGGATACATGGACTAATTCCAGCAGTAAACGGAAAGACTTTTCTTGAAATAGGAGGCTTTCTCAAACTGCATGCAAACACATCTCAATCTCTGCGGAGTTTGGCCTTATAATTTTAAATGAGTATAAAAATTTCTCCCACTCCTCTGCATCTTCTCCGCTCCCTTGCCACCATGAGTCACACCACTACTTCATGCTCTTTTGCACACATAGAAAATGCAGAAATTGTGACTGGGTGTGAAATACTCCCTAATCACTTGACGAATTAATGTAAACTGGCTGTTTGAGTGAATTTGGATTCATCTTTGTGACCACCCTATAAAAACTACTGTCTTTGCTGGGATTAAGAAAAGACTGAGTGAATAAAGAGGACTTCATTTAACTAAAATGGTCAGTCCTCTAAACTGCTTTTGACACATCCATCTACAGTAATTAGTAACTTTTAGGACACTTTTAAATAACTATCTCATCTCCTCTAATCAAAATGTCTATTTGTTTAAATATTTTTCTTTTAGATATATGCATACCTCAAAAAAAGTTGTTTCAAATCCTGATTCCTAACATGTAATTCAAAACGAAGCCTTATAAACTTATCTGAAAAATATTTATGAATTTTATTATATTATAGCTCAATATAATAAATCTTATTTATTTTCAACCAACATTTAGAGTATTTACATAAGCGCCACTTGCATTATATTAATAAACATAATCCTCTGTTTTGTGGCACTTCAAAGATTATACAGATATTTATAATGCAAACTACATTACAACCACACGCTATTTTGCAAAATAATTTGCATTAACATTTTCTTGTTAATTTTGTTCCAGTGTTTACATTTGTATTGGTATTCAGCCCAGACTAATATGGGCTAAACACTATAATCAAGAATAAGCTGTCTAACTTTCCCAGTTTATTCAGTTTTGTCAGTTTAAGCCGTTAAACAATCACGATTAATATGTTCACTTCAATTATCTTTCTGTGTGCGCTTTGTCCCTTTGTTGGATTCCTCTGGGCTAGAACCACGAGTTCGTGGATGAGCAAGTCTATGAAGAGAGCTGCATGGAGGTTTCTACAGTGAATAGACCCCCGAGCCACAGCCCGTCTCTTTCGTCTCAACAAGGCGTGACGAGCACTTGCTGCTCCCGCAGGCACAAAAAGACGTACCGCATCCCCAACGCCACCATCAGCGGCAGCCGCCCCGGCAGCGTGCAGGAGCTCAGCACCATCCAGATCAGATGTGTGGAGAGGACACCTCTGTCTAACAGGTACTTCACGTGCATCGGCACACCGAGAGCTGAGGCCCCTGGCTTTGTTAGGGAGGAGATGTGAAGCTGTTGTGGCCTCCACAGGCAGGCAGTGAGGCTAAAGATGAGAGTCCAATACTCATCTAAAAATGGGTACTGGTACTGAAATATTTTGTGCTTCGTTTGCTTCAAGCTCAATACAAAATAATAGAATAGTCTCTCTCTATCCATTTCTGGCCTCTCAGGCAGTCCTCACAAATTACTGTGCACTATTTGCAGCAAGCAGCATCCAGGGACCCCAAATAAAATAGAGCACCAAAGATTATATGCTGTGGACAAGTGCATAAGAAGAAAAATTTCACATCAAAAAATGTCCAGTTCAGATATATGAGATGAGCAAGTGCTCTGTCTGCCTCTTCTTGGTTCAGAGGTATAGGAAATTAGACTTCCTTGCATTTCTGCAGAGCAGAGAAATAAAACTGATTCCCAGAGTCCTAAGTGTAATACTCATAAGGAAGACTCTTCTAAATTAAAAATATGAAATGGATAAGAAAAATGTATTTCCTAGTTTGAGGAGTTATTACAAAAGTGAGAAAAGTGCAGTTTAAGAGTCTGTAGTTTACTGAATGTCCCTGTACTCTCAAAAGTAAAGTACTTGGCTTTCACATATATCCAAATATCACCTCTGAAAATACAGCAGAGGTCTCAGGAGACCCAGAAGTGGTTTCTATTGATCTCATACACGCCACCCTTTAATACAGAAGCATTTTCAGCACAAGTTGCTAGAGATTGTCTTGTTAAGCTACATTTTGAGTAGCTTCCTTTGTATAGTTACTAGCTTTGGATTTCACTTCCATTAACAATCCAACAGCTTGGAACTACTGAAGTTTTTCAGCTGTTACGCAATGAAACCTCCTGGCCAGCACAAAGCTCCAATCTATCTTAGTTTTTCAGGAAATATTCTACCTGGATCCATTCTTTTTCTGCTAGAGGACTTGCCAGCACCATACTTGCAGACACTTCCAGATGTATGTAAAAACAAAAAGCACCAGCTTTGTGCTAGAAAACAAAAACACAAGCACAAAATGCCAGTTTCACCTTGAAATAGTCTGAGTTCTACATGTTTTTTACAATTGGGAGGTACTGCAGCAACTCCATGAACATATTAACACAAACTTAATTAGTGCATATAATAGAGTGCCTTACTATTGAGGAAACAGAATATACACAGAATCACAGAAACACTATGGTTGGAAAAGACATCCAAGATCATATAAGCCAATTATTAACCTGGCATCACCATGTTCACCACTAAATGACATTCCCTAGTGCCACATCCACATACGTTTTGAATATTTCCAAGGGTGGTGATTCAACCACTTCCCTTGGCAACCTGTTCCAATGTCTGACAACCATTTCAGTGAAGAAACTATTCCTAATATCTAAATGTTCATAAATAAGCATGCCATTGAGGAATATGCAGGAGACTTGGACTGGCCTTTGATTTCCATTTTCCTGCATAGTAAGACACTTGGCTATGCTAAGTTTGCAGTGATTCCCCTGTTCAGAAACACAGGTGGTTGGCTGAGAAGTGCTGAAATGGTGGGAAGGAAGGGAGAAAGGGACATGAGCATAGCTGTGGACCACCTGCTGCTGGGGTACAGGGCAGTGGGGTGGTGCTGCTCTGTACTTAGAGCTCTCCAGTGGGGCAGGATGGAGAAGGCTGGCTGAGGGAACGGAATCAGGCATGAGAGGTTTGTGGTAACTGGACTTTCATTCTTCATGGGTTTTTGTTTTTTCCTCCAGCCGTTCCAGCTTAAATGCCAAAGTGGATGAGTGCGTTAAACTAAACTGTGAGCAGCCTTACGTCACTACAGCAATAATCAGCATCCCAACACCTCCAGTCACCACACCTGAAGGAGACGATAGGCCAGACTCTCCCGAGTATTCGGGAGGAAACATTGTCAGAGTATCTGCATTATAAAACAAGGAATTATTTATAAATTAGCATAAAGACCAATTGCAAGCTGAGCTCGAGCAGTGAAAAACGAGTCATGAGGAATGAGAGAGCTGACAAAGACAACGCCCCTTGACGAGTGTGCCAGTGGCCGCAGAGCAAGAGGTTCAGGAGAAACAAAACACTTTGTGGGTTTTGGTGTCATAGGGTGTGAACCAAAAGGAGTTTCTTACCCCCTGTCCGAACTGACGCACGGTGGAATCTTCTGTGACCATCCTGACTTACTATATGAGCACAATGAAATGTCCCCATTGATGCTTCTTCTTATCATGAAAGCTCTTTTTAGAAAAAAACACAAACGAAAAAATAGAAACCTATGTTCCTGCTGAATGCAAAACAAGAAACATTTTGATAACGTCTTTTTTTTCCCTGTTAATAAACCACAAACTTGTTGAAGAACTGTCAAAAAATGAATGAAAAAATGCTCATATGAAATATGTTTGTACTGACTGAAAGAACTACAACCATAATGCATGCTGAAATTATTTGGAGCTGTGATCTCAGTTTACTTTTGTTGTTTTTCAGATTAGGCATGATAAAATAATACTGTAGAAAGGGGCATTTCCGTGCACTTACAACAAGCTGATTGTTAATGTTCCATGGTAGTTGTACAAATAACTTCCCTTTGAAAAATGCAGTATTTCTTACTCAAACACTCATTAGTGAACCTAAGGTGTTCAGTTAGTTCAATATTTACTATTGTTTTATCTTGCTTCCTAGGTACTGTTACAACTGCAATAAGTCATTGTACACCTGTTGTATCAGGAATCAGGATTTTTTTTTTTAAGGTATTTTACACAACTTCATCTACACTATAAACTTCTAATGGCAAACATTTAAGTACTCTTACAGCCAAACTGTGCACCACAAACGGCTATTCAGTCATTGTTCTTTTTGTTCACTGTTCTTTATTTCTCTGACAGTTCATTGCCCACTCCAGCCTAACTATACCATTTGGGATTTCAAGGATACTGATGAATCAACAGTCCTTTCTTCCACAACTTGTCTACTTCTGTATTTTCAGAACAAAGCTCTTGTCACAGTTTACTGCTACAGAGCAATCCTGTTTGAATTCAAATTACCACAAAGGTGTTTTGGGGATCAGCTAACACTTATCTCCAAATGTTCCTTGCTTACATTCTGCAGCATCCAGAGTATTAGCTACACTGGAAGACACGGGAGGACATTCAGTAAAAGTGATGGCTAAATTCTTTTTGTAATTATCTGTAAACTCGCACCTTAAAACTTGTTTGAAAATTTATATTGTGTGAAAAATATTTAATTACCTAAGAACAATGGTAGAATAATGGCTTGAGTCCCAAAGCTATAAAAATATAATTGACTACAATTGGAATTTGCCTACATGGGCAGGCCTAAAAGCTAATATGAAGGTTTTACAAGTTAAGGCTTCTTGGCTTTATTTATAAAAGACATTGATATTATCAGAAACCTTTCCGATAAAAAAGTGTAATTTTTCTTCATGAGAATACATTAGATGTATCATAATGCTTCTTATATTCATGACATACCATACATCGTATACATTAAATATACATGGAATATGTGCATATCAATACATACATATATACATCAAAAACACTGGATCAGAAATAATTGCATGTCTGCAAAATAAAATATGCATATAAATCAAAAGGCTCAGTGCATTAGATGCCATTACAATAAATGATTAACACAGTTATTTAATAGTTTGAGTAGTGTATGTTTCAGTATAGTATTTGCTAGCATTCTACTGACCTGAAAATTTACATTAAAATACCCACTAAAAACTGAAACTTGCTGATGATACACTTTTTCTTGCACACAAATATTGGTCTTTCTCTCTACCTGTCAACAATGAAGAGCAGATGATAGACTATCATGCTACAGTATATACACCAAAATACAGCATCACATATTAGAATTAAACTGCAAGTAAAAAGAGTAGATAATGCCATTCATTACTCTTTTGTCATTTACTTATTCTGAAGTTAATGCATTCTTGGTTAATTTGCAATTAACTTCCCATTTTGTTTTCAAATCAGAATGATTTACTCATTGTAAACTGAGCTTCTCCATTTCTTTCAAACATCAGAGAGCAGAAGCACAGGCTGTCCTCAGAGCCAGAGGAGGGACGCTCCTTCTGAGCAACCCTGCCCAAATCCATTACCCAGTGCCACCCTCTCTTCCACCCTGCTAGAAAACTGCAGCACATCTGCTGAAGCTGGTAGGTTACATAAACTTCAATGGATTTAAAGGAGAGGCAGAACACATCAAACCACTTCGACGAAAGGTTACTCATACGTGGTCCCCACCTTTTGCCAAACAGTTATTGATATAAAACTGCCTTGATGTCAGCAAACTGCAACTTCTTCATGTCACATGGTACTTCATTATATGGTTGTATCACTGTAATAATGGAAAGAGGCAGTTACTAAACCTACTTTGGTACAGACTACACACAACCCAGGAAACCTACTGACTCCATCAGGTCATGTGTCTTTTAAAAGCTCTTTATCCTCCTGTTCATAGGCACTAGAAAGAACGCACTACAGCAATACACTTGCATAACAGTTATACCCCTGAAGCAACTTGTACTTTCATTTTTAAAATGCAGCTTAAGAGATAATTTAGTAAGATTTTTCAGAATTCCAGTC
Organism: Machaerirhynchus nigripectus; assembly: GCA_013397975.1. Lineage (NCBI taxonomy): Eukaryota > Metazoa > Chordata > Aves > Passeriformes > Dicruridae > Machaerirhynchus > Machaerirhynchus nigripectus. The sequence continues at coordinate 366,541 of VZRQ01003871.1, read as the reverse complement.
CTGTCTCCATCTTTCCGTATTTCACATGCAAAACCATTAATTTATTCTGAATTTGGGAAATACACATTTTTTTGGTGTTTTAGGTGATTTAAATGCTGTTTTGGTAGTGAATGACTGTTGATGACTGTGTAAAATGCATCTGTACTGTACATGAAATGTAATTATTTCTGTGTATCATACAAAGAAACCAAGGTTGTTGTTTTGACAGTTTTGTTTGACAGTCATATATCGTATTTCAGAAGGCAGCATAATACATGTGTTATGCTGAATAAATAGACATTTGAGGAATATTTAAATAAAACATCTGCATGCTTGAATGGGTCAACCTGGTTTTGCAATAACTTATTCATGAAACTTTTTTTCCCCTCTAATAATTTGGACGGAACACTAAATCTGAAGTCAGCAAATGTCCTAGACAAAAATGTCCTAGTAATTCCAGGCAAGCTGTGAGTGTATCTAAATGATACTAGAGCCATCAAGACCAGGATACCACAGCTCCACTACACAGTTGCCCTTCTCTTGAGACACCAGCCATCACCTTTCCCTTCCCAGCCTTCAGCAGGAGAGAAAATTGGAGCATTATTTCCAGCAGTATGAACTCCACTTCTTTATCTGTACTTTAAAAAATGTCCCGTATGTACATCCAAAAACCAAACTGCTCTGCTGAACTTCTCAGCCTACAGAATCTCCTCATGCCTGGTATCAAATTCCCCGGATAAAATATTAGTGCACAGAGAAGATCAAACTCTTTTTGTAGCATAAGAGTGGGCAACAACACACCACGGATCACTAATAAAGGGTGACCAGCTGCAGACAATGCCGATCAGCACTAGCACATGTGATGGTCACCTCTGGGAGGAGCTCACTGCTCTGGGTGGTGGGGAAAGATAAAAGGAATACCTGTCTGAACCATCCCAGAGCATTTTTGAGAACAACTGTCCTCTCATAAAATACCTACAGGAGACAAACTGAAAATGTATACTTTACATTTTGCAGTTGTGGTTACACTCTCGGTGGAAGCACACTGACTACCAAGAGAAGGCTTTCACAGCCGAGAACATGATGCAGCCTCAGCTGCTGCAGAGAAAAGGGGGGCCTTTAGAGAGGAAGATGATCTGGAGGAGGACAAATTACTAAAGCCACAGAATCATTAAATTTTGGGCAGGGAGGGTGCTTAGGAGGTCATAAGCTCTCTTTGCTGCATCTAGGGCCCACCAGGGCTTTATTTTCCCATTGACCATGGGAATATTCTAGGATTATCGCCTATTCTAGAAGAGCCATCAGCTGATGGGATATGTAAACGTGGCTAAAAGAGGAGCATCAGAAGTGAACACTATAGGTTGGTAATGTGCAGAAGATACATGAAATCCAGACAGCTTAGTTTCTTACCTGCCTGTATTATCTAGTTATCTGCTTTTTACAGTATCTCTGCACAAGGAACAAGTGTAGGGGGGAGTGCTGAATAAAAAGGAAGTAGATATATAAAAATTCTCATCAGTTTAGGGCATCACTTTTTTTTTTTAACAGGAAGTAGTCAATCATACACAAGTTGAAAAGGTTTAGATACAATCTCACTTTGACAATAGCATTTTGCATGAATTAAATGCAATGCTTGTGGTGGGTTGACAACACCGGCAGGATGCCAGATGCCCACAAAGCCACTCTACCACTTTCCTTCTCAGCTGGGCAGGGAAAATACAAAAAAATAATGTATCTTGGGTTGAGATAAAGTCAGGAAGAGATCACTCACCAACTGCTTTCATAGGAAAACCAGATCTCATTTGGGGTAATTAATTTATTACCAATCAAATCCAAATAGGGTAATAAAAAATAAAACACCTTTCCTCCATCCTTTCCTGCTTCCCAAGCTCAACTTTATTCCCAAATTCTCTACCTCCTCCTCCTCAGAGGTGCAGGGAGGCAGGGAATGGGGTCTGTGGTCAGTTAATCACAGGTTTTTTCTGATTCTCCTTCCTCCTCCCAGGAAGGGCTCCTCACACTCTTTACCTGCTCCAGTATGGGGTCCCTTCCATGGGAGATGGTTCTCCACAAACTTCTCCAACACGAGTCCTTCCCATGGACTGCAGTCCTTCAGTAACTGCTCCAGCGTGGATCCCCCACAGTGTCACACAAACCTGCCAGCAAACCTGCTCCAGCGTGGGCTCCTCTCTCCACAGGTCCTGCCAGGAGCCTGCTCCAGTGGGAGCTATGCACAGGGTCACAGCTTCCTTCAGGCATCCACGTGCTCTGGTGTGGGGCTCTCCACGGGCTGCAGGCAGATCTCTGCTCCACCATGGACCTCCATGGGTTGCAGGGGCACAGCCTGTTGCACCATGGACTTGATCACAGGCTGCAGGGCAATCTCCGCTCTGATGCCTGGAGCACATCCTGCCCTTCCTTCTTCACTGACCTTGGTGTCTGCAGAGTGGGTCCTCTCACTCCTCTTTCCAGCTGCCGTTGCTGCTGCCACAACTTTTTCTGCTTCCTAAATACTACCCCAGAGCTGTTACTGCTGTCACTGAAGGACTCAGCCTTGGCCAGTAGTGGGGCCGTGCTGGAGCTGGTTGGCTCTAGCTCTGTCAGACATGGGGGAAGTTTCTCAGCTTCTCTCAGAAATCACCCCTGCAGCCTCCCGCTACACTGCCATGCAAACCTTAAGTATTTCAACGTTGTAAGACTTTAACAACCTGTGTTCTTCTGCATAATTTACAGAATCACAGAATATCCTGAGTTGGAAGGGACACACAAGGACCAAGTCCATCTTTTAAGTAAATGGCCCATATGGGTATAGACCTTGCAGCCTTAGCATTATTAGCACCATGCTCTGAGACCAAATACAATGCTTTTGCAATAAAAACTTTAAAAGCTATTTATAAATCCCTTCCTCCATCATATTTAACTGTATAATTGCTGTGACCAACAGCCTCTCTTTTTACTATTCATTCTTTGTATATTCACTTATATAAATATATGCTTTTACAAAATGCAAAGTTATAAAGGAGAAAATACAGCTCTTTCCCTCCAAAAATCTTGTCATACAACCTGTTGGCAGATGAATCAATACCTTATCCAAGGACCAGAAATAGTGATTTTTGCCTCCTAAAAGCATCCCCTTAATCTAACGACTGCTCAGCCCCACAGCAACGGGCACAGTCCCATGGAATCGGTATAGTCACCGGGCTGAACAGAAAACTTGGTGCTGGCAGGGAGTGACCCCTTTTTCTGATACAGCTGGTCCTGGAGCGCTCTGTGAAAAATGTTAAGGAGCATCTCCGTAGTTGTTTGTTGCAACAAGAAAGATTTAGTTCATTACACTTTATGCTGCAGAGAACAAAAAACACACCATCTTTCTCCAAGTACTCCTGTAAAACTGAGGGGAAAAAGAAAGTAAGAGGAGGTCGTTTTCACTGCCTGAAGGATCTCTAAATGTACCCGTCTTGCCAAGCAACCTCTCTCCTACATACATTCTAAAGCTCTACAGGAAAAGAGCAGGCTCATGGCATTAGAGTAAATTAATTTTAAGGCTCTTTGAAGAAGCCCTAGAAAAACAGACACCTCATAGCCTGAGCAGTCAAAGAAAAAATTCTTCAAGTGTTCCAATTTACAGCTGAGACCTACTTCTGCAAATGTGTAAATACTCAGAAAATTCTCTCCCAGAATGCAGACTGGCTCAGGAGTTGAGCAGCCAAGCCCAAGTGAGGATTCCCTGACTGTAGATGTTTGTTGTTGTGGTCCATAAACACTGCTTTGGGAGGTTGGTTCTGTATCAAAGGAGGCCTCCCCAAAGCAATCCCCCTGCTGTTAAAAAAAACTGACTACACCTGAAAGCAGTGCTTCCTCAGCCACCCAGACAGCCTAAAACCAAATGACCTGGGCTGTAAGTATCTCTGAATTCCAACACATCCCCCTGCCTTGGCTTGCCGTATTTGTCCCTTCATGAGCTCTAACGTGGACACAAGAAGGTACACAGGCAACCCCCACTGACAGTCGGAGCAGCCCTTGCATGGAAAGACTAGGGATATTTGAAGCATGGCGAGGGGAGCTTTACAGACATTCCCTGGGTAAAGCTTTAAGGGCTGATGTTTCCTGGAAAAAGGTAATTTTGTATTTCTTTGTATTACTTTTTTTACATTGCGTAAGTGAAATTCCCTACATTCAGCAGTAATTCACTGCCAAATGTAGCAGTGTACATGTAGTCCATAATCAAGATTCCACAATTCGTGGTTTGTACGGACATTTTTTTTCTTTTTAAACTGGGGCAAATGACGACTCAATCCACTGTGTAGCACCACTGGTCTCTGTTAGTACTCTGAAGCCTGGAGCTGCTCTACACCCAGACTTTGTGAGACACCTGCTCCTTGTCCACACAGGAACCTCACGGGTAGCTACAGCAACATTACCCAGGCTGAGCAGTGGGAGGGGTGGAACTCAGCTGTACCTGTGCAGTAGCAAAGGGCCAAGGCTTCCCAAAACAGAATGTTAAGAAAGTATTCCTGACAAAGATACTCCAAACAAAATTTTGGGATGATCTCCATTAGTCTTCTTTTTACCTCCCAAAAGAAGTATTAGCATCTACAGAAGAAGTACAAAAGCAGAAAATAATCTTGCTCGCAACAGAACCCTTGAAATAATTACTCCCACATGCAGACTGCTAAAAAGCTAACAACAGCCCACACAACTGAAGAGCTTAATTTCACAAGCCCTTAAGAAGTTTTCTCAGAAGCAATTAAAAAAAAAAAAAAGAAAATTACACTTACACTGCAGTTTCTCCACAACAGAGTAAGTGGAATGGGTAAAGACATGTCAAATTAACCCACACTAGCAGGAGGACCCTCCCAATGCCCATCAAAAGCATTCCCACTCTAGGACTTAAAAATAAAAAAGCCATTATGGAACTTAAGAGAAAAGCAATTTTATTGTCTACCAAATCACACCTTGCTGTTTTTGTTTTCTTTTACAAATTCCAAAACGAATGAAAGAATTTTTTAAATGTAATATTATGTAAAAAGCCCATTTGCCACAAACTACTATACTCAGTGGAACAAATACATACTTCAAGAGCGTGGCCAATTGTAAAAACAATCCTATGACATAGACATTGTTCATAAAAATACAGTAAAATGCACTTTCCCCACCTCAATAAATACATTTTAATCTTGTTTCTGGCTGGCACTTTAAGCCACCAGAGAGCTCCTAATGAAGCAGTCACCAAAGTAAAATTTTTCCTCGTGTACTTTTACAATTATTGCAATAGCATCCAGAACTGTAAGCATTTTTCTTGCAGTCTTTTGTTCTGAGCTTCAGGGGAATCACAGACAGGAGAAAAGATTTATCTATAAAAATGTGCTTCTCCCATATTGATTCCCATTTTGGAAAGAATGTTTAAGGTTTTCTTCCTTTTTCTACGAAACAGTCCACAGAACAAATTGTTTGAAAGAAGAATTCTCCAGAAAACTATAGTCTATTGTCCAGAACTATAGTTTTGTTTTCAACCTCTGTTTAATACATTTAAAATTAAAAAATCGTTATGTTAGATAAAAATAGAAGTTTTAGAACATCTTTAACAACAAAAGCTAAGATAAAGGTTTTGTTAGGAAAAAGAAAGTCTCACCCTTTTTTAAAATCTTGCAAATTTTTAAATCCAAGTATTAACTTGAATTGTAGCTCTGCTTTCCATGCACACATGAAAACACACAATTATACATACATAGATCCCTGATTAAGACATTTTCCAAATGGCTTATTAAAAGTCAATTTCAGCTGAAGTCACATTTTGTTTGTCCAAAGCACAGTTGTGTCTTCAGAAGATTAGTATTTCTCTTCCCTTCCCATGATGCTTCCTTACAGGTTCAGTCTACCCGTGAATGAGTCAGTGTTTTACACTTCACACAGCTTGTGACAATGAGTATTACTGTGCCCAGCTGAATGAGTGCCTTTTAAAAAACAGACACACAAAATCAACTCTGTTTCACGGCTGAGGCCATGGCTCAGATGCTGATGACAGGCTCATCTCTCTTTGCTGGTCTCCTTCGCTTCCATTCATTAGCTGGTTTCTGATGCATAAGAAAACTGATATATTTGGCATATTTGATGGAACAGAACAAAATTAACAATGAAACAATAAAATCCTCTATGACTTCGCAGATTCATTGCATCACTTACAGCTCTTCCATTTCAAAGTGTGTATTAAAGCTGTTAGCCATGGAGGTATGTTCAAAGATCCTGGTCAGGCTTGGTTTCAGTAGCTCCATGGAATGACATGACAGCTCCTGCGAGGTATCACTTTTCAGTGCCATGATCTGATCTGCTCTGGGATCTCTTCTGTCATAGTACAGAGCCCACAGCAAAGTGATAGTGAGGATCATAGCCAGGATCTGTGTTACTCCAATAGAGACTCCCAGAAATCTCAGCACTTGCAATTGTTTCGTCCCCCTCAAAAAAGTGTACATTTTTTTACCGCATCCCTACAAAAAAAAAAGATTTAAAAAACAGTCAGTAATATTTGGTTTGCAGTTCCCAAGGCTTAGCTCATCCTACCCACTGCTGCCTTTCTGGCTCCCAAGAATCTCTCTCTCAGCTCTTTCAAACAATACTTTAAAAAATATTCTGCCTAGTTTTTAAGTACTTTCATAATGCCAACTTTAAGTTTTCTCATACACAGAGACTCCACTAGAAGAGATCTGTGCTACTTTTCAATTCAGAAATCACTCAAAGTTGATCTGAGTTCCTATCAACTCTCACTAATGGTTAAAGAAACTCAAATGGTTTTGTGAAGGTTTAAAAGCCATTAAAGTCCTCTTATCATCTTGTTTCTCTCCTTAAATTGAAGATCTTCAGGGTTGTCAATTATTTTAAACTCTTTTAGATTTTTTCTACAGATAATACCACTCTGAAGCTAGAACAGTACTGTAGGAAAGATCTATGGACCTGTGTAACCTCATCAGAAAACATCAGAGGACAACTATGTTAAAACGTTGTAAGTTGATGTTCACAAAAATGGAATTTAGCTCTTTCCAAACCTTCAATGCAGTTTGTTTACGTGACCAACTCGCTACCACACAAGGCTTCAGAAAAGCTCCCAAGCCTTTGCAAGGCAGCAAGGATCCACAGAGAGGCAGCAGCTTTGGGAACTACTGGCTAACAGTGAAAAACACAAGTTACAATGCTTGTCGCTCAGTAAGGGCGATGCCCAGTCTTAAGAGACAATAAAACCATGAAGAGAGGGGCCTCTGCTACTCTGCATGATACTTATTCTCTATTCTAAGCTTTGCAGGGTTTCACACCACAATTACCAAAACAACATACATATCAAGGGAAAATTCAGAGTAACAAACTGGATGGGCATTGGACTCAGGAGCAGACATCAGGAACTCATCAAAATGGGCACTGTCTTGAGAATGTTATTTTTTACATTTATATCCTCACTTCATATTTCTTATGGCTTTTCTAAGAAAATAAAGCAATCAATCAAAGTGATGGAATTTGAAGACAGGACATGACAAATAACGCTTTTCAATCACACTGAAATTCCCCAAAGCCAATTTCAAATGCTACAGTCCTAAATATATTTGATGAAAGGCCCCATTTTTGCCACACACACAAAATTCACACTGTAGTCAACAGATTTTCATTTAGGATCTAAATAAAATTAATGTACTCTATGATAATTGTACCACAGTATATTAAAGGATCTCCATGTCTTTCCTCATTTCACTGTTTTCATTTTCTAAACAGCAGCAAACACACAGAAAAAGAAGCAAGTATGCACTCTGTGAAATTTCAGAAGGAAAAAAACCCAACACAATGTAATGTCATTGGACTTGGGCCGGGGAGGGGGGGAGGGATGACAAAAACTGTCACATTGGCATCTTCTTTTCTTCAACTGGAAGGCAGTTATACTATTTCCGCAATCTGTTGTTAATTACAGAGAAACTGGCTACATTTTAATACTTTTGATAACTTAAAGAGATGAAGGTGGATGCTGGTCACAATTTTAAAATGCTCCACCACAGCAATATTCAAACTCAGTTCATTTGTTGCCTAGAGAAAACACCCACTAACCGAGAGCAATAACATTAATGCCTACATCTCCTGCAGTACACAGAAACATAACTGAGACAAATTATGCCCAATCTAGATAGACTGTTTTCCTCCATTTAATGGTGTTCTTATAGTTCTGCTCTAACACACATTTAAAATCAGTTTCAAAACTGAGAAACACCCAGCCAGCCCTGTTAACTTCACATTCATGCATTTCATTTCTGCTTATGTAACACTTTCCTAGTTGGTAACCTGCAATTAAACAGTACATAAATTTACTTTCCTCAGCAAAAGTAGAAGTTTGTCACTAAAAGGGGAGCTCTTGTTGACAAGTCAAGTACAGTATAAAACTTTGCAGCAATCATTCCGAAGAGTCAGCTTCAGATTCTTACAAAGCTACGGATTAAAGGCCTGATTCATATGTATTAAACAGGCTATTTTATACTTCCAGTCTTGAAATAGAAAAAAAGCATGTATTTCTTATTTAGCATATATTACTGATTTGCTACATCATAAAATAAGAACCTGAACTGAAATAAGGCACTTCTCTGAGCAGAAAAGATAAGCTATCAGCAAACTTAACCAATCTTTTGTGCACCCAATTTTTGAGTATACTCAAAAGTATATTAAAGCAAATTGTAAAATTAAAAATTAAAACAAACCAAAATTAAAACAAAATTAACTTAATTAAAATGAATTTTGAATATACTGAAAATTATGCCAGAAAACAAAAGAAAATATTGAACATGCAAGTTTGATTTTTCTTTTTAAGATATCAACGCCTACCAATTTTATCTAGGCTGCAGTTCCCAATCACAAGATGGGCAGAGCTCCTCTTGTCCTCAGACCACAACAAACCTCCAAGGCCACATCATCATCTTCACACTTCCCTCACAACCATGCTCTTTCTAAGGTCAGTCTGTTCATGAAACTGCACCGAAGGTGAAGCTCATCAGAATAAAAGCAGTTCAAGAAGACTAGCACAACTGAAAAATAGCTTTCAATATCCAGCAGGGAGAACATGATTCCTGCCAAAAAATACTTTGAAGCAGAACTGTGAGTCACCTTTCTTTCTGCAAAAATTAAATTGTGAAGGATTCCAGCTTAGACCATAGAAAGTTCTGAGTTCCCAGCAAAAAATCACAGCACAGCTACAACAAAACATGTTTATCAGTCCCAGACAAACCAAACTTCAGTTTTCTGAAGTACTACAAAGAATTTTTCTGAAGTACCAGAATGGACTTGCCAAATATTTACACGAACCAATTTTAGGCTAGCGAGGCTAATCTTATCAGGCTCCCTCTCAAACCACCAGACTATGCTAGTTTGGTTTGAGTCACTTTCTAAAAAAGCTTTTTCCTTTCAGTTCTCCAAAGCAGAAGTTAGGCAGATTAGTCTTGGAAGCTGGTTTTGCATGATACTGATAAACTTACTAGCAAGCATACCGTAAGAGTCTGTGAAACACCCCACAGGCAAACGCCATGGAAAGAAACATTTTACCAACAAAATATTGTAGGTATCTCAAAGAGAAATGAAGCATTTTTGTGGCTGATACAACTGAACACAGCCTGTCCCTTTTTGGAAGGGATTCTGCAGTAGAGAACCAAAAATAAATTTTTGCTAAGTGCTGAATCCACCCAAAATGCTCTGTGGTACAGTAGGAGAAGAACCATAAATGTGCCCTTCAGATATCTTTTTAGAAAAAGCCAAGCAGACTTTCTTTTATCAAGTGGGTCTTAACACGGCCCTTATGTCCTATATAATAATTATCTTTAGCTATTAATTTTTGTCCAAGTAGAACCAAAATAACTTGAACATATGAAGTGCTCATAGAAACACTTTCCTGGAATATGGCACGGGCATTAAATGTTAGCAAAAGAGATGACAGAAGAAAACCTTGCATTTTAGAGACTACATTCCAATGACTAATACTTCTCATAAATTTTGAGCTTCCTGTGCTCCAAGAGCAGTTCTCTGTTGAGTGACACTGCTTACATACGCCTGCCTTTTCACCTACGAAGGAAGCAAGGGGCTAAATGAATGTTCTACAGCTTCCATACATTCCTTGAAGGCTCTCTATGACAGACTCCTATGGTATTAACAGTAGCAGAGTATTACAAAAAGCAACCATTATTGCAGAGTGAGCCACAATTTTTAGGTTTTCAACATGTGTGAGAGACTGGCACGCCCCAGAAGAAGCCTGAACACCTTTCTCATTCAGGGACTGACACTTCTAAAGCAGAACCAGTGCTGTCACTGAGCCTTGCCAGAAGGCAAGAGAGGATCTGCAAGTAGCTGGTGGAAAAAAACCAACCTCTGCCATTGTCTTTAAGGTTCCTTAGCACAGACTGGCCTTCTGAGGCACCTGCCTTTTGGCAGCTGTATCTTCTCTCTTCCTAGCAGAAGCATACAGCCTTCTATGATGGATGTCTGAAAGTCCAGATTAGATTAAATAATTTCTGTTCATAGAGAGCCAATACCATACAAATTCATTTCCCTAAAACTTGATTGTTTACTGGCAATAGCCAATACTCATTTTGGTTTGTTTAGCTAATCTCCTCTGCTTCAGAGGTCTTGCTCCACAGCTTCTGAACAAGAGCCATGCAACAGATTCTTGTAAGAACAAGCCTTAAACAGCCTTAAAGAGACTGGGAGAAAATAAAATGGTTCTTTGGGTACTCCTCCATAATGCAGAGCTACACCATCCACTGGAGAAATGTTCATGTTGCAGCATCTGAAAATATGATTCTCAGGCCCATCCCTCTACAGGGATCACTCTAAAAGCAATCCAGGGACGAACACACCTCTTCTCAGATCCTCATAACTATATGACTGAGACACGCTTTCTGTTGCTGTTGGACCACCTGGACTGTTGGTCATTTTGCTGTTACTGAATGTACAATTATAGGTCTTCAGAGGTCTGTTAGCATAAAAAAATGGTAGCTACCAAAGTAGTTTCCAGACAAAGGTGACTTTAGACAATATTTGTGAGAACAGAGTTTTAGTAAAGAACATATTTACTTGTTTTTATAATTTTCACCCTAAGAACAGTCATGTCTTGTTACCATGAGGACCTCCCTTACCCACTTCGAGTTCAAACAGGTCCTTGCCTTGTTTTAAAGCTTTTTTTGTAACTCTTTTTAAATAAACATACTGCAATGTAGAGAGAAAGTGCATTTTCACAACAAGTTTCTATGCATGCTCAGAATACAAAAACTGAATTTCTGCCTCCTGGCACAAGACCTCTTAACAAGAGAGCTCTCATCTTCCAAAGGAATTCTCAAATGCATCCTTCACTGTACATTTCACTAAAGTACTCTTCCACTTCCCCTGCAGTAGTTGGATGGTATGGAGCCTAATTTGTAACTAGTTATAAATTATTTCACACCTAATTTATAACTTTTGGATTGGAGCAAATTTGAACTCCAGCCTAACTGATATAAAACAAACACTTCAAAGTTTAAGCACATCTCAGATTTTAACTGCACTGCCACTAACTCATCTCACTTCCGGGTAAGGGTAGGTGGGTGGCTTCATTCTTCCTCCTTCCCTCCCCCTGCTTCAGCACTAACAAATAATAATCATAAACACTTTCCATAAACACAACTACTCTACAAAAAGATTACTCTAGTGCACTGCAAATGATGAATTTGGAAAATTATTGGATCAGGAAGAATGTATGAAACTTTCCAATGTATCCACAGTTTTCTCCTTACCTCCTGATAAAGGTCACTGAGATCCTCATGATGTGCCTGCTTAGAGCATCCTGGGAACTCTCTGACACAACAGGAGTCAGGTGGCCAGTCCAATTCTGTCATTTCTAGCCAGTCTGTGAAGTACACCACGCCACAACATTTAAACTGCAAAGGAAGGATTAGCCAAGATCAGTAATAATGATGCTACTTCTTCAGCAGGTAAAGTAGGTCATCAAAATACCTAAGTAAGTTCCTAATACCAACTTCCAAAATATTTACATAGAACTAAAAACATCTACAAATGCTTCCATGTATCTTGTTTTGCTGTACTTTGACATAAAAGCCACATAAAAAAATGTAACGTAGTGACCAATGAACACTAGAGAAACAGCCAATGATCCTGCTCTGTGCTTTAAATCCCAATTGCTTCCTCGAAGGATGCTTCACAGAAATTGTCTTATCTCGGGATTCTCCTGTCCTTACTACAAGGAACAAACACCATTTCATGTCAAAATGGGGACTAATGAACAAGTATACCTGTGGCTGAAATGAGTAGTAGAAAAAGGTCTTACTAGTGGACTATTCTTGCAAGGCTACAACTACAGACATATTTGTTGAAAACAGAAAAAGCACAGATTTACCTGAATATAGGAAAAAAAAATTAAAAGAATAGTAAATATGTATAGAAATCACAAATGCTGAAAGGAAAACTGAAACTGGAAGGAAGGGGTATCGCATTAAAATAAAATACTGCAACAGAATCAACCATAAAATATGAAGTTTGACTGCAAAGCAGACGCGCTGCAATTGGCTATTAAACACACCAGGACTAACAAGCTGTCTTCTCCTCTGCAAAGCACTTCCTGAGATTTAAAGCCAAATGACCAGTCTACCACCTTAGCAGCTGCTTTCACATAGAAAAGGGATGAAGCAGCTGCTTTAGATTTGGTTTGGCATTGGATGTGGACTTGACTGAAAACATACTTTGCTGCAGAAACAAGATGCTACTTTTTTCTGCCTGAATGTCCTCCAGGACCAGCCTGAGTGCAAGTCACTCCCTCATTCCTTTGATCCACAGGCTTGGGAACATATTTGCCCCTCTTAACCCGCTTCAGAGCCAGAGTCCTGTACTCCACACCACTCATTGTTCACAATCAAGCAGATCAGTGCCCAGACATGTTGGCACACATTGTGCCTTAGTTCATCAGTCCTTCTTTAGCACAGCTTCCTAAAGAAGGAAGTTCTTCTTCCTTCTTTAGCACAGCTCTCATGTCTCAGTTTTTATTGGTTTGTTACTCAGTCAAAATCCTCCCAGCACTGGACTTTATGGAAAGCTCAAGCTTTGGCTCCTCACTGCAATTGCAAAGACCATCTCATTAAACATCCTGTTCTTACTCTTGTATCATTTCTTCCCCAGCCCAGTTCTTGTTTCCTGACTTCAGCTGACCCTTTCCATACCATGGTCACAATGCTGATATTAAACCAGCAAGAGGACTGGGGGAGAACACATTTCCCACCTCCCTCAGATGTTAAAAGATACAGAAGAAAGAATACCAGGCTGATCAGGGCTGAATCTCTGGTAACAGAATTGTAATTACAATTTTGCTGACTGAAGAAGGGCCACAAGTAAAGTGCTTACTCAAACATAAAGCACATACGAGGCTCATATATCCAGCATCTGAATTATGAGTTGAAGGATTATGAATGAGAGCCCACCAATTAAATAGAGACTGTAAAAGCTTTCCCAGTTCCCCAAATCATTCATATGGTCACAGATGCCATATGGAAAATCTAACTTCTAAAACTTCTTCTAACTTCTAAAAGGAAGTTCTTCTCCCCTAGAAAAATTAAGGCTTAGTTGAAGTTTTATTACTAATATTCATATTATAACCAGCCATTATGATGAAACTACAACAATTAGGGGATAAGAGGCAGTATTTAATCAACCTGTACATTTAAACCAGGATACAGTACCAGCTCTATTCAAAGGAAATTGATTGAGACCATTTGATTATATTATCTCAGGTACAGAACAGACATAAACACTCTACCTGCATATGAAGAATTACTCAGTTTCACAGAGCACTCGCATGGCCAGAGCAGGGAACTGGAGGGGGGGGGTGCTGGTGTGTAACCTCTTTCTTTCAGGCTTTAGTATAAATACAGACTAACCAAGTGCTGCCAGGAAATGTTTCAATAAACAGGAAATCTGTGCAACAATGATAGATTTCAACATTTCAACATGGGGCAGCACAATGACAGGCATTTAAAGAGTTCTCTTCCTGCACGTGAGTTATATTTGGAGTTAATGGGTTTTACCTTGGGCAATTTCATGTTTCTGTAACATAATACTTCATTCTATAAAAACAGTTCTGAATTTTAGTAGGCTAGAGGGCAAAGCTGTGAATACAAGGAAGCTTTATGGTTTGTTTCCCACCCCCCAGTCAAAGGAAATAAAAACCCTCATCACTTTCACAAACCTCGGCCAAAGAGACAGTGTTGGCATCTTTTTGGAAACTTCCTTTCCCATTCCTTTCCAGCTAAACATATCTTAACCATGACAGCTCCATGAAAGGAAACTAACAGAGCCTATGGGAAGGGGAGCACAGTTTAATATTAAAACAACATATAGACACATTCATTTTACTTTTCCTGCAGATTTTTAATTTTATATACATCATATCCTTCAATGCTACAGTAAACCTAAAAGGCAATGGTGTCCTAACCTTACTGAAAAAGGATATGAGAATGTTAGCAATTTAAATTAATTTATTAACATTCTGGTTTTGGTGTTTAAGTACCTTTAGGACCTACAAACTAAAGAACTGGATATCCAAAGATGTTAAAAGATAGCATTTTCATACCAAGTGAACGTGCATTTATTTGCCTATTCACTTAAAACCAAACCTTTTTCCCTTAGCAGATAAATAACACTCACTGAGCAGGTATTACTTTAGTTCATGAATTAACTGTCATCTTACCTCCCTCTGGAAGAAATTCCAAGCATGGGTCAGCCACTGGTACCTAGGTAGGCCATAATTGGTCATCCTGGCTTTCAGTGTGATCATATCGGACCACTGCACTGGAACCTGGAGCAAGGAGAGGTAGGTGACTCACACAACGGATCAGAAGGCTTGTGGCTCCAAACCCACAGGTTCCATCTATACTGAGATCTTTCCAGTGCAATAACTAAAATAACTTTGTATACAAATAAAACAGGAAGCCAAGTATTGCAATTTTTATGATGCTAATACTTTACAAGCCTTTCTTAAAATATCAAGGAGAAGTTATTTGTTTCCTTTGCTTACAGATTAATGTAAACTGAAAAGCAGTTACATTCTGGAGTGTTTCGGGGATGATTTGGTACAATTTATTTATATCATTACCAGATTGTTTACCTGGCATAAAACTTGAACAGAGTCCCATCCAAGTCATCAGGGATGGCATCTGTTTGCCCCAGTTTAGATATTCCCCTGGTGTTGTCTTAGGTAATAAACAGGCAGCCAAATGGGGAAATTCATCTCAAGATAAATTATTTAAACAGAGCAGATGAATCATTCTCTTGAAGTCTGAAATCCACTTCACTGTCTAAGGTGAAAAACTTTGATTTAAATGTCTAACTTCTACATCTATAAAATTAACTGAGATTAATTCTACCCCAAGAGTTTTTTCAGCCATTTTCTGGCTTTGTTTGGAGTCCTGTGTGCAGGTATCTTGAATGTGCTCCATTTCAGTAACGTGCTCAAAAATAGTAACAAGGAAGTGCAGACAAGGCCTATGACCTTTTTTTCCCAAACACACTCACAGCCTTGTGAAAATCTTTTCTTCTGAAAGGATTCCTGAAGTATTTTTCTTTCAAATATGACAACTCAGAAGGTGCTGGTGCACTCCATTGTCTGAAAGTGACACCTCAGTTAGCAATTTGTTGCAAACAAATAGAGGCAAGTGCTGTGGCACCTGGCATACAGTGACATTAGGTGTCAAGATCTAAATCTCACTTCAATTCAGCAGCACAAATTTCAGTGTGCCAAAACAAAAAAAGGATCTGAAGACTGCAATCACCATTGTAGGAGCACATACCATCCATGCTGAGTTTTGCCTTGTTTCCATCAGCCTTAACAGTCATGGTGAAAGAAACCAAAATTGCAGCATCAGCTGTCACTGGAATGGGAGGGGAGCCCAGCTCCTCTAGCAGCCGTGACTTTGCTCTCCTGTTCAATTTGAAGCTAACAGTAAGGGCATTCTGTAAGTAGCAACTAATGTTACCTAGGGAAAGAAAACTTGCACAATACTTCCCAAGGAACCTGGTCTTTGTTGTGCTACATGCTCTACAAAAATATAGGGACAATCACTGCCTGCCTGAACCCATAATACAAACAGGAACATTTGATAACATTTCATTACCACTGCTAAGTTATACTACATTTTTGGTGCCCTAGTAAAGGTTCATATCATCAATGTATTAATAAGATTCCAGAAATTTAACATGCCCTTCACTTAGCAGATTTTTGCACTGAACTCACGATTGTTCACATGAAAAATATGTTAGCAGTAGAGTATTAAAGATACGTAAAAACATTATCACAGAATATTTCTATCACAAACATTTACACTGGTCACTGTAATAAATTAATTTAGTTTTGTACTCAATGCATTCCTCTTTCCTCTGCATTGTACGCTAGCAGTCTGCTTTTTTGGATAATATTTGGTAGTGCTGCAATTAAGCTCCTACTTGTTAGACTATTTTTTACTAACTTGAGTTAAACACAGTCCAAGGTTATGCCCACAACACATACATCCAACTTCTTTAGGCAATCAATGGAAAGCAAGGAAAAAAAACCCCTCAAGAAGTGAGAGAATGAAATTAAAAGCAAAGCAAAGCAATCTAAACCCCATTGTAGGAAAACAATTTGGACGCTGGAGCTAAGGAGGGCTTTCAGAATCTGTGTGTTTGACTCCTGCAAGACTGCCAGAAAGTAAAACTGTACAGGTAATAGGTATATTGATGTACCTATTAAATATCATTCTGTCAGCTCATACACACAGTAGTGCACAATAATACACGATTAAGATGCATCTGTTTGACTATACACCAATACTCATGTGCAGACAAACAAAAACTAGAGATGCTGGTTTGATTTTAACCTAAGTTCTATAAAGCTCACCTAAGTTCTATACCTAAGTTCTGTAAAGTCTGCCACTGAGATCTAATTACTCATTATTATTTCTCTAATGACTATCAAAGCTTGATCAACGCCTAAATAAGGCAAGAACCCAGACTGGCTTTTCAATCTTGTGGGTGGAATAAATTAGTCATGAGGCACACTACATGCTGAGAGCTATCATGAGCTGGAAGGAAAGCTGTTTATGCCAGGACTCTTAGAGCAAGTTGTCCACAAACCAAGGAAAGCCCATATTGGATCAGCAGAGGCGGTTATACCTCAGTGACATTTTTGACAGTATCACCCACACCACACTACACACCCACCTACGCTAATGCCAACTGATCTCTGAAACCCACCAGGGGCTCATGTGATTTCATGCTACACTGAAAACAATATGACATCAAGACACCCCTATGGTTATAAGAGGGAATCGTCTTATCTTTATCAAGTAGGAAGAAGCACTTTCTAGGGAATGACCTGCACAGGTATGGAAGAAACACTGAAAAGTAGCTGTTCTCTTCCAGACTGCCACATTCCCTGTGGTTCTCAGCAGCAAGAAACCCATCCCATCACACAAAGAACAGTAGTGTTAGGATAAAGGGAATAATAGTAAGAAATCAAGAAAAAGAAAGCAACAAAAAAAACCAACCAAAAAGACCCAACCCAACACAGTATTTCAGATGAGGAATAAAAAAAGTACATATATATATGTAGGGAGAGAAGAAAACAGACAAAGGAAAGCAAGAAAAGAGCATCTGGGTTTGTTGTGACCCACTGCAGAAGATGCAGGCATGGAATCCAGTGCTGCTTACTTTAGCAAAGGGCTGAAAGGACAGCAGTATTTTCTTCTGGAGGGAAACAGCATGACCAGTGACGTAACATAGTGTAGGGCTTTGCCAGACTTTATCAAACTGTCCCAGGTTTGGGTTTCAGTAGAATAGCAGATAACCAAAAGCTTGGGGGTCAGACTAAAACACACCATAACTTCAGGTTTTCTAACTGAATAGTGAAGGCTGAAAAAGTATGTTCCAGAGCTGTGAAGGCTATGTAATTTCAGGCAGTTTCCACTGACAAGATTTCTGTGGAAAGATGGATGTTAATTGTAACAGTCATCCTTGGCAAAACCCCTGCAGAGGGCAGCTGTGCCCGTAACATGAAGAATGCCTCTTGTCTGTATTCCCAATTTTAACATGAATCAACTCAAGCTGACATTTTAAAGCAAAGGAATAGGCTTAATCGCTGTTGTATTAGAACACCTCTCAGGAATCTGTACTGCAAGGGAATGAATTCTGATGCAAAGTCCTCCCATGTAACTTCAGACTTCAAATCTGCCAGAAATTCCTTCGGTCCACGTACTGTGTACATATCAAGAAAGCTCCCTCATATCTTACTGCAACGTAATTGTCATTCACTGTTGGAAAGACCATTATATTGGGCATATCTTGGCAGTTGAGAGAAAAGTATTTGTCCCTCTATTCATAAAAATGTACCAGACTGAGTGCAAGATGTTAAGGATATAGCAGCCAGCAGTTACATCTCAGTTTAATTTGCTCAACACTTACCTATTTTCTTACAGGATGATTACAAGTCCTCAGTTTGAAAATTAAAGGTTGGTGCAGTTATAAAAGCTAGACAGAGATAAAACCTCTTCACGAGTTTACAGAAGAGTGTTTTATAGTCAAGATGTGTTTTGCTTAAAGCTGGCATTTATAGCTTGTGGAGGCAGTGTGCAGATTTTAGCAGACAGCAAGTCCTCTATGGAAAGAACATGCTGTCTGTTTACAATGTAGTACACTCTTTAAAACACAAAGAACCTCTGGGACAAAATCCCTTCAAATCCTCTCATCTCCTCTCTCAAAATCCTTATTTAAGCCTGAAGTTCATAATTTATCCTCAAAAATATCAAAGACTTCAATGAGAACCTGCCTAAGCAAGAATTAACAAAAAATTAAGTTCTTAAAAGGGGGGACAACTGATTTGGCTCTCAAATATAGAGGGGGTAAGGAGAAACCCAGACAGGGCCTTCCACACAGACAAGCTCTGCCAGGAGAATTCTGTTTAAAATGAAGGCAGTCACTTGAAATTAAACTGTCAGAATAACAAACAGAGATAAACACTACAGCAATTACAAAACAGCTAGCTAATGGAAAACTTAGTTTTCTTCTGCTGAAAAAATGCAGCCTCCTTTTCTGACTCACCGTTATTTCCTGCTCGTAGGTCCAAACACCACAGGCCAGTTCAACGCAGAATATTACAAGCAAGCTTCCAAAATACTGCAGAAAACAGAATGGTCTTAGCTATTTTTTATACTCTTTGAAATAAAAAACTTTTCAAAGTTTGATATTGTTTAAGTCCTTTTTTCAAAGTTGAAGAACATTGAAAATATTATTAAAATTTCACATGACTGAAGACATGGAAACGGAAATGCACTTTTGCAACCAAAATGTCAAAGATTCAGGCAGCAAACTTTATGAAAGCTAAGATCATGGGACATTTCTTTCTTGAAAAGTACATTCTTATCAAAGTGATTTCGGTATTTGAGGTCAGGTCTAACTGTACTAACTACAATATTTAGAGATTAACTGAAATATCTTTTTCTTTTACAAGGTATAACCCTTAAACGATTTAAAAACAAAAAACACAAGTATAAATGAAGAAGCATAGACCTTGGTAATGATGTTCAAGAAAAACTGCTTGCTCCAACTAAAAGGAGCGGGAGTTTCTTCTATATAGCATCAACAAACCCTTTCTGAACTGCAGGATACAGCTACATGGACTTTAATACTATTTTAACTGGTGTTCTCTACTAAAAGCAATCTATTTATCCTTTATTTAAAGCAGAAGTACAGTCTCATTCATTCTTGACTCCAAATTTTCTTCCATGTCAGTGGACTGAGCTTCCCTTTGGTCTCAGTATGCAAGACTTTAAAGTCACAATCTTCATGGATTTTAATTTGATTTGAAAATCAAAGAAACATCATCACAATATAAAACAGAATAGAATAAGTATACAATTCCATCGGTAGGATACATGCCAAATGGCTTCTAATTTAGTTATTTCATTCTGGAATCTATTTAGGACACAAAACATGTACTGACGATAAGTTTGGGGGGTTTTTTAAGGGTTAATAAGATGTATTGTTTAAAATAGAGTATAAATCCCCAAATGTTAGGCTTTAACAGCTATCTACATAACACCTTTTTCATTCATCTGGTCTGGAACTGAGTAATTCAGATACCTTGGCAGCTACTGGTCTTGCCTTAATCTCTACCTGCTCAACAAATCTAACTCCCTGAATTAGATACGTAGATGCACACAGACATATAAGAAGTACATGTAAAAATACTCATGTTAATTTTCAGGAGAAACCCTTACCTATCCCCTCCCCCTGCAAAGGTCTAGCCAATAAAGATGGTACTGAAAGAAGGATTCCTGTTTTACCAGTCTTCATCATGTTACATTGCACCTTTGCAGTCATTACAGCTGAACAACACACTGCATTTCCTTACATATCAACACCATAAGCACACACAGCTCCAGTACGGTCTTCAATAACCAATATTTTCATCCTCCAAAGGTCCAAAAGAGGAAAAACATGAGTCACACCTTCCAAGAACAATGGTGCTTTCTCTAAAAGATAAATTCATGAGCTTCTATGCAATGTATCTACTAGCACTGCAGTGCCTAGTAGCTGTGCAAAGGGTTCTTTAAAAAAAACCCAAACGTGGAAATCTACATTTCTAAGTACTCACTTTGAAAGCAGGAAAGAATGCCACATGTTTAGTGCCACATGCTCTTTTAATTAATAATTATAATAAAAAATGTTTAAGGGCATTATGACTAATACCCTTAAACATTATGACTAATACCTTTAAACCGACATTTTTGAGAGGGAGAACAGCTAAATGTTTCAATGAAAAGCGCATTTCATTTCTCGGCTGTCAAAAGAAATTTCAGTGGGTTTATATTCTAACTGAATAACAAGACTGGGACTGTCTGAGATCCCTGAATGTTACAGAAAAATCACTGACTGTGGTGAAAGCGATATGTCTGGGAGCGTATATATGGCATTCTCTGCAAAACTCTTAATTTGCAGGTTTTTTTAACATTTAATTCATTCATCAAGCTTAACATTTGAAACTTCCTCATCTTTCTCAGCATTTAAGTTAAGAGTGTTTGTGGTAGTAGTAGGAGACAGAAGAGCAAAACCCAAGATTTTCTCTCATTACTGAACAGAGCCCAAGATAGAAGACTATTTAGCCAGATTCACTCATAAACCACTTCTGAGTCTGCCAGGGACTGAGCACTCCTGACTAGCTACATCTATATCATATCATATCAGGGCACTGCAGAATCAAGCCTTCTGTCCTGAGAAAGCCCATCTCTGTCCATAAAACAAACAAGAAAACAACACAATGAGTTTACACACAAGAAGGGCCATGCTCAGAACTGAGCGACTGCAGGCACACCAACCTCGCACATAAGAGGTTGTTTCTCTCTGCTACTGAAGGGGAGTATTATACCTCTCTCTGCATAATGGTTTGGAAAACAAATACTTATTATATAAGTTTTGTGGGGGGAAAAAAATCTTCTAACCATTATTTAAATTTATTACCCCTAATTTCCATCTTCCAAATCTAGAAATTATTACTGGCTTCAATGCTTATTCCTTGTCCCCAGTTAAATTCCCACAAGAGTCTGAATGCTAAATGCATCTTCCTGCATTTCCATGCTTCTAATTCTTCCCAGAAACAGGGACTTGATTTTAGAGCAGGCTTAACATTTCTTCCTGTGGGCTGAGTGGCTACATGTCGTAAAGATGAGTAACTCACTGAGGAGCACAGTTGTATATCACATTCAAAACTGCACCAGGACGTCACTAATGTTACCTTCTACAGAACGTCTCCCCCTCAGAGCACTCTTGGCCACTGCTGAGATATTTTTTACTGCTTCTTTGTTTCTTTTTTTTCTTTTTTTGGCAGAGAGGGTAAGAGAGGGAAGGCACACAAGGGAGTGAGCAGTTTTGCAAAGACATCTACAAGCTATCATGACATAAAGCCACACTTTTGATCACTTTAAGAACTGAAGACCCTTTACAGGGCAAATCCTACAGAGTTTCAACACTTCCCTTTTGTAGGCAATTACTAATCACTATCATTCTCTTGTTACTCTGACTATGCAAAGTAATCAGAAAATTGGAGTGGTGCCTTGATCCTGTTATGAACCCATCAGTTTCACTGAAGGATTTCCTCCAGCAAAACTGTGAAAAACCTGAGCTGTTACTTCCTTAAGAGAAGCTGAATGACTGAAATGCTGACAGAGAACACTCTTCAGAGAGTAATAAAGTAAAAATATTTGCCAACTTAAAAATAAATAAAGCATTAGACATTTACTGCTCCAAAAGTCATGCTTGTGGCCAAGACATTAAACTTCAGCATCCCTTCACTATAAAATGGATGCTGTCAGCAAGAGCTGGTTCTCCTGCAACCTCCTTGTTAAGCCTGCTCTACCACAGGTCACATGGTGGAAGGGAAGGAGGGAGAAGAGAGGGAGGCAGCAGCTCTGTAAAGCAGTAGTTTTCCAACAGGAACATTTCATCTAATACCTGGAACATTGCACAAGCATGTGGATTTGCAGCACCGACAGAGGTGCAGCACCACTGCAGAGGCTTAAACCACTCTTTTTCTAGCACATCAGTCCTGAAAGAGAGGTGAAGAACCTGGGAGCTCAGGAGAATCCTGTTCTCCTTCCTTTCTTGTGCAAAAGACTAAACACTGAAGAAGTGGGAATAGAAACGAAGTCATTACTGTGAAAACCAGTTTCAGAGATATAAAGAGGCATGAAGGGCCAAGGAAAGATAGTAAAGATATCCCCTACATAACCAGCAGACGTTCTGCTGGAATACTCTTCATGTGCTACAGGTGCAAAAGTGACCACAGCCAATATTCAAATCCTGAAACCTCCAACACCCACATGCAACAACAGCATGGAATCCCACCACTGAAATACTCCCTACTAGTGCAGAGATGCTACTGGTTTATACTCACCTACTGCAACTTCTAACATCCTCCACAGAGCTCTTGCTCCTGTGCAAATCAAACAACCCCAACTTCACATCTACAGTGAATTCATTTATAAGACGGAAAGGACAGGGGGATAGTGAATGCAAATCCCATTATTATAAACTGCAGGCAAAGAAGGGACGTAACCATCAAGTAAATAAAGACAAAAACCAAACCAAACCAAAACCTACACCTACCAAACAAAAAAACAGAGACTAGTATTGAATAGGTTTTGTCCTAATTCAGTCATCCACATAAAGGCTATCAGAACCTGATAAAGCACTAAAAACGTACATGGTATTTTCAGATATGCATTAAAAATCAAAGTAATTAAAACCTATTTTTATAAAGATCTGTATAGGCTGTGTAAATATAATCAAAAATTTTAGTCTGAGTAAAATTTCTGCACGCCACAGTGGCACCCCACAAGAGGGTACAAGCTCCATATATGCCAGTGTACGCCAGGACTCCATACATGGAGCATATTTGCTCTGGCATATGCCCAAAATGTCTTCCTATCTCTCCATATAAGGCTAAAAACTAATCTACAAAACTAGTTTATCCTAAATAAATTACAACAGGCTTTTTTGCTATTAACATTTCTTCTTCCAAACTAAGCTGATGTCCATCACCACCAAACATATTCTAGGAACGCACTTCTTTCTTGATCATCTCAACCACTTTGATAAAAACACAAATAAAAATAGCAAATGCAAGCACAAAATCACTGTAACTGAATCTAAGGCATTTTACATTTGTTGAAAAGGTGTTTGTTCCAACAACTCCCATTCTGTTTAGAGAGTAACAGCGAAGAGCAAACACATGAAGCGTCTCCCAACATAAAATCTCTCCCTCATGGCTTTCCATCCTGCTGAGTACAGGATTTTTTTGTTGCAATTGTGGGCAACGTAAGGAAGGATGTAAAGCATGAAGCACGTCTTATGTCTTCTGCAGAGATGTAATATAAAACTCTTACTGTAGTTCTAGAGATTTTGTGTTGAATACACCACATGATTCCTGCAATTTATAACCTGATGTAATTTGTCTATGCTTTTCAGGCAACAGGTGAAAAGAACTGGTGAAAAATGATCTATTTCTGTTACTAACATGGCAACAGGATGATGGAAAAAACTGGGACTTCAGAAAACAAAGTACATGGAGAGAGATTTTAAACTCTTCTCAGAGATTTTTCATAGCAGAAATACTGAATTCTAACTACATGTAGCAAAGGAAAACTCGAGTTAAAATGCTACTGCCCTACAGTAGTTTCCTTCAGTGCGACAGCCAGGGCAGTGTCAACAGCCAATGCCCTACTTCAGCCACCATGATGATCCCACTGGTGCAGATACACAACCAGCAAGACTGTCCTCTGAGGATGCCCTTCTGAACCCTGTGTAAACATTATGTCAGAAACTAAGCTAAGACCAGGAACTCTTAAGAGAAATTTGGTGACTTTGGGTATTTAGTGATCAAGTCACTATGGCACTCGGTTGCCAAGCAGCCCGAGCAGATAAGGGCTGCCATCCTACAAAGCTGAGTGCACCCAAGTATATTCTGGAAGTGATGGGGTTTTTCCACGTGTTTTTTTTTACTCTGCCACTGACGGCTTCAGTATTTTGTTGCCAGTGACCTATGAAATGCTTCATCAGCAAGCAGCTACTATAACCAGTAAAACTGGGCTGTTAGCCTATGCACAAGGAGAATCAAAGACCTGAACCACAGCCATGCTCCCTTGAGTCTGCTGATGCCAGTGATCATTTCATTTGCAGTTTGCAAGTGTGATTTTGAAGCAAGAGCCAAGAACGTGAACAGAAACAGGGTTGTGTGTCAACCCAAATTTCATCAGCCCTAGAAAGGCACAAGAATGGTTTAATTTATCTTTTTCCTCACTCGGACCTTTTTGGTTTTATGTTGCATCATGCTCTTCTGTTCTGACAGCTTCCTAGTTAACTACTGTCAACCTGAGGAGACTTCAACATCTATTTAATTAATCCCTAGAGAACAAACATATCCCATCACACAACACAGTCAAAATACTGACTTCTTAAGCCCACTTCCAGACAGGGAGAAAGCAAGAGTGCATTCTGTATATGAAAGCAAATAGCAATGGCAGGCAGGGGCTAATTACTGGTGTCAGAAGTTGCAATATAGTGAAGAAAAGCGAGAGCATGAGGAGCTTTTGGAGAACCTGTTCTACAAGACTGCAGAAATCCTTCATTTTCTGAGCAAATGCACCTTTCTTTGAAGGATCAGTGTACTTACTAATGAATCATCATTCACATCACCTGTATTTTATTTCATAAACATCTTTTTTTTTCAAGCTTTACTACTCTGCTCCAAAACATTTTTCTCCCAGAAGATATAAAACCTTTCTTTTTCCCAGTCAGACTCAAGAAAAAACTCAGCCCTTATGCCAGAGCAAACAAAGAGTAGCTGATGAACAACTCCAGCCTCCCCAGACTTGCTGTCTCACACTGCTTTCTTGAGCAACATGTTCCATATGGCATTGGAGGTGAAGAAAGATCTGGAAAGGGCAGGGGCTGGAGGAACTTCCAAGAGGGCAGCTGCAGAATGAAACCTTACCATAACCTCTAAAAGACCTGAGTACATGGTATGTAAAGCAATGCCAGCAGATTTAAGAGTTATGCATAGCATTTCCCAATGGCTAACAGCCCGAGAGCATCAGCCTTGATCTTGTGAGATGCAAGCCATCCAAACATCTCTCTGCCTCCAGGAAAACCTCAGATGACCATCACCACTGGATCACCAACAGGAACCAGAATCTTTCTGTGTAAAATTTACCTTCTTCAATAACTTGAAAGCCATGGTTCCCTTTATCTTTGTCAGTTTACAAGCTAACAAAATTATTTTAATGATTAATCCAGCTATCTTTTTTAAAAATGGAGCAAACACTCATTAAACCGAGTCAGACAAGCTGCATGGAAAACTGACATCCTGTTTATCCCCTTCAGCAGCACAAATTTTCCCCTGCTTCCCTCCCCTGCACCCTCAGCCCTGCCCTGTAGGACTTAACAGTCCATTAGTCAGTTTGATTTTAAATTTGGTTTATTTGCTTGACAACACAGAAATTTGTGAGAGATGCAGCCAAAAGTCAACGGGGAAATGAGATGAAACCATCAACTTGCAACATAAGCTACTGAATGTCATCCAGTTCTTCAAAATAAATAGTTTTCATACAAAAATAATCAAGTATCTCTATTATCTTAGATTTGGTTTCCCAGATCACAAAGTTTTATCAAAATGTATTAAAGTCTATGAACTTTGCAAAGTCCACCACTTTTCTGTAAAACTTTGTAAGTAATTTTTAAATTAATTTTTTATGGCAATGAACATTCTAGTTTTTGAAGCTATGTATCCAAGTTCTTTTTATTAAGCCATTTGGGTTTTTTTAAAGCTAAATAAAAATACTTATGAATAGTTAGATTTTTGTTCACAGCTTTGATTCTTCTGTGGGATATTCTTCACCTGCTGTAAATTTTTACTTTAATAGTTATCTTTGCTTATGTAAGTAAACTGGTATTACTTTGGAAATAAGCAAATGCACACTTGAAACAATTATTAGGGTTCACTTGCTAAGGGTTCAATTACCTCAAGTCAGTGAACTTCCAGAAATAAGGGTTATTGCAAGGTCATGGTGAAGTACTAAACAACATCTAGGTAAAGACAGACATTAGACCATCATTTTCTTATGGCTTGTCATATTCTCTTTCCCATTTTTCTCCCATTTCATAGGATTTATATCAAAACCTAAAGTTTCCTTTTCTGCACAGATTTTTCAAAGCGCAGCTTCATTTGTCTACTTGCTCTTTTTTTTCTATCACGGAAATTATACACCATAAAAATGTTTCCTTAATCAAGAAAACCCTTTTTGCTTGTAAAATAGACCCATTTGGTCTACACAATGACTCTGCTTCAGCATGTACCAAGACACTTCAAACAATCACTACTGTGAATTGAGAAATGCTTGTATGATAAAACCCACACTGCAGCCTCCGTGCACACAGTGAAGTGCCTTTGTGGTTAAACAGTCAAAAGGGTATGTTTCCACAAGTAAAAGATCAATCTACCTGACAGGACATCCACTCCATACTCAGCCTGTGGCAACAAGAATGGAGCTGAACCACAGCATCAAGGCATACTCCATCAGTGAGCTGGGCTTCATCTCAGACAAGACACAGAGATTTGGCTAGGCCTTGTGGATTCATATACTCCTTTCTTGCTCTTAGGAACTTCTCCCATTCCCTATTCATTTCAGCAAAGAAAAAAAAAACCTGGGCAAACCAGCAATGAGAAAAGAAGAGCTGGAACAGACAGAGGGGGAAAAAAACACACTACAGCAGAAAGGCCATGTATCATCTCAGTAGCTCCCCATCCTTTCTCAGTCAAGATGCAGCAGCCCTCATTCCCATCCTGGTATCACTCACAACTCTCTACCCTCAAAAACCCCAGCGCCTTGAACCTACTGTCATATCAGTCCTTGTCTTTTCAATAGTTTTGTGGTACCCACACCCATCACTTCACCAGCCTTTTTATTACCATCTTCCCTCCTCTTTTGACCTGGGAGCATTATTCCAGAGCCCTTTTCAGTTCTGGTGCTGTTTCATTCTCTTCTACTGACCTCGGTATCAATGACTTAAAAGAACTTGGAGGGAAGAAGCAGTATTAACAGCGTAACAAGTGGGAATGAGGGAAAACAGGAACAAGGAAGGTAAGAGGAACAAGGGTTGCTCCAAAAGGATCATGAGGCCAAACGAAGTCATACTCGGTCAAACCAACATTCAGGATATAAGTCCCCAAGAAAAAAGTAGTCACCTACCATCAGGTGAGCCTAAAAGTAATGCTTGGAGTAAAAAGTGTGCCACAGGAATCCAAGCAGCGTGTGTCATGCAGAAGACATACTGGAATCATGAAATTACTACTGTCAATAGATATCTACCTTTTATCTCAGCACTATGCCTCTTTTCTAAAGCATAAGCAAGTGTCTCTTCACTACTAAAGATATCCACACAAAAGAATTAAAATTTATGGCCTCCTAATGGTACTATCCAATCTCGCTGCCCTAAGTCAAAGGCATCGCCCTCAAGAGGCCCAGCAGTTCTTGTTATTTGGAGCTGCTGGATAACTGCACCAAACAGTGCTGTGTTGCCTCTACAACACTGCCAAGCATTCAAGGCAGCTGCTCAGTGCCTGGATGAAAGCAGCAGATCATCACCATGATCACAGCAAACATTTGGATTTAAACCAAGTACTTGGAAGAAGACCTGGACACTCCCAGCAGTTCAATTCTTGTCATGCTCCCCCACGCTGCTCAAATGCACAGCTGCTCTTGCTTGCTGTGTCTTCCACAGGCAGCACCTTCATTGCTACACAACTTCCAATATCCCACATGGACAAGCAACTCATGTCTCCTCCATAAGCTCCCTCTCCTACTTAAGGAAATTCGGCACTGTTTCAAAGCACTTGCCTTTGAAAAAGTCTTTTAAGGACATATACAGCAAGGATTTATTTTTGTTGGGGAAGGCAAGGTCATCAAAGTGTACCATACTTACACCGGCAGACAGAGAGGTTGGCACTGAACCCCAGAACAATGTACTCCACTCTACAGAGCTGGGAGCCCAGCAGAGTGCACACGTTCCTGCAAAGCCTGGCTTAGCTCTGTGGTGACATCGTGGCATCACCAAAATCCATCTCAAAACCAAACAACTTGTTTGAACCTTAAAAATCCTGATCTAAACAGGGAAGAAGCATGCTCTCCATTTCAAGGCAAGAAGATGTATAACAGTACAGGCATCATCTCCAGCAGTTTACCTTTGAATTCAAAGTCAGAAATATAGAAAGAACAAAAACACTCTGTTTTTTGAGAAAGTTGCTCATATTTGAAACTACTGGGGTATAATAAAAATTGGTGAACTTTAATTGTATTTTCTCCTCCCAGTGGAACATTAAACAGGCAGCACCTCAGAATGCAAGCTAAATATCCAGCCCCTTAGTTACCCACTGACTATCTGAAACTGAGGTTTAGCAGACTACTAGCTTCTCACCAAACCTGAACTACAGTATTATAGACACATTTAAACCAGTCTTTCAAACAAGGCAGGCTAATCTGTCTGGTGAATCTGTCTTCCTCCCACTCATACCACATTTGTAAATGGGCTGTTGATAAAAGCCACAAAATACAAACTCAATCTGTCCAGCTTAATATTAAATTGCAAGGGTTTACACCAAGTATGCTTGTTAGTTATTTCTTCCCTTCAATGCTTGGTATCTAAATAATGAAGAAATACTTCTGGTTGGTAAATAACAATTCCAGTGCCAAATGTTAGTACAAGGTATTGGAGCAGCTGTAACTGTGCTAAGAGTCCACAGGGATAGGAACAAATATCCTTTATTACTACATAGCATTACAACCTATACTACGTATAACTGCAGAAACACAAAAAGGAGCCACAAAAAGGAAAAGAAAACAGACAACAGAATTTATTATCACTGAAGTCTCATATTAATTCCTGCCAACTGTAGTCATAAGTACTACAGAATAGTTGATGCTGTGGTAGAGCAGCTAACATTTCACACAGAGTATGAATGCTTTCCAGTAAGAAGACGTTAGCAGTTATTGGTATCTTGCAACATAGCAGATGTCCGAATTTAATCACCCCTATCACCTCTGCATCCACATGGACTGAAATGGGCGTATGTGTATAGAAGGATTTGCCACAAGTGTTGATACAGTCAACAGTATCTCATCATTCTTTAGATAGACTTCACAGAAACCACTAGTTTAATGATGGTTTGTCTGGTTGTGTTTCAACTCAATACACAGCTTAGTCTGCCGGGATTTATAAATATAAATATATCTATATTTATAAATATATAGGTCCAATTTATAACCAGGTTCCACCATAACTAAATTAATAAGCTGTTTGACCACACCAACAGGGTCTAACAATGTTTAGCTCTGAGAAATATTTATTACTCTGTCAACTTAATGATAAAAATCAGTAACAGGATTTGTCCCACTGACCATCAAATATTTCTAACAGTTTTTCCCTTTGTGAAAACATATGCAGACAAATTTGAGTCCTGTGCTGTTTGAATGCTGCAGTTACAGAAGAGTCATGGTTATAAATACAACAACTTGCAACGAAAACTCCAGCCAGGACGTATTTTCTAGTGGGATTTTCATTAAGCTCTTCTTGTCAAGCAACAGAGCTTACTCTTGTTATTTTAATAAAACAAGAACTTAAAAAAAAAACCCAAAAACATCCTTAAGGTTACTATTCCTGAAGAATATATTAGGGTTTTTTTAGTTAGGCAGTGTGCACAGCAGACTTTGAAAACAATCCAAAATGTACAGAGCCTCAGAAGAAGAGAAGCAAAGTATTTTTTTTTTCAAATCCAGAACCAATCTTGCTGAAATACCAACCACCATAAAATCTGGACTCTACTTTCCCATCCTTGGACTTTTCATGCATCCAAGTCAGTGACTTGGAAGAGCCCAGATCATCCACTTTAGGCTGGCATCACAGCTACTTCTACATGAAGATGTTGGTCAATCACAAAAAAAATATAGAAACTCAAGGTACACATGGACTCTTCAGAGCAACTACCCTTCAGGTAATATTTCTGAAGTAATTAAAATTTAATGATCACAGCTTTAAAATGCTGGTTCTACAAAAAGTCCAGAGCATGCACCTCAGAAGACTGAGGTTTTATATTTTCCTTCTAGTAAGCTGAGCAAACATGAGTTTGATTTATACTTATGCCCCCAAGACAGAAAGGTTTCAAGCATTTAATTGCAAGACAAAATTTCAAAAACAAATGAAAATGATTATGTATTCAAATGTATTAAAACCAAACTCTCTATTTTATTGTCCTTACACTTTATTACATTTTCCAAAAATCCATTTCAATTAACATCAGCACTAGCAATGAGCATGCTGCCAGGATGCCAAGACTTGTATCCCAATATCTGTGCATGCCATCATTATGGCTTTCATGTACTTCAAAAAGGAGATAAAAAGCATGATTGAAGAGGTTGTTAATGTTTTACGTGAAGGTTCTTTTCTTTTAGTTCATCTGGTTGAACAAAAGCTCATTTTGTTGATCCATCAGTTTTCTGGTAAGTCTGATGAATGAAGCATTGACTTATGTCTGCATACTTCTGTATGGTATAACATAACTGCATTCATTTAACAATCAATCAAAGACAATGACATACTTAGGAAGATATCATTTAGTTTTGCTTATCAGTTTTTTTAGCAAGAGCAAATCTCAAGCTCCTGAAAATGAAATATTGCAACATAAAATGATAGAAATATCTTGTTTTGATTTAGTGTAACTTGACTGCCTAAACACACTTCAATTGATTAATTTCCAGATGGCACTAAAGGCTATAAATGATTTTTTCTTTCTACTTCCAGTGTAAATAAACTGAATGCCAAAACTAGTTTTAACTTCATTTTCTCTTGAAATAGTTAGGTGGGTTTTTTCAAAGCTTATACTGAAAATAACTTTTTCTTTCCCCAGATACTATGTGGCATTGATCTACATCATATAGTTGTTTTTACCTTTTAATTAGTATTAAAAGCTATCACCACTATAAAATAAAAAACACATTATGAAAGTAATCTTATAGCCTTACAAAAACCCCCTAAGGTTTAGTAAGTGTATCATATTTTAATACTTTCACTATTTAGATGAAACAAAAATATGTACAAAGCCTTTTTAAGGTATGTAAGAAAGATGACTAGAGAAATGATTATATGGTATGAAATTACGTCAATCCATTACGCTTAAACACGTGACTGTAACTAAGTAATTGTCTTAGAACTTGCTCCCATTGACTTTAACATTGCAAGGTTAAGATCTAGAAATAAAAAATACATGACTATTCTATTACTCTAACATGTTCAGATTTAAATGAGAGTTTTCCCCAACAATATAGTTTTGAAAGAATAATCTTCACATTGCATACAGGCTTAACAAAATATCCAAAAGGAGAAACAGCACTGCCCTCTTGTAACTAAGGAACACTTCTGCTGCAGATGTTCAGCTAGAGATATCAAATGAAGTGTTTCTCCAACCCTCTCAAATTAAGAAAAAAAAAAAAGACATTTTAATAACAGACCCCAGTATAATTTTGCAACTGTTTGTTCTGCAGTTAGAGTATTTCTATTAGAGAAAAGGAAAGGTTGCATAAATCTCAGCCAATTTCTCTTGGTGTTTTACGGTCATTTTGTGCAAAATCCGTGAGGTTTAGGTGTCACATACTTAAGCCTGCACAGATCCACAAGAAAAATTCAACTGAATGCACTTTGTGAGAACCCAGCACGCACTGCAGTGAAAAAACAGCAGGAGCCCAACTCTACTTGTATAAGACCCTGGATAGTCTCAAGAGCTGAAGGGTTATTTATATCTGTCCACTTTCTCTTACTGCAATTACAGTAGTCAAGTCTGATACACCTCTTTCACATCCATTGCTTGCACTCTCTTGGGCTTACAGACTGCTTGGAATGCAGCTTATCCTCATGTTAAAAAACAGAGTCCAATTCTGCGAAGTGCTACAGCTACACTTTTAAGAAGCATACAGATATGTGGCATTCTTGGATTTCAGTACTGCCCAAAAGGCTAAAAATTTTAACTCTAAACCTTTAAAATTTGTGTGAACTTGATGGGCTTTTGTTGGAGTGGCATTTTTTTGTTTGTTTTTGGTTGACTGTTTCTTTTATTGTCCTCGAATTCACTGACTTCCAGATGAAGAAAATGGTGTTTGGCTCCCTTGACAGTCAAAGCCACATCACAGTTCAACTGTACACAGAGCCTTGTGCAGGAGAGACTACTACATTTCAGCTGCTGTTAGCTCAGTTATATACTCTCCAAATAAAGGAAAAAGATGGGTACTTGGAATTTATTTTTAAACTTGCTTGCAACCAAACGCAACTGCAAAATTCCACATCCACGTAAGAGAAGACAAAGCTTCTGAACACACTCAGAATTAACTTTTGTCAGCTACAAGTGCTGTTACTTTACACACACAGTCAACTGTGGAATAAAGCAAAGCCTAGGTTAGATAGCACTGCACTAGCTTTTGTGCACTAAAGCTACAAAACAGTAGCATACGGATTTATTTCAGAGTACTCAGACTCACATCCCTGTAATTATTAGTACTTAAGAGTTTGAGTTATTTTTCCCTTCAGCAAATTCTCTACTAAATGAAGTGAATTTTTGCAGTTGAGACACTGCTTGTCTTTCAGTCACAGCATAATGCAGTCTAGACAATAAATTATTTCCTACTGTATGCTTTGCAATTACAATTCCTCACCGATACCATAACTCAACATGGTAATAAAAAATAATCAGTATTTATCAAGTACCTGTGGATTAAAACCTTTCTAACTCCTGAAACAAAAGAGAAGTTATGAAACATACCCAGACAAGGAGCAACAGATTTCTTTTCACTGTTCCACAGTACCCCAGCATTCCAACTATGATGAGGAAACAGCAGACTGCAATCATAACCGGGTGGACCACAGGAAAGTAAGTCAAAATGACAGCCTCCTCCACCCTAAAACCAATCAGAACAATAATCAAAAAAAGCACAATCACACAAAAATGATAAACAGGGAAAAAAATACAGCCATTAAAAAGAAAATGGTTGATTAGCAGATGTGTTCTTTCCAGCACCTTACACATCACAGAAATCTCTTCAACGTGG
Organism: Machaerirhynchus nigripectus; assembly: GCA_013397975.1. NCBI lineage: Eukaryota > Metazoa > Chordata > Aves > Passeriformes > Dicruridae > Machaerirhynchus > Machaerirhynchus nigripectus. Next base: position 332,843 of record VZRQ01003871.1, on the reverse strand, counting down.
TTTTAAAGTCAAATGGTGCATTTGAGTACCAAAAAGTAATGCACTGTCCAAAACCTCTCTGGAGTGAAGGCAATCTTCCTGTCCTGCACTTGTACAGCACACAGCACAATGAGGCCCTGTTTTATCACTAGGGCTCATAAACACTACTGTAATAAAACTAACAGAATTCCTAAATCTCTGGACTGAATAAAGTATTCAAAACTAAACAGTAATACAATATGATTACAAGTTGTCAAAGGGCCAAAAATTGATCCCTGTCAGAAGAGAAAGGCACAGGATTAAAACCCTGTCTTTCTCCCTTTTCTAATTTCAGCTGATGCCCGAAATTGTGGCAAAAAATGCACCTTTAAATAAAACAATGATTAGTTTAACTGAAGGATTCTTAATTCTACAAATCCTAATTAGGAAGCTTGCCATACAGAACAAACAACATCTATCCCAATCAGTCATCCACACAGATTAAAAGTTTAACTAAAGCTTTACCTTGTTTCTGCAGTTAAAGTGAGAACATTATTCAGGTAGTCTCTCAGCCAAGCAGAAACACCTAATATGCTGATGGACATCAACTAAAAAAAAAACCATTAAGTTATTTATCATGTGTTTAAAGCAAATTGCAAGATCATTCATAATTTAAGTAGAGGATCAATCATCACTAACATTTTTCATGCATTCATTTATTGAACAACATGGTGTCCCCAAAACTGTACTTCTATACGCTTAGAATTGGTTTGTTGCCCAAGTATTAGGGAGCCAGTGACAATCTTCTTTTCCATTTAGTGATGCTACTGCTGGCTCCTATCCCACTACTGCACAACATACCATAGAAACAACAGGGGGGGCGTACACAGCTAAAATCCGTGACTCTTTCAGGGCTTGCAAGTGATACACATCAGTCTGCATGAAACCATGAAGCCATGCTCAGGTAGACAGCTAGTGAAGAAAAATCTGATACAACAGTATTGATACATTGACACACAGGAGATTTACTTTTGGGTTAAATTTAGAAGAATCTGATTCTCTTGCTTATGCAGACAGAGTCACACCACGAACACTGTGTCTCAGTTTTCTGAACCATAAAATGAAAATAAAACTAACTGCATTTCAATTATAAACCATATAAAGCATTTGGGTACCTAAGCTGTCAGGCACTTCAGAGTGATAAAGCCACTACACTTTAACCAGGACTGCTCCCACAGCAAGTAAATCCCCAAGACTGAACCCACCTAGAATTGCCACCACCTCAGCAGACATGGATTTCTGTCACCTGATCCCATCATACACTTCGGTACCTGTGGAACTTACCAGGAGAAGCTCTGCCCTCTGATTTTCTTGAGAAGTCAAACCTGAACAACATATTCAGAACCTGCCATGCTGTGACAGCACCAGCTCTGCTGCTGCTGTAGCAGAGGTGCTGCTAGAGGACAAGGCTCTCCTTCACTGAATTTCACAGGGGCACCTACACCTGAATCACAGAAGACACAGGACCTCAGAAGCACCACTGTCTAGCTGAGAGAGGGACACCTAAGCATGCTGCCTCTCCTGAATACTACTGTTTTCATGCACTGTATAGGGGTATGACAGGACACATTAGCATTATACTTAAGAGTTTCTTAAATCAGTAAGAAGTGCTAATCTCCCCTGCTGTCCTCAACATCTAGTTTCTCATAGGCCCTCATATTCCCCCAAAGTTGTTTTGACGGACAGGTGGTTCAAACCTTACAGGAAAAGTCACTCTGTGTCCTTATTGACTCCTTTGCCTGCAGCATGCCCACAGCAGACTACTTCTGCCTTTAAAATTTCACAGAAGTCCCAGCAGCTATCCCAGAGCTTCTTCCTGCTTTTCAGATCTGATGCACAAAGTACAGGCACTGCCCTGGTTCTGGGTGCTTCCGGCAAGAGCTGGGTGCTTGGCATGCTGCAAGCATACTCCTGAAAGCTAGTGCATGCCACAGGTCTACTATGCTCACTCATGTTCTTTACACTCTGTGGGATCTGTTTTGGCTGGTGAAACAGTAACAGTAAAGAACATTTTCTACTGTCTTATTTGCAGGAAGCTGCAGGAACAAGGAAAACAACATGACTGGAATCTCCTAAATAAATTCCTATCTCCTTGGAAGAAAGCATCAGGCAAACATACCACACAAGTAGTCAAAACACTAGAGAGGTAAAGCAGACTACGAACAGCCAGCCTACTTTCTTATAGTCAAAAGGCAACACAAAACACTTTTAACCCTCCACATCTCCCTGAAAGGCCTGTCGATACACACAGAAAAGCATTAGCTCACACGACCACTCTCTTTATGGTAAAATATTTAAGATAAAGTGGGTTACTTCATTTTACAACAGTGGTGTTCAGAAGTGAGAAGTCCATCAAAACACTCCTCAGTAACTTTTAGTAAGAGCCAGATAGTCCTGCTACAAAAACCAGAAAAATGATCGCTTTCTAAATAATAGTCTTCCTCACATACCAGACTGGTGGACTGCCTACTCCTTGCTGTCCATTAGGAACTCTCAACCTGCACAAATTTTCTTTCAGCAACACATTGTACATAGCAGTGAGAGGAGGTGGATTTTGAGGAAGGCAAGATTGCTCCTTCAGCAGACGTATGATTTGGCAGCATATTGAAGCATGCAGGTTATTCACAGACAACAGGGAGATCACAGAGCAACCAGGTAAAAGGCAGAGGGGACAGAAAGGACTTCCTGGAGACAAAAGTACTAAGCAGAGTCCTGTCTCTTAAGAGAATCATTCAGTTTGCTAGAAGAAAGGACTTGCATGCAAAGGCAAATGAGGAAGGACAAGAACTTTTATTTCTGTTCTGTCAGCCTAAATTGAGTCTTTTCTACCTAGATACATATTTTTGCCCACATAAAATCTGTGGAAAATCTAGGCAGATACATTACCAAGCTGAGGCCAACACATGGCTGTGTGACTTCTACAGAAATGCTTAATGACCACATCAGAGAACGTGACTCCCTCTTCACTTATGAACAACAGCTAGAAGAAAAGGACCGCTTCCTTTAACCTAGGAAACAATCTTCACAAATAATGTAACTACATGAACACTATTTCAGTTTGTAAGAACAACCTCTCTATGAAAGGCCTCCTGCATCATTCAGAAAGATTTTAGCCATTTAGATTCCCCGGCTGCTCTCATTTATTGTGAATAGCTAACAGACAATTACTACTATTTCTTGCTGATGTAAATTACATGCAAAAACATTCCACCTATATTCCGCCTGTGAGAGCCAGGCTACAGCTCACCCACCCACTTATCCTGTGCCGGGCATGATCTCACCACCATTAACTACTTCAGATGGTACTGACTTCTGCTACTCTTACAATGCACAAGAGCTAGGTCAGGATTACTCTGAGAAAGTACAAGCACAATGCCTTACCTCGCTGCTACACAGATGTTACACACAGATCACCTGCGCAACACCCTCCTGCCAATCAAGCTCCTAGTGAGGCACCTTTGGGCACTGTATTTTCAACAAAGTCCAAAAGTGAATTATTACTCCAAATGACCTGCAAGCCAGTGTGCTGTGACACACTTGATTCACAGGCATGAAAGTTAATAACTGTGTCCAGCTGGGGTGCCAGAAAGGCATGGGTCAGAAAGTGAAGGCAAATACTCAAGAGGCTCCTCTTGAAAAAAAGAGGCCTGTGAAAGAACAAACCGATAAAAAAGCAATTCAGCAGTAAGTTGATTACAACAGGTGTATTTCACAGCACATAAGCCAGCAAGTGCTTGGTAGCTCTTCACTAACAGAAGGAAGTGATAGGGAAAAAGTTGCATCCCCTCTGATCAGCAGTAGTGAGCCTCAGGGCAGAAACACCCTGATGGATGAAAGATGCCTCTGCAACACCGGACTGCCCTGCATAACTGATGTTTATTTTAGTGACAAAAGATTATCAAGCATTAGCTCCCATCCACAATCCACTTGTTCACCTGCTCCATAGCCACAAGGGAATCACAACAAGAACAAAACACACATGCCTGACCTCCACAGCCTCCCGCTGACTCAACATGCAGACATGCTGCCCTGTAAAAGCACTAAACAATCTCAAGTGCCAGATGACATCAAAAAAGCTCCAGGCACCCACCACTTCACACCACCTACAGAACATGCAGATCTTCAGCCAGCAGCACAGGAGGTCCATCAACACCAGCAGTACAACTCAGTCCAGGCACTCAGTAGACAGAAACAATAACCCCAAAAACCTTGGTGTGCATCCAAACCCACCAGCAAACATCAGCAGGCACATCACTACAATTCACTGCCAAGTGATTTGCATGAAGTCATGGGCAGGGGCAAGGTCCTGATTACACCTATTGTTGGTTTATTTGAACGATGGTAAAAAGGTGGCCTCAAAAAACTGGCAGTCCCTACTTCAGCCATTGTTTTGTAACTAATTTATATGTAAAATACAGTTATAATCTATATCATGCAATCAGATAAAAGAATACAAGTTTATGACAAATAAAACTGCTAAGAGAATTCTCACATTAGCAGTAACATCATTTCACCAAAAAGTTTTCGTTCAAGCTTCTCTGATGACAGCCAGTCTGCTGTGCTGTAAATATAATATCATAGTATGCAGTACAACATGTTTTTTTGTTACAGCTGGCTGCACAAGTCACTATGGGTTTAATTCTGAACTGTCACAGCATGCTGTATAGCCATCAACATGACTCTGAGGAGTTCACAACGATGCCTGCTGTCATAGTCTATTTTAAATATATTTTCATACTGATTAAACAAAGGTAATAAATTCAATTTTTATATAGGAGCAACACACACACAATAATATATTAAATTTGCAAATTAATTTCTAACGTAAAGTTTCTAAAGCTACTAAGGTTTTCTCAGACAACTGAATTACAATATCCAACAACAGACTTCAGCTATTAGGAGCAATCATTTCCAAGCATAGTTTGAATCGTCTTTAGAACTCTTACATAAATTAGACATCAAAATGAAAATATAAAATCATCTGCAATTCATTAAGTATATATTTTTAACCGTTATTTCGAAAGTTCTACTCCCAGTGTCTCTGAGGCCATACTTAAACTAGAAAATAAATCTGCATTTTCAATTAATATATTAACATGGATTTCTGTCTTTAAGGGAGCAAGCCCAATTGATATTGGTATTTGCACACCTGTGTCCACCCTCTCATCATTTTTTTTCATTCAAACACTAACATCTTCATTTTACTGTGCTCAAATTTGGGAAAGGGTTTTTCTTAACTATTAAACTGGAGAAAGATTAAAAGTATCTTCCATACCAAAAATCACACATGATCGTTTTTATTCTAACAGATGGGGTAAACAACTTCAGGCCATGCTCTGATATCCATAATGAAATGCTGACTAGCAGCACTACACAGCAACCTGCTTTGCATGAACAGGTTTCTGGCTCCAAGGAAATTACTCCCAAGATATGACAACATTCACCAGAACACGGCCTCTAATTTTAGTTAAAAAAAAAACAAACAGAAAAAAAAGCACAAACAAAACCAAACCTTGTGAAAATCTTCCTGCTTAAACTGATTTGCGTAATCTGAGCTATTACTTACCCTTACCAAGGGGGCAGGAGGATACATCATTACAAGGTCGTGAACAGAGTACGCTGCAATGCTTTTACAGGATTTTCACTATTAGGTTCAATATCCAGATCACTGAACAAACACAGATAACTCAGATCCATGGGTAAACAGAGAGCTACATTTTTTGGGATGGAGGGACATAAGGGTGGAGGAGGGGGGACAAGAGGCCTTGTTTTTCTGTATTACCTGGCAAAACCATTTAAATGTTTTGAGAAAGAATTGCCTACAAAAAAGGGAAATCGCCTATTTCCTAAAAAAGGACTTTTTATTCTATAGGTATTCCAACATTTCATTTTAGCTAAGCTTCGTACAAGGTTATGCCTTGGTCCGCTCCCACCTCAGTAAACAGCTGAAGCACGCTCATACTTGCACTTTGAATCTGGGTTTGCTTGCACAGCTGCAACAGTGAGTTAGCAACCTGCTCCACATTTGGCACGGGCTGGAACTCGCACACTTTGCAATAAGGCAACTGCTGGAGCACCGACAGGCTGCTAAGAGGTCACCCTCCTGGGGAACACGAGCAAGTTCTCCAGGAGGTGGCTGTTCAAGGCACCCAGAGGAAGCACAGCAGAAAGAACAAGCAAGGACCCAAGCATGCAAACAAGGTTGAGGTACAGTTCTACTGTGTCAGACCCACATCAGCCTCTGGGCTGTGTAGCACAAGGGTACATTAAAAGCAACGAGGGAGAAGGAAGTGCATGTATTTCTTCAACCACCCTCTCTATGACTACTCAAGCACGGCATTTCTTGTTAGGACATGACTTGTGCCACTTTTCCCTCAAAAGTAAACCACCTCACTGTTAAGATGTCTTTTGCTTTGCAGAGGCACAGACATGTGCTCCATGGTACAGGTAATCCAGAGCAATGCTCACAGCTCAAGCATCCCAATCCGTATCACAATCCACACATCACCATCAAGATGATATGCACACACATATACACAATATACTCTTAATTTTGTTTCTGTAAGAGTCTGCTTTTATTCATGGACAGTAGTCAATCTCAGAGATGCAGGCAAATTATTTTTAAACTCATCGTATATGTATTTATTTAACTGGAAGAGTGACACAAAGAAAAGAGCACGTATTTCCTATGATCCACAGGACTACAAGTTAGCTGTTTGTGGGTTTATCAGCTAACTTTCCTGTTTGACACGTTAATACCCATGAGCACACAAAGACGATTCAAATGAACCTGCATTTTTATTTAAATCACGTATTCCTGTAAAAATGCACAAAAATCAAACTGTCCCCTATACCTTGTGAAATAGCTTCAAGATACTTAAAAAATTGTTATTATTCCTATGAGCCTTGTCTAGAGCATACCACAGAATCAAGATGACAAAGAACCTCCAGCGTACAGAAGCATACTGGGTACCAGGTACTGGAGATTCATGAATAATTGGATAGCTACCTTCTACAAAAGGAGATGTGAATTTAAAGGAAGAAAAAGTGTCCAAGTACCTACAAGCTAGATGGGCCTTTCCAGTTTGCTGCAGATTGTGGTTTACAAGTATAAGCACACAGTTTGAAATTTTTCCTTCCCCTTGAGCTGGGCTTAAATCTTGTCAGCACAGGTTTGTGATTCATCCTCGAGGTTGAAGCAATGACTTCCACTGAGTTAACTGTGAGTATTACCCAAAAAATTTCTGTGGTTCACTTATTCCTGAATGCTAATTAAAAAGCGTATTAATGCAATTTCTAACATTGGGGTGGGGTCTTGAGTTTGGTTTTTTCCTTTCCATTAGCACATCAAGCTACTGTTTTTCAGGACAGTTTTCCAGAAACTCATCCAGCAATTCACAGCTGATATGCCACTCAGGGTGAGCCATATCACCTACAAAGACACTTGGGATAAAAGGTTATATAGAGGTAGACACAAAGTTGATTTAGGGCTGGACTCCACTTTGTTATGACATAGTCTGGTAATGTAACGATGTTGTATAAATAATACAGCCTAAAGGCACCAAAAAGTTAAAGATTTCTCAAATACCAGAATTAAAAATATTTCTGGTCCTTTAAAACTCCTCCTATAGCTTCCTCTACTGAATGCATTCCTTTAAAAAGACAGCATATTCCCACAGAAGCCACAGTTATTTTCTTTATACAAAGAATGCTAAGAAAATCAGGTTTTAATTACACGTGTCTAAAGTGCAGTCTCTAAAAGAATACAGTCTACAGGTACCTGGCCAGGCAGTGTTCATTTCAATAGATATTATTTGCCATTTAAACTTAAAACACTGATCCAAACTTTTCATTCCAAGTCTCTACAAATCCCACCAACAAGAGTGGAAGTCAACACGCAGCAGAAACAACCTCCATGCAGAATCTGGTTTCACAGAAGGCAGGATAATTTCTTTCTCATGTCACAACAGACTTGAAAAATAAAGCAAAAAAAAATTACAAGATCCAACACTCGCATTTGAAGCTGGAGAAAACAGGAAATAAGATATCACTGCTTCCAACCACCCTTAGTTACTTCCTAGCACAACACTCATATTCACTTGCTCTGAATTCTCAAGCAGTACACATAGGCAAAACTAGAAGACTTAAGTGTGCAAAGCACTCAAATGGAAAACTAACTGGAAACTTGCTCCACTTTCATTTTATGTGATTTTTTTTTAACTTTGTTCACAAACACAAGCTCAAGATGGATGCAACAATTTCCACTACCTGCCAGAAGTGTTTATTGGCTGCAATCACACAAGTGAAATTAGATGGTACTGCTGAAGGAAATCTTAAACATTGCTCAACAGAAACAGCATATCCCTAGGCAAAAAAAAGCTCGCAAGGTGAAAGAAAAGTGGCAACATCGCTGTCTTGGCTCAAACATCCATTGACACTATTAATCATCAGTTAAGAGATCCTTACCACCTGTGACACAGTCAACTGCAACTTACAACCTTGATTTGTCCGAAGCACTACAGTGCAGCCATCCTCAATTACAAGCAACACAACAGCAGCTGCTCCTGCCTCACATGCTCACCAGAAGAAAAAAAAATGGCAGTTTTCTCAAGAAGGTCTATACAGACTTTTTCCTGCACTCTTCCTGCCAAGTTATACTTTGCTTTTCTTTAAAAATTTTGAGAAAACTGATAAAGTTACTGTGTTGCTTTTAGTTGCATTTACTATCACTATCTAGTTCACCTATTTCGACTAGTAATAACTTTTTTAAAGAACATACATGGCTAAGCTGCAAAGGAAAGCATAACAGACCTGTATGTCTCAAAATTACTGCTTTGCTTAATCCCCTACAATTGTAAGCACCCAGGAGGGTGAATTTTCCCTGTATTCAGCACCACTTTCTGGTTCCTGTTCTAGCACAATCTTCGGGGATACTTGCACTCTGGTATCTGCTGTGTTAGGCCTGTGCCATTATTACAGGCTGACCATGTTCTGTGACTGAAGGTCTGCCTAGTATAAATGCTTGCAAAGGTGGTTTAACTGGGAAAATGACCACAGCAAAATAGAGAACAATGGCAGCATTGCAAAGCGTGGAAAAGAGGGATTCAGTGAGGACAAGTTATACAGTGCTCAAAATTAATGAAGATACTCATGTTACACCCAGGACTGCTACTGAGCTGGGACAGTGTCAGGAGCTTGCCAATCCAGTAAAGCCCCACCACAAGGAAAAACCCTGCAGTCTCATAAACTGTGTAAAATGTATTTGTAAATCAAAACTAAATTTCTCCAAGTCCTGACACACACACAGTCTAGATATAACAAAGACCAGTACTGTCACCAAGAACAGAAAAATAGGACGCAGTAGGAACACGTCTTCCCTCAAGAACGACTAAGATAGGCTGCTTAGCTAAGCACTAAGTCTTGACCACAAAACACCAAATCATGCATTTTTGGAGGTCTTCTCTGTCCAGAATTTCATATACTGGAAATAGCAGTGTTACAGAACATAAAATCAAGTTGGATCCCTCAGCCTTGCAAATTACACTAAGAAGTGATGCCCATTCAAGTATGTATGAAGATTGCAAAAGAATGAAACTCAATGTTAACTGCTGGGTTTAGTCTGAAGGCTATCCTTGTACAGGACACCGGCAGAAAAATACTGTCAAAAAAAGTAAGAAGACTGAGAAAGTCCTGAATTTGCAACTTCCCCTGCTATGAAAGGGACATCTTGCAGTCAGATGGATGATGCAATAGACCACTGAAAAAGCTTCCAGAAGGTTATCATCAGGTCTATCACCAGCATCAGTCACTTAATCAACAACAGTTAGAGCACTGACAACAAATTTATTTCCATCTTGCAAGAAGAAAGGCTTTCTGCAAGTTCCAGCTCCTGTAGTACCAATCCCCTCACTTCCACAAAACCAGTGTTCTTCTGCAACAGTAAAGGCAGTACATTTACTGGTCCATTATAAAACAGGATGAACCACTACAACAGAGCCTTGGGCTTTCAGTTGACTGCTTATGGATTATTTACAGCTAAGCAGACTTTAGGTCAAAAGTGACAGAAAGCATTACGAACAGCACTTCCTGCTTGCCTCCCTCTCATGCACACATAGGTACATCACAGCTCATAAGCTGAGCCCAGTAAAAGAAGTTTCTTTTCAAACAGACCACCCAGCTGTACACTTAAAAGCAATACTCTGGAGAAGCTACAAGGATAGCAGCAGAGTGACTGATAAAAGTTCTCTCACTTCTCTGCTTCCGTAGGCACCGAAAACAACCAAACAATGCAGACAGCAGTGTTTTGCAGCCACCATCTGAAACTTCAGTTTTTCAGCAGTATTCATGATCAGACTAGCCAGTTCTGTGTTCTTAAGGAGCTTCATATGCACTAGTCTATCCTCACCAAGCTGGCAATGACAAATGCTGAAGTCACACACACTGGGACAGCTGCACACAGGACATACTTTGAAGCTTACTTCAGATGTTCTCTTCTAAGAGCTTGACAGTCAGACCTTACCAGACAGTGACTACTGACTCTTGCAGAGTTCAAAAGCTTCATGCTCCCAGCTTGAAGAAAGCAATCCTTTTTGCACAATGTGTGGTTATACCTACTGCTGAACACGATCACAGTGAAACAGGGGGAGCATGTCACCATAGTCCAGCCAGGACCTGTAATCAAACCATGATTTTAAAAGGCCAACACATGCTCTTTGCACATCTTCACAGTTTTTAGCTGCACACTGATAACTGACACATCCACTGGGCACGTTATCAAAAGGCTGGAAGTAAATTGGAGATAATGGCCCTTGGGAAGAAAGAAAGCACGAGAAAGCATAAACCCGTTCAAGATCAGGCTTGGAGAGAATTACATGTATATGTCCTGAATCAGGAGGTCCATACAGACCTTGGAATCACAGCACTACTGTTTGTCTTTACCCATTGGGACTGAACCCACCATTCTCAGGAGGAACACGGCTGCATCTAATCTAATCTAAACTTACTGACATCCAGTCCATAACCTAGGCTGGTATTTATCCAAGTAAGAACTAACATAAGCAACCAGAAAGCTAAAGCTTTGCAAATGGAAGGGCAGTGGCAAGGGAAAATTACAGACGCTAGGCCCATGCCAGTGGATAAGCACCTGCTGCTAGGGGAACTTTCTACAGGAAAACTGTACACCATGGGTCATGCCATGACACCCAGAAAAGGCAGCAGCAAAACTTCCACTAAGATGAACAGAAGACAAGTCAAGCTCTGACAGAGGAAAAGATATGGGAGATTTCACTACAACAAGCAGATGACTGCAGATTTGTATTTAGCTGTTAAATACACATCTGAACAGAACCAGATAGGGAGTAGAAAGAGGTTATACATGTTCATTCGTCCAAAGAAGTCTGATGTAACTGCAATACATTTAACTACCCACCCACCACACATACTCTTTCTTAACACGCAGTTCTGGCAGACTCAGGGGTTTTCTTGCTTATTTATTTGGTTTCAACCAAACCAATGCATTCATCTGCTCTGCAAAATCCCACGGACTCTAAATGGACTGGCCAATTTTTCATTTGAGTTCTAACACCTTTAATTTTATACACATTATGGAAAACAGCTTTAATTCTTTGCAATATTCGTGGTGCAAGTCATGTGCTATGCTGGCATGTATTATTTAATGACATGCTTCAGAACCATACAGATTTCACTTAACTGTCTGGGTGTACTTTCCAGTGTCCAGGCCTCAGCTAGAAAGATAAATTAAAGACAGTTTTTGTATTTTGGAGACAAGATCAAGAACTTGCCCTTTTCTTTCCCATCACTTGTTATACCATAACAGACTCAAAAGATCTTTTATCTTATTATGACTAGGGGAAAAAAAACCCCGCCACTTTTGCTAGGTAAGGGTGACATTGTTATTAGAAGGGCAACAAAATCTAAAGAATGGGAAATTATTTCTATAAATGAATGCTTTAAACCAAGTCTAGACATGACTTAAGAAGTGCAAAAGCCAACAGCAAGACCACATAACAGATGTAGGTAGTGCTGTTCCACTGATAAGCTCAAAGACGCTGTGCAGCTCCATGCCTGAGGTCCACAAAAGAAACATGTGGACAAAACAATAAGAAGGAGCAATCTGACATGGAAAAGAACCTAAAATTTGAGCAAAGTGGGCAGACACATTTAAATCTCCTAGGTGAGACCTTGATATCCCTGGATACATCATTAGAGAGGTAGAGAGGTACAACACTAGAGAGGTACTGCAACACCACACACTAGCCCCCTCCAAAGAGAAGGGCAGGCTTTCTTACACAGAAAAAGTATTTCAGGACTCAAAAATGAAGCACTCAGCTCCAGCAACAAGCCTCCCATTGCCACATGACATATAACTGACACAGCACGAAGGTGTGGGTACCACCTAAATGTCCACTTGAACTACAAAGAGCTGTAGAGAGCTCCTGAATAACAAATCTGATTGTGACATAGCAGGCAACTAGAACAGAGAGCAAGGGCTAAGAGCACAGGAAGCTTAAGGAGACAAAGCAGTGAGTTAAGGTACAAGTAGGAACTGTTGAGGACAGCTCAAAGCAGGAATCATGGAGACCGGAGGAAAGCAGCCAACAGGCAAACAGCAGGACATAATATCTTCAACCATGTCAGTGTCCATGTGAATTCACTCTAGTCTCATAGCATGTGTATAAAAATCCGAAGCTGAACTCAGAGCAGCTGAGCCCATGCAACCTACATCTTAAGAGAAAATGTAGAGGTTTATATTTTGTACAGAATCCAGTGAAAATCATGATGATGCTAGAAACAATTACTTTTTTTTTTTCTTAAGAAAGTTTTCCTCATCTCCTATTATGGGACTTCATTCCTACACAGACTAAGGAAATAATTTTTTTTCATCTCTACTAAATACAATATACAAAGCTACATACTTTCAACAGATTTTCAGATCACTTTCACTATACAAAAAGTACCATTCTGTTCCAAATGCTGTTTAACAGTTTTCTCTAATTCATATTCTGATTTTCACTTGGTTTTCAGTAATCATGGGACTTCATCTCAATTCCAAACCCCCTGCCATGAGCAGGGACACCTTTCACTAGAACAAGTGGGTTGCTCAAAGCTTGAACACGTCCAGGGATGGGCAGACAAAATTTCTCTGGGCAACCTGTCCCAGTGACTCATTACTATCACAGTAAAGAATTTCTTCCGTTATAATATGTAATGTAAACCTACTCTCTTTCAGTTTGAAGCCATTACCCCTTGTCCTGTCACTACAGCTTTAGTAAATAGTCCCTATTCATCTTCCTTGTAGACTCCCTTCAGGTACTAGAAGGCCACAATTAGGTCACCCCAAAGCCTTTTCTCTTCCAGCCTGAAAAATCCCAATCCTCTCTGCCTTTCCTCACACGAGAGGTACTCCACTCCTCTAATAATCTTGGTGGCCCTCCTCAGGACCCACTCCAACAGGTCAATGTCCTTCCTGTCCACCCAGACCTGAATGCAGGTGGAAAAAATCAGATATAAACTAGGTTTGGCCCCAGCCTATGTATTATCTCTGCATCAGTCAAGTCTATAGCATCTGAGGAGCCAGCCCTTATGAAGAGGTGTGGGATATCACCCCTTTTGTTGTCTTACCCTTATCATGCACAAATCTCATCTATTCAGGTAAAAGAGATTTCATTTGCTGCGAGTGAGGACTCTGAAAATATCCATCCTGCTGTTTCTTCAGAGCTCCGAAAGTTTAAGCAACAAGAGTTCATCACACCCACTTGTGCTGAGTGAGAAACCCTGCTGCTACAAACGCAGCTTTTACTGAAATCCTCAAAACAAAAGAAGGGGCCTTGCCTGCCAGTTAGGATCTGGCCACTGAACACATAAATAAGACTCTGGGCAGACTATTCAAGTACCTGCGAGAGACTGGAGTTTATCTTGGGTCACAGGATGCTGTGAAACTCACCCAGCCAAGAAGCCACCGGTGAATATTCCCCTCTGCACATATTTTACGTACACAAATCCCCACGTGTAACCCTAAATCAATTTTACTTCCCACTAGTTTCTAAAGGCATTTTTCCCCCCAGTAAATAGTACTCGCTTGCGGGAGCTGCCTGGCACGGGGCCAAGGGCACCAGGGCGGCACCTCCTGCCCCCGGCCCAGGGCGGGCAGCCCACGGCCGTGCCCGCCCTGCGCCTCCGGGACGGCACCTGCCCGCGCCCGGCCCGCGCCGCTGCACTCACCCAGAAGAGCAGGTTGAGGGCGTAGAGCAGGCAGCGCAGGCACTTCACCGAGTCTTCCCTGGCCATGGCGAGCCTCCGCGGGACACAACCCCATCCTCTCACCACATCCTCCCTCCCGAGGCCGGGCCGCCGGCGCCCTGCAGGGAAGAGAGGGACAGGGGCGGGCGAGTCCGCCTTACAGAGGGACCAGCGCGCAGGTGGAGGCGGCGCAGCCGCGCCGAGCCCGGACCGGCCGCGCCCCGCGGAGACCCCCGGCAGCCTCCCTCCCCCCCCCGCCCCGCCCGGAGACAGCGATGGGCCAGCTGTTCTCATAAAAATAATATATCCGCGGGTAGGGAGAAGCCGCGGGCTACCCCAGAGGCACAGCGGAGCTAAGCCGAGGGCAGCGGAGGCACGGCCCGGGGGCGCCGGGTCCCTCCCAGCTCAGGATGGACGCGCTGCCTTGGGGAGGGACGGAGGGAGGGCGGCCGGGGGACAGCGGCCACTTACCGCCCGGGCGCCTCCCACACTCACTTGCTCCGGCGAGGACTCATGGGGCCGGAGCGCGGCAGCGCAGCGCGGAGCCGCGGAGCCCATGCCCTGCGGCGGGCGCAGGGGAAGGTCCGGTCCGGTCCGGTCCGGGGGAAGGTCCGGCCCGGCCCNCGACTGCCGCGGCCCCTCCGCCCCGCCCGCAGCGCTCCGCCAGCCCGCGGCACCCGCACCCCGCGCATGCGCCGCCGCCCGCCCGGTCCTAGCGCCGCCGGAGCGATTCCGGAGAGGGCAACCCTCGGCACGGCTGTGCTGCTGGTTCTCGGACAGGGCTGTGCCCCCGGCAGGGCTGTGCCCCCGCAGGGCTGTCCCCCTGGCACACACGCTCGTGTCCCGTACCCTCGTTGTGCCGGGGCTTCGGGGCTGGTGGCCTTTTTTCCTTCAGGGGAGATGTTAAGCAATGGGCTGACTGGAGTTGAATGTCATGAAACCCTCTCTCTTGTGGCATGTTGGCCCAGGGCGGCAAATCCCATACGAAACACGTTCGCAACCTTTCGCAGGCACCTCACAAGGTCTCAGCGTCTTTGCACCCGAAATTAAACTCTGCCAACATCAAACCTGAATCTGGTCATTAACAACCCAGCACCCGCTCCCGCTGCTAAACAGCAAATTTAGAAAAGCAACCATATTGGAGATCTATTATTCCAGAAATGGTCAAAACCCACAGTTATTATTTAGGAAAAATGGCTGTTGATACGCCGTGTAATGTGCGGGGTACTTACAGATGCCAGAGCCGAGTTGAAAAAAGTCATCCTTCCTCTGAAATGCATTAGTGTGTGTGCATCTGGTGATCAGTAGGAATTCTGTAGAATCACAGGATGGATTGGGTTGGAAGGGACGTTGCAGCTCATCTAGTTCCAACCCCCCTGCCATGCGCAGCAAACACCTTTTACCAGGTCACTCAGAGCTCCATCCAGCCTGGCCTTGAACACCTCCAGGGATGGGACATCCACAGCTTCTCTGGGCAACCTGTTCCAGTGCCTCACCACCTTCACAGTAATGAATTTTTTTCCCTAATATCCAATCTAAACATACTCTATTTAATTGTTACTGATACCTGTATTGTTACAATGTGTGTATATATACACATATTTTGAAGCTAAGAATTATAGTTTAAAACCCAGTTACATGCAGATTAGCAGCAAATCTTCCATTAACACTTTTTCCCTTGTTGCAGTGCCACCGTCACAAAAATTAAAAGAAAATATACTGAAAAATATTTTGTAAGTGGAACAGGAAAATACTCTTGAATTCATGTTAAATAAAGATTGTTTGAACAACTGCTAGTGAAAGCTGAGAAAGAGGAAAAAGGATGTAATGGATAAAAGCTAGCTCTTGTAAGGCCAAAGAAAAATCTGTTTCATGAAGAAACAATGACTTGGAAAAAAACACACAAAGTCCAGATATTCAAATGCTTATCACTGAAGCTGCTGGTGGAATCCCAGTTCAGTTTTAACTGTTTCATGCCATTAGTAATTAATTGGGGCAGACAGACTCTTCAGGTGTATTTGCTCCTCCTTAAAATGAAAATAAAATGGACGTGGAAGGACATAAAATCCCATGAAACAAGGATTTTATGACAAATTTATAGAAGTGAAAATGTTAGTAACGTTGAAAATAGTTAAGAATATTGCAGAAATGTGTTGTGTGAAGATTTTTCTTCCTTGAAATATGCTACATTTTAACTGCTGTTTTGATCCTCTGTGAAATCAAGAGCCTCTCTGGGAAGTGTAGTATCCATATTTAAAATCTTCAGTGAATGTTGATAATTCCATACCTAAATAAGGCAAATTGAGCTACAACAGATACTGTTAAAAGGTGACATTGTACATTCATTCTGCTGTTTACATACCATTCATTCTTTTTATTACTAAAGACTTCACATGAACACAGTCAGTTAGACAGATCTTGAACAGGTACGGTAGTTTCAGTGAACCTATGCCAGTTTACAAAAACAGTGTCAGTTTACAACTGAGCTCCAGCCTTGGCTGAGAACAATCCAACCTGATCTAAACCAACATAAAAATAACTGAGGTTGTGTTTGCGTTATTGATTGTTCCTGGAAAGACAGCAAATTGCTTGAGCAAAATTTTATAAAAAATGCACTACAAAAATATTTAGTTATCTCACACGGAGTGATTTTTCTTTAAACATGCCTAAAGTAGCATACAGTAAGTTCTCTTACTTGTTTCATATATTTTTTTGGCTTAATGTGAAACTATTCCTTTAGTGTGATAAGGAAATTAAGGAAAAAGAAAAACAGTCTCTTAGACATCCTACATGTTAAAAGTCCTGCTAAAAGTGACACTTCAAGATTTTATGTCTCTGGGTTTTCATTCTTTGAGGTCTTTGGTCATAAGACACTCTCAGACTAATTTTTAAAAGTTCTGTTGCAACAACATCATCACAAATATAAAGACAGTCCCGTAGATGGTTAAACAGTTTTTCTGTCATTTTGTTGTTAGCTAAATCATTAGCTGTCCAGAAGAGATTTTGCTCAAAACCTAAAGAAAACAGGTCCTATTTATGAATGTCTGCTAAATGGTACAGGGCCAAGAGCAAGGTCTCTTTGGAATACTGCTTTCTACCAGGCCGTCAAACTCTGTGAATTTCCATGATGTCAGCACTGGGAAAGAAATACATAGGGAGTTCCCATACATTCTAAAGAGTAACTTGTTTATTTAGGGCAAGACAAGAGAGTATTTTTTACAAACAGAAGTGTAATGGGGAAGCTCTTCATAAGTTCTTGAAGTATGTGTTTGCTGTTAGCAAGTAATGCTTATTCATTGCACAGAGACTTGTGAACATGGAAAGCCTTGTGAATTGGTATTTTTTGCTTGGATTCTCTGATGCCTAATAAACTACAATCTGAGCAGCTTTCTTTTCTGTCACAGGGCATCCACAATAGCTTTCTAAAATGAATTCTCTAGATTTAAATAAAATGTTCATGATGCAGTCTTTCCATCAATGACAGAGGAAGGGGATGGAAATTCAATTAGCTCCAATAATCTCTTTTTCCTGTGCTTATCTGCCTATTTTAATTTGATGTATGGAAACTTAATATCTGTAAGTTACCTCTTCTTTGTCAAATGTGCTTGAAATTGGCCAGCAAGTTCAAAAGCCATTAGAAGAGTGTAGATTGACAGGTATTAAGTGTGCATGAATACAACAGTATGGTCTTGTAAGCCCTTCCTCATGAGGAAACCTGAATAAAAGAGAAGTGGATATTAAAGACACCCATCCAACACACAGGTAAAAGTGTCTTTAATTTAAACTATGTGATCAAGTGGAGTAGCATTAGGCATGCATTTAAATTTATAGCTGATAATTGCCTGTTAATATTTGGCAGGAAACTTCATCACTGAAAAAGCGGTGAGTTAACGTAATGACCTGTTACATGCCACCATAGCATTTAAAATTACTCAGATGAGCATTGAATGGAGGACCATAGACATGGATGTGCTTTGGCACATACCCATTTTAATTCTGTGATATATCTACTCAACTTGGTCTACTCCAATGAGCGAATTGTTCATGGACAGATTTATTTGCAAGATTTTAGTATAAGCTATAAGTGTCTTTGTTAGCACCATGGCAGTTCTTAATGAGTTCATATTTTTTTACAGCCACATCGTCTGTTATATGTCTGAAAATTCTATGAACCCTTTAATTTTCATGATATTTGCAAAGTTTCAAGGATGCTTAAGTCATTCCTTTTTACACATAGCTTTTTAACTCCAAGCCCCTGCTCGGTATAGTCTGGGCAGGCAAGTTCTGTAACTGATCTCTGTCTGCAGTGAGTAATTTGTGTGACTAACTGTGGCAACGCTGAGCTCAGGATGGATTTCTGAAGCTAGCTGGTGGCTTGTCAGTGTCTCAGGTAGGCATCTCATCACTTGGTCTTGCTTTCTCAGTCTTTTACTTGATTATAATGGTATTCTGTACTTTGGTCCTATGTGCTTACCTTAGCTCTTTCTCAGCTTTGCTCCAGATCTATCTGCTCCTTTGCCTAGACTCAGACTTACTTCATTTCCTTTCCTTTGTTCCTTGAGCAGTTTTCTCTAGAACCCTTCTCTCTATGTTTCCCTTCTGCTCTTTGCTTGGTACCTTTCTGAGCTTTTCCAGGGTCTGGTTTACCTTGTTTTTAAGCTTAGTTTTTGTCTGGTCATCAGTGCTGGTTACAACTGTATGCCCAATGAATATTCCTCTCTAATGACAGGATTAATGTCAACGGCAGGATGGAGGTTTGTTTAGGAACAAAATTACCAGATACACAGACATCTTTAAAATGGAAGGTGTTCTAGTTGGCTCAGGAATAATCTGTCTTGTAATTGCATGTTTGTAACAGGACCCAGCATTGCTACCATGAGGTAAAAGTCCCCTTCTTTTTTTGAAATAAAGACATCAAAAGGCACCAACTTCTTCCTGTTGCTAGAGATTGGTTTTACTTGAAACAACAGTCTGGAATAAGACAGCACTTGAAATAAATAAAATACAGAAGATTAACGAGATTGAGTAATTAAAATCATAGTCTTGAGAACACTTTGGCTTAATGGGCTCTTGCAAATGGTTTTCCCTGCTTTCTAGCTCAGCAACTTTCCTGGGCTCTCTGAACTGAAATAACACCTTAGCAGGTTTTTTTCTGGTATCTAGATGAATAAGTCCCTGAGCAACATGATCTCACAGCTGGGCCCTTCAAACCTAGGTTACTCTCTAAACCTATGTTTCTGCCTATTTCCTTTCTTTCTCCTGTCCTGGCCATTGGTATCCCTCCAGAATCTCCTCTGGGTCACACTTTGACTGGGGAGCAATATCCTCTTTCTTACTTAACTAGAGAACTTGGCAGTGACAAGGCAAACAAACGTCCTTATGTTGGGGACCCCAGATCTGTATGTGATACTATGGATGGGGTCTCACCAGAGCAGAGGAGCAGAATCCCCTCCCTGCTGCCCACACTGCTTCTGATGCAGCCCAGGATACATTTGGCTTTCTGGGCTGTGAGCGTACACTGCCAGGTCATGTTGAGCTTCTTGTCCACCAGCACCCCAAAGTCCTCCTTCTCAGGGCTGCTCTTGATTCATTCTTTTCCCAGCCTCTATTTATACTTGTGACTTCCCCAACCCATGTGCAGGACCTTGCACTTGGCCTTGTTGAACTTCATGAGGTTTGCACAGGCCCATCTCTGAAGTCTCCTAAGTTTCAGTTCCTTGCCAGAGATCTTCAGAGTCCTGTGGATTATAGTCCTTTTCAGGCACAACAGGGGATTTTATGTGAGCAAAAAGCACATTTTATTATCTGAGATGTGTCAACAGCACTGCTAGTTATCAAGGTTGCTGACACTTCTTATCATAGAGCCCTAGTGCTGTAGGGAAATACAAAGGAGATCCCATCACTAGACAGTAGCTGCTTTGGAGAACTGTAGTCAGTCTCCACTGCAAAGTTCCTGTGTGGCAAATTTCTTCAATCGCATTTTTCCCCAGGCAGTTATTTTGTTCTCTCTTTT
Organism: Machaerirhynchus nigripectus; assembly: GCA_013397975.1. NCBI lineage: Eukaryota > Metazoa > Chordata > Aves > Passeriformes > Dicruridae > Machaerirhynchus > Machaerirhynchus nigripectus. The sequence continues at coordinate 312,553 of VZRQ01003871.1, read as the reverse complement.
CATTGTCCAGCTTGAGATCTCATAGGCTGGTTCAGAGAAATACTTAAACATTCATGACTGCATCTGAAGCCACTGGGAACTGCCCTTTAAAAATATGAAATGTAACTCATTGTGAACTACTCAGATGGATTAGCTTGAATTCTCAGTTACTTGTCTTGTAACGCTTGAATTTCTCAGCTGTAGGGAAGAGATGATAAAATTCTGTTCTTTCAGGGAAATGTGGAGGAATGTTTGTGAAACGTGTGCTATGAGAGTAACAGAACAGACCAGCAGGAAATGTATGGCTGTCCTAACAGCTAGAACACTCAAAAGTGGAAATGCTGCATGAAGCTAAAACAATATGCTGTAAGAATATACTGAAAAGCTCATTCTTTGCACATAATGAAGCAGGGGTCAAGGAGAAAAATGTGTATGATTGTATAAATCTGGTGTCATAATAAGGGGATAAAGAGACACAAACATCTTTGACACTTACTTATTTTTCAGTGATAAATTATCTCTTAGGGCAGTTTTTCTTTGTGAAGCTGCATATGAAATAGGTTTTTATAGAAGAGTCTCTTGCCAGCTAAGGTGAATATGCTGCTCTTACACATAGGTGCCCTTCGGTACACCTGTTACACCTTGCTGTTCCATCTAACTCCGCTGGGATTCAGAGCTAACAGGATTCAGAGCTCAAGTCTGATTGAGAATTAGCAGAGAACTTACTAGTTGTGGTGAAATCAAATCTGGTGTTACTTAAGTAATCATGAGTTTCCTTGCAGCCTTACAAGGAAGGGATAAGTCTTCCTCTTCTTTCCATTTGTTTCACCACCTTCCTTTTTCTTCTTGCCCTTTTTTTAGTCTCCGCTTTTTTCCTTCTCTTCTTCTAAATATCCTCTGCTGCAAAATCTGTTTTTCCTTTTTAGTTTCAGTATCTTGTCCAGATTGTTCTCTGCATTGAGATTTTTATCCAGGATACATATAAGTCTGAGGTGAGGCTGTTTCTGGATCACTCACATGGTTTAGGAAAGTTATTCTCCAGTTTAGTACTCCCCCTAAAAAGACCACACACTGCTCCTCTCCCCCCCTCCAAAGGCAGGTCCAAAAGGCAAAGATCACAGGTTGAGATAAGAAAAAATTATTGGAAACAGCAATGAGATAAGAAAATTAACAGTAACAGCAACAATATTAATAACAGAAGGTATAAGACGAAGAAAAACACAGAGAAACCCCTGACAATAAACGAGTACTGAACCATTCCGCCCATCCGCCATGTTTTCTCCACCAGAAGGAACACCCTTCTCTTGGGGGGGTGGTATGGAATAACAGTAGGGTCTGGCCACACACCTTCCCAGCTATCGCAAAAATTTATCCCTGTCCTGGCTGAAACCACGACAATCACTTGCACCAAAGTCTTCCGATCACAAAGCTTGGAGCGACAGTGCCTGAGATGCCTTAACACAAGTGGTGTGCCTTTCTCCTTGGATCTGAAAGCCCCCTCACTGACTCACAGTTCCAATGAAAATTGCTGCTGAAACTCTCATGGGAGGCTTGAGTGAGATGCAGGGGAAAGCAGGACACAAAAATGACAGAAATAAGTAGAAATTAAAGACGTTAAGTGTTGAGGCCGACAGCAGGTCAGAAGGCTTCAGAGATCTTAATTTGGACATGGTTAGCTTTTATTTGTGAGAAAAGCCCCTGAGAAGAAAATAATCAGTTTTACCTGTGAAAATGTACTATCAACAGAAGTATGGAATTTAAACAATAGAAAGAGAAAAACAGCAACATATCTGCACCTGTTATTTTACTGAATGCTTAACTGTTTATGCTAAAGGTAACCAATAGTATTATACTGTAGTTAAATAATAGCCAACGAATCCATTGTTGTAATTTAGCAGCCAATGAATATGTAACAAAAATCATAACATACAAAGATGTATAAAAAGAGGCTGCTTTCTTGAATAAATGCTTTTTTGCCCTTGTTCAAGGCAATGTCCGTGTGTGTTGTGGCCGCCCCAACAGCGACAATTAAGAATAGGTAAGACAAAGGAGAATGTAAAAATCTGGAGATCGATGGAGGGATGCTGAGGCTTTAAAAAGGAAACAAGAAGATATCTTGTATGAAGAACTATATATTACTTTGCTATTATTACAAAGTCTGGCAGGAAGTATGAAGCGAAAATTCTTTAGACTGAAGTCCTTCATAGAAGGAAAGAGAATTAAGTTGTCTGGCTACAATTTTGTTCTAATTCTAATAAATTTCTTTTCCATATCAGAAGACACAGATTTTACCATGGCTTTTTAACTCTGATGTGTGATAACTGCATCTCTCTGGGAAAAAAGGTATATGCCTGCCAAGATGCTTATCTAAACAAAAAACTTACAAAAGGCATGGAAAATCTTTATGAGAAGGATGCCTGTCAATTCATCTTTTCTTTTATGGAGAATCTTAAATTGTCAAATGGCAGGTTTTAATTGCTTTTAACTTATGTGTGGAAGAAGTGAACATATTTAGGTATCTAAGCTAAAACTGTTTTTCTCCACAGAATGATGAGTGAGGCCAGGGTTACTACCATATTTTTCTTTCACACTGTAATCAGTCTCACATTTCTGCAATATGAAGGACTGTATACATGAGTTATTAGGCTAGTACCACAAGAGTCAGCAAGAAACTAGCTTTCATTACAGTTGGAATCAGAAATGATCTTTCACAGGACAGTGGATGACTGTGACTTCCTCGACATTTTCTTCTACTTCCTGCAAGTTTATGAAGTAGGTTGTTTGTGCCCTAAATCTGAGCCATCCCTGTGCTAGTATTTTTTAAGTAGTGTTCTGCATAGGCTCTGATTTTTCCGTGAAGCCTCTATACCCTTGCTGCAAGACAAACAGCATTACTTAATAAATACATACAGCAGAAATATTGTACAGCTTCAAATGAACACAAAACCTCATTATATTCTCAAGTACTTGTAATTCTCAAGTGTTTTGAATTTTAAGTAGGCAGCTGAGAATGTATGGCATTTTTTGGTTAAAATTCCACCACAAAGAGTCTCTTTATATTACCTTTCCTAAATGTAGCCCATTTTTCAAGGGTCAGTTGGCTGCTTGTCATGTAAACAATGTGTTATTGAAATGCTGATGCATTACTCCCATGGATGCCACCCCAGTGTGGGACTGAGGAATGGTGCTGGATTTGCGATGCAGACATAAGCGTGTAGAACTGGACTGCCACTCAGTGGTGCAGGACATCATCAGTTCTTGTGCCACCACCCTTTGGCACTGACATGGCTGAAAACAGCAACATCATCCACCACATAAGATATACTGGGCACCAACAGGGCTACAGAACTGCTGTACAACTTTAGTATAACATCCTAGCAATGCCAGAATGAGTATAAATCAACTTTGAAGGCAATTCTGAAAAGTACAGTTAGAGAGCCAAATGCCTTAAAGCTCAATTTTGTGCAACACTAAAACACCATTATTAAAGAGCATTGTCTGCTTTGAGCTAATATATCAGTGACTTGGACACTTACCCGCTGTCATTTATCCATGATTTTCCATGGAAGATGTTAAAATGGCATTATGGTCCCACGGGCTTGCTTATCAAGGAACTCTTACTTCACTACTACCAATTGCGATGCTTTTGATAGCTATGACATGCTTTAATTTGAATTGTCTTCTCTGTTTGCACCACACTAGTATGTATCAGCTCTTTCAGGATCAAAGGATATCTTACTGCGCTTCAGAAACTCATTAGATCTGTATTTGTAAATAAAGCATTTGTTCCACGGCACTAGGTGTCCTTGAACCACTAAAATGAACAGCTCTGCAGGATGTGTCCTAAATGTACTCAAGGCTCCAGTGAATAGTGAAAATGTGACTTGTCTATTAAGTGTCCTGGGAACAACTTGTTATGGCCTATAAAGCAGTAGAAAAAGCGCACACAGTGGTATTCCCAGAGCTGAAACACAAATCTAATTAGACTCCTATAAAATGTCTTATTCGAGACTGAAAAATTGCTAACTGATCACAAAGTTTGCTTTATAGATTAATAGGCTAGTTTAATAGCTGTAGTTCTCACTGTGTATGAACTAATTCTTTATGCACTTTGCTGTACAGATATTAATTGCTTTGGCTTTTATGTAATATACATTTATACTGCTGCAATTTTTGCAAATGAGACCTGCCTCAGGTAACATTTTTAGACTGTGTTTTCCTTTTTTTTTTTTTTTTAATGAATGAAAAAGAAGTCAATCTGTTTTCCAAGTCAAAATTCATTTTCAGGTTTATCAGCAGCTGAATACGTAGATTGGTATTCATGCTTCTTAATTACTGAAAAATACTTAATTCAATCCAGTAAGACATTAAATTTAGAAGCAGAACAAATTTTACACGCAGCAGTATTTTAGACACAAAACTGCTTAAATTGTAATAGCCCTTTCGGGGACAGTTCTGGGGACGTCGTGATTTATAAGGAGTTACAGGATCTGGGAGATAGGCAAAAAGAACTTCATCTGTGTCTCATCATAACAACACCTTCTTTGTACTGGTGCTACAATGATTAGGGCTGGCCACAGCCTTGCACTGAGCACCAAGAATATGCTTTCCAGTTTCTGGAACTTGGGATGGCAGTTTCATTGCAGAATGTTCTACTCTGTTGCCATAAAAAATTCTCTATTGCCTATAAAATCCATGTCCTAAATAGTAACTAACTACAGGACAATGAAATTTTTTTATGTAGCTCTATAAACTAATGAGTCCACACCCGTGTCAAAATCTAATGCCAGATGTTATGTTTGATTATTAGCAAGCCAAGAGAAGCGCAGAACATTTCCTTGAGAGGGAAGAACTGCACTGGCAACAAATTTTGAGAAGACTAGAGGTAAAGGGAAGTGGAAGTACAATTTCAACATTAGAATAATACATTTTAATTTTTAAGTATGAAGGAAGAGAGCAATCACTTCAGAAAAAAAAAATCTGAAAAAGCATGTTAAAGCTAGTCAGTGCATTTCTTTCCAAAATATCCATTCAGTTTAATTTTCTCTTCATTAAAACTCTGATCAGTCTAGGAGATGACCATCCAAACTATTTTTGACCAGTCACCACTGTTTCCAACATGCTTACTGGACTTTATGTTGGCCTTTCAAATGTGACCGTGACTTTTCAGTACTCTTTCAGTCTTCTGTGTTACTCTGTGCCGTGTTTCCCCTCTTATCTTTTGTACCTATAAATCTATTTTTATTCTTCCCCCAATGTTATCATCAACAATTTCCTTTCATTTTCTGTATCCTGAATTCTGCTAGACAAATCTTAATGGCAATTTAGGGATCATCACTATAAGCTCTTCCATTCTTCTTTTATTTCTCATATTGACCGTTCTTATGTTCTCTGTATTTTTTCAGAAGGTCAGAGAATTCTTTAATTTTCCAGTAAGCACTCCTTAGTAAAACTTTGCTTCTACCACCTGATATAAGAGAAATCATCTCCTAAAAACTCCTCTCTTTCTATATCTGCCCATTTGCAGTCCACACTGGTGCCTTCCTTCTCCGAAGTCATGAGAAGATTAGCCTGCAGCTGGAACTGAGCAGGATTTTTCAAACCATTATATATAAGGTGTAAAGAACATACTTTACTTAGCTACACAGGAAAAAAGAAACCTTCCCGCGTGTCCAAATAATAAAATTAAAATTTAGGTGGCTGAACCACGAAGAGGGAGTTATGCTTGACCTGATCCTAGTTTAAATGTGTATCTGATTATTTACAGTTGCTTTGGTGTTTTTTCCTGCTATTTTCAGTCTTACATGTAACCTATATACTTATGTTCTACTCTTAAACACTAACAATTTGTCACCATTGTTTATTCTTTTCTAAACCTGAGAGCGTGAAGGTTTAAGAATGTTTTGTTAGTGCTGTTAGCTGGTCACTAAGCTTGCATAATACAATTTTATGAAAGTAATAATCTGAATTGTTAATAAGGTTTATGTTCTTTATGAACAGCACTATATCTTGTATATTTTCTTTTTACTTTCAAGAAAATTTTATAATACAAAGAATGAAATAAAAGCTCTTTCATATGATGAAATCTATATTCAGTGAAGAAAACATCATTTGATAGCAGTCTGAATGCGATAGTGTAGTGGCCGTGCTCAACTGACAGGTAACAGGTTCTGTGCTCCCCTGGGTCCCCTCTCAAACTAACCATTTTCTGCAAGAACTTTCTTCCATAAAACAATGTGGCACCAGTGATGGACGTTTTATGGGATTACCATTATTTATGCAGAGTATTAAGTAGTAAAGTCTCCACTGGAAGATACTTGCCTCACACTTTGTGAAGATAAGTAGAAAAATATGCTTTGTGTCTTACTTTATTTTTTTCTAGACAATTAATGATAGGAATGAAAGGGTTTTATTACTAAAACAGGATGGAAATGATAGAAAAGTTGTGCAAGTGAAGCTTATCATCTTTCAATCCACAGATCTGTTATGCTTCATGTTCACTACATGCTGTAAAATACTTGAAACATATGGAAAAATTGAAGGTGATTAAGATAAAGCTATTACGCAGCCTGATTCTGCCATTCACTATTGTGTCATGGTAACTCCTTGCATCAATGGCACCTATGTATATGATGCAAAGACATTCCTTAAAGTTGCACAAATACTAATTAACGTGAAAGGCAAGCTTCTGTGTGTCTTTTATCAGTGTGAAGTGAGTTTTTTATTTTTATTATAGTAACAGAATTTTCCATAATTCACTGGGTATTTAGATGTGACATTGTAAACAAACTAATTCATAAGGAAAAACCCTGTAATACTTAAAGATGGAAAAAAAAGGTTTTATGAGAAAGGAGAGCAGCGGGTTAAAGGGACAGCTGGTGTGTGTATGTTATCCGATATGGGAGTTCTGCTCTGTTCCTATTTTGTCACTGCTGTAGTAAGGCAGTAAATGATAGCTACTAGTAATTCACTGAGTAAGGCACGTGTCTTGTCCAGCTGTATCTATGCCTTCAGCCTTCCTGTGAACATTCTACAGAGCAGTCTCTACAGAAGATCCCTCAGAACTCGCCTGAGGTGAGGAGGTTAGCACGGTTCTACAGAAATTACTGTAAAACTAACAGAACTTATATGAGTGTTTTTTATTTTTTGACACTATCTCACAAGATTATATAATGTGACTATTACTTCCTCATATAATCTCTAAGATAAATTTAAAATATATAACAAAGTTATAACATTCCATTAAATTCTATAGCTTACCTCTACGATGTTCGTTTTGTTCTTTTTCAACTCAGTCGTATAAAAATTTTGTATAAAACCACACAGATGTCTTCACTGAAAATATGCATTCTTTTCTTTTCCTATCCCTTTCAATTTCTGAATCTGTAAGTCTATATTGTGTCAACTGAAGTGAATTACCCAGGGACAGATGATGAAAAATAGTACTATGAAAAAGTGCCGAGTACCATTGCCAAAACAGCACATGTATATATATATACATGTGCATTCACACACACACGTATATATACATATATGGAGAGGATGTGTGTTTGAAAGGGGGTGATTAAAATTCAATTCTGAATGAGTGATTAAAGCTGAACTCAATGTCAGATGGCAACAGCTGTCCTTGATTCATTTATGCTGGTTCTAAACTAAAAATCCATAAAATATATTTATTCTTAATAGTGAATAAGTTCTCACGTCTCTGAGACAAGCAGCAGACACAAAGTACCACCAAACTATACTTTATTGTATGTGACACTACATACAAAGGCATTTAGCTCTGGCTACTATGAATTTTTGTAAAGTCTTTGGAGACTTATGTGACCTGCACTTGTCTTCTTTTAAACAGTTTGATGTGACCATATTGCTTTCTGCCTATTTAAGAAAATGTGCCTGTATTTTTGAAAGGAAATACCAAAGAATGACTATGCGTTAGCTTTATGCAGTTAACACTGATCGAAAATAGAAAACTGAGGACATTCACAGTAAACAAATACCTGTATAGGTGTGTTTTAGTTCTAGGTATCTATATAATAACTTTCAGTCCTAGCATGATAATTTAATCTTCTTTCCATTCTGTTCCAGCTTGTTCCAAACACTGTCCCATTTGGCACAGGAACTTCTACTTCAGAAAGTTCTCTGTTGGAAACCAAATATTTTTCTTTCCAGGGGCAGACATTCCTCAGTCAAGTTCAACAAAGTGGACCACAAGGGACCTGTCTCTGTTGTCCAAGCTAGCAAGATACATTTATGAGCCAGCATCAGTAAATAAAGAAGGCAGGCTACAGCTGTCCTCCAGCACTTGAGGTTGCTGAGCAATTCCAGAACCACAAGTCAGTGATTTAATGGAATTTCCCATGCAGACAATTACGGCACATTTGACCATATCACAACACAAAACATTGGATTCTTAGTGCATTCCTACAACAATACCACTACCAACAAAAAAACGCCAGACAAACTGCCGTGAATCAGGTTTTTCTGTCTGGCAGCTCTTGCATAATTTTTTTTTGCAATTCTTTAATTGAGTGCAGAGAGATTCAGAGAGAGAAATTCTTTGAATATGAATTATCATGTGCCTTTTAATGAGCTCTGCAGCCTACAATTAACCATGTATCTGATATGAGCCAAGGCCATTGTTTGAAAGAGAGGCATGCAGCAGTGGCAATGAGAGGTGCTGGGGAAGGCCCATGAGAAAACAGTCCCCGTAAGGACATGCTGCCAAGAGACCAGAAAGTAATTCCCATGAGCAGTCAGAATGTGCTCTAACATGAAGAGTTAGTTGTTAACCCTGCCAGTCACATGGTTGAGTGGAGATAAAGAAATAAAAGTAGAAAATGAGTGCTTCTTGGTGGGAGGAGTGTGCTTTTATTCTAGCACTGATTATAGGATACCACACCATATGAGAAATATTATAGAGGTCATTTTAGCTAAAAAAGGCATAATTGATTATCCAGCCATTGCACGTCACTACACAGAAAATTAATGCATTGCTCTAAGATCTAATATTTATTCAAATATAAGACCATGAATTTTAAAAAGCCATTATAAAACACTACGATCTATTCTTGCAAATTACCTGTTGTAATTTTAGCTCTAGACAACAATGACAAATTACAATCCTCATTTCAAGGATATGAGATGCATTACATAATGCAGATCTATAGTGTTTTGAACCATTAATCATCATCGTCTAGCAGCACTGTTTGTGTTGATCCTGTTTACAAAAGAAAAGAACTCCTAAGACATACTATTTTAGGCTTTTCTTTATCCAGTAAGTATTCTTTACAAGGAATTATTTATAATCTGAATTTGCATTTAGCCTCAAAATGGAAAAAAAGCCCAGACATAATTGCACCAAAGAAAGGTTGACATCCACAATAAAAAAGTTAAGATCTATTTCTATCTTCCCCAAACATTTATCTGTTACTATGTTAATTAGCAGCTAAATGTTGTTATTAAATTACAACATTGTGTGACCTGATAGTTTAAAAATTACATAACCTAGGAGCCACTGGACTTTTATCAAAAATGTATAAAACATTGTCTTGCAAGATATATGAAGTTCTTCACATTTTCTGTCAATGTTTTCAAGAGATCCTCCCTTTTTACATAGAGAACACTGTCAATCGTGGAGTACCAAATTTCACTACTAACAAAAGTAATTCTTATTGTTAATAGTATCAGAATATAAATATAATCACAGTCAAACTGAAATGGGTTTTTAATGATTTATAGGATTTTTTAATTAAATCTGTTTCCTATTGATGAAAGATACTGAGTATCAGGTTAGACTAGGAAATGGGTTTTTTTGATCCTTTAAAACTTTTTAAGGTTTCTTAAATGTTCCTTTTCTTTATTAAATGTCACTAAAAACTTTGAATTTATGAATGCACAGATAATAGCCTAGCAATAAGAGCAATTTACCTAGGATGTGAAAGGCTCGGATTCAGTCTGCAGGTCTGCCATTTCTTTCTGTCCCAGAAATATGCTCCAGACACCCAGGAATCAACCCTACAGTGATTTTCCTAGAGATGGATTATGGCTTTCTGTATTTGTATATCTTGTTCAAATTCTCTGAAACAAAGGTGCGGAGTACCCAACATCACAACTAGACAGAATATTGGACTAGCTCCATGGTGGTTTCTCTCACATCTGGCACTAACATCCAGGCAGATGAAGAAGAAAAAATCTCAGGGCCAACACCTAAATCGGACAGAAGACACTCGTGAGTTTGTTGCCTAACTCCCAAGAGTTTAATGACCACAAGGCTATTACCTCTCACTCTCTAGAGTATTGCATTTCAGTAAAAGCCCTGTTGGAGCACTTAGGTTCTTGCAAGCGTGTTAGTTTATACTGAGTATTTTCCAGCTAAAAAAACCTGTTTCATTGAAGAATTCCCAGTCAGCTGCATTCCCAAGTGTTTTGCATTAATCTTTATGGGCCGAGACACATAGAAGAGCCAAGAAGATCTGAGGTTCTAAGTGGAATACAGGATTTTTACTAACAGGAAAAAAATGCTAACTCTTTGTTTTCAAATTGAATTGGTATAAAAAATTGCAGTGATTTTATTACTTTCCTTATAAATTATTGACAGAGAATTATCAATAAGGAGTTTCTCCCTTTAAAAAATATGTTCCCCTGCCACGTTAGCTTAGAGTTTCTGTAAAATCAACTTGTGGCCTCCTGCAAAGTAGCTCTCTTTTCTGGTAAAATCCTTATTTCTTATAACTTCTGGGATACAAAAAAATTTACCAGATATGATGTATGCAAATATAAAAGACCAGACAGTTCTACAACAACATGCATGAAAATGAGAGGTGAAAAATTTCTCAATTAGAACCTCTTCATCAAAATTAACACTTTTGTTAGTAAGATCTTCTGTTCTTTTTAGAAAAGCTGTGGCATTCCTGTCACTTGCTACCCTGAAAGTAGGCTGTTCATTGCTACTATTATTATGCCAGTGAAGTCCAAAGTGACTGGGTAATTCTCTTCAGATTTTGTTTTGAAATACAATACTGACACAAGGGAAATGTCTAACAGGCAAACTCTCCATGTGCACTAAAAAAATACTGAAAGCTTAAGATTTAGATTTCTTTTTTGGAAAGAAATGCATCAGAATAGCGGAGATGTTTAAAAACTTGAAACAAGAGCAATCCTTCTGAAGTGGACAGCAATGGCACTTACTGCCTCTTCTGCTTTCGCAGTGCATTTTCAAATAACCTTGTGCATGCTCACATTAGGGATTTTTGCATATATGCAAAAATGAGGCAATTTGATACATCATTACGGTATGTGCTGATTGCAAACCTTTAGAACTCATCTAAAAAGATGGTAAGGTTACTCCCCCAGCGCATGAGATGAAAAACAAATTAGGTATTAACTTAGCCTGTCACTACCTTTTATTCTTTATTTCTGTGACAACTAACATGACAGGGCTCACCACATGTGGGACCATGAATTTGCATTTCAGAACAAAAATAATAAACAATAACAACCTTAAAGTATGCTGATGCAAGCTGGTAAGGAATAGGATTAGTTCCATTTGTAAGCTAAGCTATACTTCTAATTGTAATGCAAATTTGACCAAGGACATATAAAATAGGTACATTTAGATCACATGAAGTATTTGTAAAAGAAAAAAGAATCACACAACAAAAGTCAGTTGTACAGTTGGAGAACTGTGCTCTCCACGTCATCTGTATTTTCATAAATTGTATACATCTTAATAAAATAATTATCATCTAAGTTAGCTTCCCCAGAAAGAGCACTTGCCTCTTTGAGAGTATCACAGCTACAATGTTATCACTACCTTGATTACATACAGTAATAAAATTTCAAGGAACTCCATTGTTCTCCTTTTTTGCCCCCAGGTTTTGCATTACATAATCAAAACCAAAGAGGTAGACTCATTAGTATGCTGCATTGCAGTACATCTTCTCTCCCTGGTAAGAAGTTATGGTATTTGCTTTCTGCCACAATGACTGTCTTGTCCTGCAACTCCTCTGAGTCTGAACTCCAGTTTCTTGGGTGTCTCAATCTCTGCACAGCTGCTGAGACCATGAAAGAGGTGATTCCTGGGTTATCCTCACGTATCTGACAGTCTAAGCACAGAGGCAGTGAAGATTCATGCCTGCCCTCAAAGTCTGCATCCTCTCCTGGGTCAGCTGTGCTCCTCCAGTCAGTCATAATGCCATTATTTTGGCAAATTTCTCAGTTACTTCCTTCCCGTGCTGCCACTTTGAACTTCTGTGAATTTGCTCCCGGGACAAAGGAGGCTACAAGATCACAAATTCGAGTGAAGAGTAATACAACTGCATTGTCATCTCCAAATGTTCAGCTCTTTTATTTTTTTACCTGCTGCATCTGTAGACCTCAGTTCTCAGAGGACACATCTTCTGAGCAGCACAGGGCATAGATGGTGTCATATCCCACATTCTTCTTTGCCACTGATGGCATAGCAGACATTTATAGCACTTCTTGGTGGAAACTAGTAGATATGAGCCAATTCCAGGCACGAGAATATACTGGCCTCACGGAAAAAATACATTTATATATCTGAAAAAAAAGGCAGAAAATGTCTTTCATTACAGATAAACAGTTAAAGGCATTTGAACCTTTAGCTTTTACTAAAAGTGTTTAAATAATCATTAAGATAATTACTTTCCAACTTATTGCCATGTGATCCAGCATTCAGGATGGCAAAATAATCAAACAAACAAACCTGGACGTTCTGTGAGCAGCAAAATTGCTTATGTTTGTTCTGTGTGCATGTTATGTTCATCAGCAAAAGATTTTTTTATGGTTTGGGTACTCACAGCTTTTGAGTGTATTTTCTTGACTCTAATATATGGAAGGTTCATATTGCAACCTTCTCCTCAGTGAAAGGGAGAAAACAATCCAAAACTATTAGCAGCAGCAAGCATCTAGTAAGTACACAATCTCTAAAAGAACAACTTTTTTTTCCAGTTAGCTTGAAATTATTCAATTATATAAAGACAGGGCAGAGTGAAAAAACAAATAAGTATGCACACAAACACATGGATTGCTCATGTAAGCTTTATTTCCTTAGGAAGTCAGGATAAAACATTTCAGTGATTAATACATTAGCAGCAATTGCTCATATCCTGCAGATTTTCAGGAAGTAACTGAAATCTGCAAGCAGATTTAACTGAGTCTGTAGCAGATAAAATCAACTAAAAGATGGAGATATAATTGCCTGAGTCTGTACACAAAGTCAAGCTGAAAGATAAATGGCAGTTCCATTTTCCTGTTGACTGTTAAAGCAAATTAATTATCTGGGGTCATGGATTTGCTTCCAGAAAAAGGAATGTGAATCTCAGAATCCAAGAGAGTTTGAAATAAGCAGAAAAGGAAACTGATTTCTCAAGAGAGATTACCATCCAGACACAATAGTCCTGGGCCAAATTTGCCCTTTTGAGGATCATTTCATGGAAGTGTGAAGTTCCTGCTGCACTAGACTAGGGTAACATTACGTACTTAAAACAGCGTTTTCCTAGGATCCAGCTTTGGATGGAGTTTCCCATTACATAAAGATGATTGCTCAGAAAAAATTCGATCATGCTGTAACCCGTACATGGTGCTCAGTCTCAAGACAATTCAGTTATTTAACTAATGTCCTCCAATAGCCATGGTGTGCAGTACAGCAGGAATGATAGTTATTTCCTGCAGAGGGAGAGTGAGGCTGTGGGTGATGCCTCTGCAGCAGCAGAAAGGGTGGAACCTGGGAGATGGTGGAGTCCATGGCAGCTGGGAGGGACAGCTGGACTGCGAAACTGGGAGGACTGGAAAGAATGGAAAAAACAGCTGCAGCAGCAGAAAAATAGCAGGCAACAAACAGGATGTGAGGAGGAATTACAATAAAGTAGTTGAAAGCATGTGAGCAGACCAGCAGGCCTGATACTGACACTGGCAGCCAGAACTGCTGGGAACGCTGCGATCCGTAACACATGCTCGCAGCAGTGCACCGTGGTGAATGGATTCCGGCCTGCCACACAGGACTGCTGTAGTGCAGCAGGAGCAGGTGCCAAAGAAAAGCAAGCTGCTCGTTTCCAGCAGTTTAAGAGCTACCCAGGCTTCCAGTTTTATGCAGGCTCTGGTGGATGCCACTTAGCTGTCACTCTGTCTTGAAGTTCTTCTGTGAGAACCCTCAGAAACACACAGATGTACACCTGCAACCTCTGTGTGCCACAGGCAGGGAGGCTCCCTTATGAGAAACCAAAGCACAGGAACCCACCAGCAGTAGCTGAGACCTGGAATATCAATCTAGGGATGGGCTAGGTAGGTCTTTCCTGGTTTTTTTCAAGTCAAATCTTTAGAAACGCGTCCTCAAAAACAAAGAAACAAAACATAAGAACTGTAAGGCCAGAAACACTGTATTAGATGAGTTACAAATCAGAGTACTGAAGTAAATATGGAACTGTGACAGTTGTAAATGGGTACAGAAAGCTCCAGCAATCACACAGCTCAGAAGATAGAATGGATTTGGAAGGAAGAAGGAAAGGGAGGTATCAACAGATAGACAGCAGATGAAGCACAAAGGTGGAAATGATGGAGTTAGATGTGTCAAACAGCCCTACACATGGCAAGACGTAGAAGAAATTAGAATACAAAACGGTATTACAGAGATATGGAATGGGTAAATCTTAAAAATCTTGAAAATCTTAACCCCCATCTGAGAAGTGTACATCAGAACACAAATTCACGTTTTTAATCAGCTTTTTTCCCTGTCAGTTGAAAACTAATGAAACCTAAGGAAGCAATTAGCTTTAGGAACATCACAGGGCATCTGTAATATTCCTTTATGCCATCACTCTGTCACAGTGATGAAACATGATTTATGTGAAACATTTGCTGCAGAAATGCCATCAACATTAATAACATTATATAAACGGGACAAAACAGCAGCTCCTGTGGCCTCCCTTCGCTTCCTGTGCTAAGCAGCTCTGTCATTGCAAAGGAGTTTTTTGAGCAATGTTGATTGTAATTCACAAATTGAATTTATTTTTACCTTGAGTTCACAGCTGGTGTTTAGTTCTTTTTCACTGTATTTGCATTCCAATAAACAGTCATTAATCCATGTTTCATTATCAGGAGCTGTTCTAATTAGGCTGTTCTAAAAGTTGAGTTAATCAATAGAGTTAATTCTTTGCATTTATAAACAACAGGAAGTTTTCTATTGTAAAAACAGTTTCTTTTTTATGGTCGGTTGGCTTATCGCTTCTTAAATGTCAGTTTAAACCCAGTGCCATTAGTATGTCATGATAAGCAGCACTTACACAAGCAATCCTACTGAAGTTGGTGTGGCTACTCATTTGACTATACAACATGAATTATTATGGGCAAAAATGAAAAATATGAGCTTCTTCATTTGTCTAAAAAATACTAAAGAAGACTACACGTAGATAAATAAGTTCCTGTTTTCTTTTCAATAGATAGTGAACAAAGTGAATTGTATTTTCATTTATATTCTACCACACAATCCCCTACCATCCCTTACTGTAAAGCACTACAGTGAACAGTTTTTTGAGCAGGTCTCTATTTCTATAAGAGGCTCTTACATGTTACAATAAACCAGAAAACATAAACAGGGGGAACTCATTCCTTGAAGACAGCAGCTAGGCCCACTAGTACTTTGTCATTCTGCTGGCATAGCTGAGTTTCATTTTCCTGTTTCACCAATACACACAGGGCACATGCCATTACTAATGGAAATGACAGAGACACAGCCCTAGGAGCTGTGTTCCTTGGTTTCCCTGGCCTGGGCACCACAACACACAGTAGCCCTCGTTGAGAATTTTGCTGGCTATCCCCAAGCTTGCAAAGATGAGAATAGAAGTTACAATGTCCCAGTGTCTGTGCTGTCCTGGGATTTTGGTCATGAAGCAAATGGCAAGGACTTACTGTATGACCATATTTCAGTTGTGGTTCTAATAGTGGTGTCTTTGTTTACAATATTGTTCTCTTAGACTACTGCTGCATGAAATGAGCTCCCAAACATGTCTACAACATTTTTTTTCTTTAAAAATCATTAAAGCCACAACTAAGCATAAAAGTAAGTAATGCCATCAATTCAGATCTTCCCTAAATTCACCTAGCTTTTCTCCTAAGGAATATAGGATGTCATTACTTTGCTGTGCTTTTGCATGGGTTAAGTTCTCTTGCTGCATCAAACCCTTTCACTTCAGTAAGCGCAGGTATTTATCTTCCCATGAAGGGTCAATCTTGTCTTTTACACACCAAAATGGAGCCAAGCAATTTCTCACACAAAACTTTAAAAATACTGTTATGCCTACACCAGTGTGTCAGTTGTACATCAGTGACCTGTATGAGCAATACTATAGATATTATTTCAACTAAGGCTAACTGAGTTTAATGACCATCTAAAATCTGTTCATTTGTATGTATGAGGAGTTGATATTTCTGGTTTGGCAGTGCAGACTACATGGCTAATGATGGAGTGAGTATGGAAAGTGACCACTTTGGCACAGCACTTATTTCACAAAGTTGAAAAGTTATTGAGAGTTTATTGTTATACCTTTTTCACTCTCCCCCATTTTAATGACACAGGAATTAACCCCCCCAACTTGCTTGCTATACTGTGTGTATTCAACACATTGCTACTATCGGTCTTCATAAAGGCTATATACAAAATTTATGCTTCACTTCCCAAAATTCCGTCATCTTTAGCTAACTACTCACAATACGTAAACTTCAGACATGAGAAAACTACCATTTTCCATTGGTCTTGACACTCAAAAACATCCCATTCAAGTTTTACTCACACTTGACTTAAGCATACAGTTCCTCTTTGCTTGGATACGTTTTGGATACATACAGATGAAGACATGGAGACAAAAAACATGGTGGAGAGCAAACCTGATCTGCTACCACAATTGTTATGCTCCTGTACTTACACCTGACATCATGCACACCCCAAAAGTTTCTTTCCCCAGGCAAAAACCACATCTGGATAAACGCATCAGTCCATGCTTAAAAGCAGTAAATAACAGCAATAAAAGAGTGATGAAATAGACTACTTGGGGGAAAGAAACTGTGTGAAAAACCTCAGCCCCAAACATGTAAAAGTGAATTACTTGGAAGAGCAGTGTAACTGGATGGCAATCGATGCTGTCAGCCCATTTTGGTTTTGCACTCTGAACAGCAATTCTAAAGCCCACACACGTTCCTGCTCTCCTAAGGTTGTCCGTACTTGTGACCTATGCTTAACGGAGCAGCTTTCTAACCTTGCGCCGTAAGAGGTCACGGACTGAAGCAATTTCGTTACTTTTACCATTTCTAACGCTTTGAATGAACTATTTCCGGCTGCGAGCATTTAAAACAACAACGGGCAAAAAAAAAAAAGCCTCGAGTCTGGTCAAGAAGCTGCAAGTTTTCCCTTTCCATTCGCCTGACTTGCGGCGCTGCGCTCGCGCCGGGAACGCTCCGGAGGGCCGGCAGCCGAAGGGGGCCGAAAGCTGCTCCCGGAGAAGAGTTCCGCGGGCCCTGCAAGGCGGGAACGCCCCCAGGATCGCAGGACTGCCCGCGGACCGGCCGGAACGACAAAGCCCGGCGAGACGCAAAATCTCCCACCGCCTCACCCAGCACAGACTACGCTTCCCGTGAGGCCGTGCGGCAGAGCGCGGGCCGCGGTGTGCGTCAGCGGCGTGGGCAGCCAATCACGGCGCGGCAGGGGCGAGAGCCGTCCGCCGCCAATGTTGTTTTCGCTGAGTCGAGGCGCTGGTGTTGTTGGCGGCGGCGCCATATTGGAAGGGACGAGCGCCCGCTCTCGAGCAGCCCCTGGGCGCGGGCCCGGCCGCCGCCATGCTGTACCTGGAGGACTATCTGGAGAGTGAGTGTGTGCGCGGCGGGGGCGCCGGGCGGCCGGGCACGGCCGGTGTGGGGGAGCCGGGGGAAGCCGCGGCGAGGAGGTGGCGCCCCCCCTCCCCCACGGCAACGAGTGACTGACTGGCTCCCTCCCTCCCCCCTCTCTCTCGCTCCCCCGTGTCCCCGCAGTGATCGAGCAGCTTCCCATGGATCTGCGCGACAGGTTCACCGAGATGCGCGAGATGGACCTGCAGGTGCAGAGTACGTGAGTCCCGCCCCCTCCGCCTCC
>VZRQ01003871.1:187261-294284 GCA_013397975.1 Machaerirhynchus nigripectus | reverse complement strand
CGCCCCAGTCCCCGCCCGCCGGGCCTCGGCGCAAGGAGGGTCTAAGCGGAGCTATGTTCTTGGGCTTGTGCTGCTCCCAAAGACATTCTCGGTGGCACGTCCCAAACTCTTTAGATTTTTGATCCCTAAGAGCAGTGATGGTGGTTTGGAACATAAGTTATGTCCCACTCCTTCCAGTAGGCAGCGGCATGCTCTCCCTGAAACTTTCCAGCCAGCTCCCTCATAATAGCATTTGGGAAGGTACTATTTGCTCGGCCCCTTGTGCCCTAGCTGACACGCAACCAAATATAGTTTATACTTTAGGTTTTATACAAATGATATTTTGTATAAATGTTTACTTCTGTATATGTATTACATTATACAAAATACACTTGTAAATACAGGTTTCTTTGTACATCACTTTGTATCTTTGCTTATATCCTGATGTAATACACTGCCTTAGGCTGTTTCCAGGATGCACTGCCATTTCATCTTTTCTAATGCAATCTCATCTGGGACTTAGGTGTCCTCTAACACCCTGGATAGCTGTTGCAGTCATTTAACGTATAGTTAATATGGTTATCTATAACTGTGATCCAAAAGTGAAACTGCTGTTGCGCAAAAGATGAGAGCAGTCATCAATATGGAAGGGCTGGGCTACTGTAAAAGGGAATGAGGAAAAGAGCAGAGATTGAAATAAAAAGGGAATACTGTGTAGGAATACAAAACGCAACGCTAAGTGGGAACAGTTCTTAAAAACAGTTTAACCTACAATACTTTAAAGTGCAGTCTTAGGCTTTCCCTTGGATATTTACTTTATTGGACTTAGCAGGTCTGTTTAACAGGCCTTATTGACACATGTAGAACTGTCTATAGAATTTTTTTGTATACTATGGCCTAAGTGCTGTCTTGGGTTCAGTGCTCAAAGTTGTGGGAACAGTCATATCTCCTTCTGGGAGATAACACCACTGAAGTCGCTATCACCAGGGAGCACCATGAGAGGAAGTGAGCAGCTCCCTGACTTGGATAGTTTGGAATAAGTTCACAAATTTTACTTCTATTCCATAAGAAGGCAAAGAAGACGGTAGAGGTTTTTTTTAGGTGTGTTCGAGAACTGAGACAGCCAGCAGCGCCAAGGCAGCAGGAATGTAATTTCCTCTGCTTTAACTGAAAATGACAAATAACAACTCCATATTGTATTACTGGAAGTAGGAAATGACACTGAATGTTCTCTACTAGGACCAACCTTAGGTGTAGAGAAAAGTTCTCTTAGACGTTGGTACTTTTGTAATTCTTGTGCAGTGATTGGCAGGGTATCCAAAGACATTTATGAAACTTCTGGACTAGCACCTCTTCAGCATCACTTGCCCAACTGCCTTATGAATACTACATGCAAACCTGGAGGTTGTTTGGTATCTCAGAAGTACTTGAAATCAGTACTTTGATGAGTGATGCTGTCCCAGAAATCTACATGATCTGTAATTCAGAGATAGCTCTGCTGCTCTGTTTTAGTGTCCATTGTTGACTTTGTATTCTCTCCCATTTGGACCACATTGACTCCTAATGAGGCAGGTGCTGCTCTTTGTTGTTGGAAGAAGTAATAAACTGGGTCCATCTGCTATATATTCTGATAAGATTGCTGTGGGAAAAGAAAAGATCATCTGAGTTGGGACTTGACTCTTGAGCTTTAACTGAGCTCCACATGAAGTATAAAATGTGTTTCTCTGTTTATGGATTATCAGGTTTTCCTGGTAAAATGTCAAGATCTGGAAAAAGGACTTTCTTCTCATAGCAGTTTTGGCAATTCTCTTGGGAAATCTGATCTAAGAAATTAGTCTCTCAGAGTATAGTATCACAAGAAAAAGTGGAGCAACTTGAGTGTAGCAGAGAGAACTTTCCATATAATTTTATAGCTCTGACCTGCACTCCCGTTTGCCCTTTCTGCCCTTTCAGGAGAGACCAAGTTTCTGTGGGTATTTTCCCCTAGGCAGTTTAACACAGACTGATAACATGTCTTCAATAGAAAGTGAAGAGGAAAGATACTTTTTGTCATTTCTTGTTTATGGGGCCACTAGATAAACAATCACTTAAAGGTGTTTGTGCTGTGAAGATAGGAGATAAAACATTTTGTCTGTTGGCTTTATGGACCAAATTACAGTCATTTAGTCAAAGAACAAAGATTTTAGAAGCCTCCATATAAAGTGTGTGCTTCTTGCTTGCCTCTCAGGCTTCCTAATCTTCTCTGCATGGCGCAGGTGGAAAATGCTCATTGTACAGGTTCTCTCCCCTTAGCCTGTTTTACTCCAAAACTGTTTGACTACTTTGTTTGTCTGGGTCTAAATAAAGTTGATGTAAACTTGTGTCACAACTGTTATGGCTTGGATTAATGGTGCTCTGTCCAGTCAGTTGTGAGGTTCCTGTTGGGTTTGATGCTGAATGTTCATCATTAGCATAAGGACAACTGATGGTTTTGATCATTTGGTATGAATGATTTCTGGTTATTTATGTAAACAGTTCTAGCTGTGAATTTTCACAGTTGAGAAGACCCTTGGCCTCTTGGATTTTAAGAGTAAATCATACTTAGGGATTCATGAGCTTCTTGGACTAATTAATTGATTAATTAATTTTCATTTTGTTTTGGCAAGATGTGATCCAATTTTAATGGTGGTTTCTGGAAAGTTTCTTAGGTGTTTTGCATCCAGAGCCTGAAGTTTGTAGGTGATCCGTGCATTGTCACATTTACTTTAAAACTGATAGCTGGGCAATGTTACTGAGAATGCTGTGAAAAAAACCTCAGTACTGTCATCTATTGTGACACTAGCAAGGCTGTCAAAGCTAGTTTGACTAAGGCAGCAGCATGTTTTTGGAAATACGCAAGCTGTTGAATGCACAAGTGTCCAGCTGTTGAAATAGTAAACTCAGTGGGAGAAGGATGGAGGGGAAAAGGAAGGGAATCCCTGTTCCTGTCTCAATAAACTTGTGGTTGACATTTTCCTTTCTAGAGACAGTTAATGTCATAAAATGGGTGGTTTTATTTTTTTCCCCCTTATGATATTTCTCAACTTCTCGAAAGTGAGAATCCTGTCCAAATAATATTTCATCAGTGCATTTGCTCCTGTGGGTGTGGAGGGAATAATTTGTGAGTGCTTGCCATTTGCCCTGACCCTTCTTAGCAAACAATAGAGAGGGCCTGGACTTAAAGGCAGTGACTTTACTCTTCAGTTGGTCTACCTTTTTGAGACACTAATTTTTTTCAATTATTTGGTTTTGTATTTGACTGTTTCTCTTAGGAGAACATTTTGTTTCCTGCTCAGTTTGTAACTGGCTAGAATGTTCCAAAGTCAGCAGTCTAGAGCCCTGGGTGAGGAGTTTGGGTCATGCTTTAAGTCACTACCACTGCTCTTAGGGACAAAAAACCTTTAGAACTTGGAGTCCTGCCTGTCCCATGCTGGAGAGCACAAGAACCTTGATGAGAATCCTACCAGAATGCAATTCTGCTTCTTGGAAATTAAGGTAAATATTTCCATCCGCTGTCCACTGTCGCTTGATTGTTTTGGTTTTTTCTTTTTTTTCCTCTCTTAATAGTTTGCACCTCAGTCCTGTCAACTTTGTTTGAGAAAAAAATTTCCCTTTATTTCCTAATGTTTATGTACATGAGAAGATAACATTTGTCTCAATCTTTTCCTATGCTACAGATGCAATGGATCAGCTTGAGCAGAGGGTAAATGAATTTTTTATGAATGCAAAGAAAAACAAACCTGAATGGAGAGAAGAACAAATGACATCAATCAAAAAAGTAAGGATATCACAGGAGAGGGTCAGATTTTTCTTTTGCAAACTAAGACAACATTAGGAAAAATATTTTATGATTGATGGGAGATTTAAGTGTTCAGAACTCTGCCTTTTCTTGGGCTTTCATAAAGGTGGATAGACACCTGGGAGGAGAAAAGTGAGTGAAAGGTTTCTTTGATCAAGGATTTCTCTCAAGTTTTACTGAGCACTTCCGGCATTTCAAAAAATGTAATACTAAATTTTGAGTTCAGATTTTTTTGTTTCTGTTTGTGTGACATGAAGTTGCCCAAGTTGATTTGCTTTCTTTTAGAGCATATATTTCAAGTTTAAATTCAGCATTGCCTGTGATTTTCTGCCTATCTCCTTCTACACATTATAAATGTGGTATATGTAACTTGAGAGAGGGAAGAGTAAGGAAATTAATGTGTTCTGTGTTATCCTTGAGCAGTGGTGGTGGTATTGATAGCAATGTAGTCCACCATTTTGTCAGGAGAAAACTCCTTTGTAGTCTCCTACACTGGCTACTTCAGCTTCTTATTTGGGTAGGGGTTGTTTTCTTTTTAAATTAATGCAAACAGATTTGTAAATTTTAAAAAAGAATAAAAATTCAGAGCTCGGACTTCACTAGAATAAATAAAAAATTTGCCTTTGACTTTAGGTGAACCAAAATTTGAAGTAGTTTTCACGTAAACTACTACTCAGTGGAAATTGAGAATTAAAAGGCAGTAAAATCTGTTCAAATTTAAAAGCATTTGAAAACATACTTTTTTAAAAAAAAGTTCTGTCTGTGAATTTGCATTGGTTAGAGGAGACTTTTGGATTGCTTTAGTCAAATTATTTAGAATACAGTTCTGAGTTAGAGAAACTTACTTTAAAGTAATTTAAACTATATACAATATTATCTCAGTTTAACTAGAGTGCTGGAAAGGTACAGAGTACTTCAGCATCATTTTGAAGAGCAGTAGGATTTGTGGTGGTCCTGAAGTAAAAAACATAACCTTGTTTTAAGCCCATTTTGTGATGCTGTGTAATATAAAATAAATCCAAGATTGTTTCATTTCTTGTAGCATTTCTTGCAGAAATCCAAATATCACTCTAGGAGGAAGTGTCCCCATCTTGTAGTTTGGCTTTTTCTAACACAGAGAAAATAAACTGGTATATATATTTTATCTCTCATTTAAAATTCAGATGAGTGTTGTTTACAGTAAAATTTCAGTATTTCTGAAAACTGACTTAAATTTGTCCTTCTGTCTTACATTTTGTGCTTCATAACAGTAGCTTAAACTTACTGAAATTAATTCAGTTACTTTTCATAATTTTAAAAAAGTTCTCTTTTATAACAGGATTATTATAAGGCTTTGGAAGATGCAGATGAAAAAGTGCAACTGGCTAATCAAATATATGATCTGGTAAGTGGACACAAGACTTGTGGTCAATTACCTAAATTTATGCCCTAAGGAGTTCTAAGCATTTTGATGAGCACTGCAGCTGTGCTGCTTGTACTTTTGTGTCATCTACATACAGATGTTTTGCTGGTGAAAGAAACATCTAATATCTTATTGACTTTTAAGAATTTTGATTTTTTGGGTAGTAAGTGTCACTTAAATATAAAACAAAGCAATAGTATTAGAAGTCATAAGGTTTTAATGCATGGTTTTGGCCTGTTCAGGAGACAGGTTGAGAGAACCCTTTAGGATGCAGTGTTGAGGAGTCCAGGAAGGCTGGACATTCTTCAAGAAGGAAATCTTAAATGTGTAGGAGCAGGCCATCCCCATGTGCCAAAAGAGAAGCCAGCAGGGAAGAAGACCAGCCTGGCTAAACACAGAGCTTTGGCTTCAACTCAGGGCAAAAAAAAGAGTGTATCACCTTTGGAAGAATGGGCAGGCAACTAGAGAGGGCTACAAGGATTTTGTGAGGTTCTGCAGGGAGATAATTAGAAGGGCCAAAGCCCAAGCAGAACTGAATCTGGTTACTGCCATAAAAGACTAACAATATTTTTAAAAATATATCAGCAATAAAAGAAGGGCTGTGGAAAATCTCCATCCTTTTCTGGATACAGAGGTAAACATAGTGATGGAGGATGAAGAAAAGGCAGAGGTACTTAAAGCCTTCATTGCCTTCAATCTTTAATAACAAGACTAGTTGTTCTCAGGCTACCCAACCCCCTGAGCTGGAAGAAGTGGGTGGGGAACAGAGTGAAGTCCCTGTAATCCAAGGAAAAAGGTCAGCAACCTGCTGTGCCACTTAGAATCACACAGGTTTAGGGCCCTATTGGGATCCACCCCACAGCACTGAGGGAGATGGTGGAAGAGGTCACTGAGCCACTTGCAGGCATTTACCAGAGATCCCAATTGACTGGAAATTATCAAATGTAATGCTCATGTACAAGAAGGATCAGAAAGAGCATCCAGGGAAGTACAGGCCTGTCAGCCTGACTTCAGTGCTGGGGAAGATCATGGAGCAGCTCATCTTGAGTGTCACGACAGCACAAGCAAGACAACCAGGGGATTAGGCCGAGGCAGCATGGGCTTAGGAAAGGCAGGTCTTGCTTGACTGACCTAATCTCCAGTGATGAAGTGACCTGCTTAGCACCTGAGGGCAAGGCTGTGGATGTTGCCTTCCTGGACTGTACTAAAAGCCTTTGACACTGTTTCCTACAGTACTCTCCCGGAGAAATTGGCTGCTCATGCCTTGGATAGGTGCACTATTCACTGGGTAAAAAACTGGATGGATGGCCAGACCCAGAGGGGGGTGGCACCTGATTTAAAGTTTATTGACTTTACATTTTCTCAGAGAACAGAATCTGCAAGTCAGACTACACTCAAATATAGAAGACAACTGTTGTAGTTTCACTTTAACTAGCCAAAAGTTTGTTCTAGAAGTTGGGACTTAACCCCTTCTCTTTTGCTTAACTGGTAACTCGAAAAACCTTCCAGTTTTTAATAAAGACAGGTAAATTTGCTATATGAGTACAGATGTAGAAAGCATTTGGAATATAGTGTTTCTTTTCGTGGTAGTGAGTTGAGAATTTTTTTGTTAATTTTTAGTACCCAAGAGCATGTCACAGTTTGCTGAAACACACAGGAGTCGCCACTTTCAGTTAAGATTCAATACACACCAAGTTTACTGGTGTTTATAGTGGCACACAAATTGCACACAAGTTTCAGTTCAGAACTTGCAATTTCCCCAAAGCAGCCCAATCTGTGCTAAAGTCTGTGTCGTGTACTGTTCTTTCTCTTCCCCTTTTTGTTTGCATAACCAGAGCACCTCCAAGTCTTCTTCATCTTTATTTCTGAAAAAAAGTGTCTTGGAGCTTTGCCTACGCTATTTTGGTGTTAACAGCAGTGTCTCTGCTGAGTGAGGGAGGTGGAGGTGACCAAGAAGATAGGCTTCTGTGCGGTATTGTGCTTAGTGCTGCATGGCACAAAACTGCTGGAAGGGAAATACTTAGCAAGCTTGAGATTAAAGACAGATATTGGTGTTCCAGGACTGGATGCGACTTATTTTTGCTTCATCTAACAAACAGGTAGACCGTCATTTGAGAAAACTGGACCAGGAACTCGCTAAATTTAAAATGGAACTTGAAGCAGATAATGCTGGAATTACAGAAATATTAGAGAGACGTAAGTATGCATGATTTTCTTTTAAGAATTTTTCTTTAAGAACAGACTTTCTGTCAATTTGCAAAATTAAAGTATCATACACTTGTTAGTGGCTGCCAATATTTTCACCTGTGTTTTAACTCACTTTTCATCAGTGATTCTCACATTTTAGTTTCAACCTCAGTTTAGAATAGTGAACTCAAAATACAGCTGAGTAAGTAGAATAATTTTTTCACACAACTGTTGTCCTTGTGAACTGCTACAGTAAGATACATAATTCTTTAAACCTGTTTTTAATGATTGTAGGTATTCAGCCAAGTACTTTGGCCTAAGCCTGCCACCTACCCAGTTGCAAGTGTACCATTTCTTCCTTGAATTGATTGCCACCAAACTATGGAGGCTCATTATTTTCATTTTCTGTGTACTTGGTGGTTTTCTTGTTTTAAAGGGGAGAGAATGGGTTGTTCTGTAATGGGCTAGCGAAGGAAAAGCATTTTAGGTAAGAAACTTCCATGTTAAATACAACCATGCTAGTACTTAAAATGTGAATAAAAATGTAAAGTGACAGCTTTTTTGCCAGCTTGGTGTAGAAGAAGCTGGTTTTTTTGTACTCATCAGCATTTAGACATCAAATTCAAATGTGATTGTGATAAATTTCTAAGTTGATTTAACCACTGTGATTATGGAGGCAGTGGCTGTCCTCATAGCCAAAAAAAGTGAAAAGTGACTTAAGTCACTTGGGGATATTAGGGTAAGTATCCTTTCTTGGAACTTTTTGTGGCTGTGTTGTATAAGCTGGGAGTTTGGGGCTATTTTATTTTATTATGCACAAAAAAAGAAAACTGTAAATTAAGTGCTATTAATTAACTAGCAGTTATGGAAAAGGACTAGTTTAGTTTAAATCCCAGCTGGTTTTAGGATGTGATGCTACCTTCTGTTGAACTCTGTGTTTGGAGAGGGTGCTAGATAGGATTTCAAGAACTCAAAATAGGGAGGTACTAGATTGCATGTTGCATCTTTAAGGTTTGTTTGGTTTGAGGGTTTTGTTTCTTTGTTTTTAAATAAAGCTAAAAGTAGAAGACTTAACATTTTTAGCTTTCAGAGTTCATACATAAAGCTTAAGCCCCGCCAGAGGGCAGCCTTTGGGCAAGTTCATAACATGGTTGAAGTTCGCTCAGCCAAAATAGCTCCTTATGCTTTGAACCTCTTCTAGAATAATTATATTTAAACTTTTGTAATACACTTGCATATTACTCATATACTCATGTATTTCAGTGCTTTTAGAAAGCATTGAAACAGGTAATGTTGAAGCTACAGATTTAAAAAAATAAATGCGAATTGCTTTCTTGTTTTGTCTTCTGTGTAATGTAAGTTGGTACTGCAGCTACTTCAAAATCTTCTTGTTATAGATTGATGCACAAAATATTGTATATTGTTCTAAATTTATAGTCAAAGTCTCTCTTATGCTGTGATTATTTAGTGTCATATTCCAAGAAATGTTATTAGATGTAGATTTGGATTTGTGCCCGTCAAGGCATTTCCTTTTTGGGGGGGGTGGGGGTGGAGTTTGTTGTTGTTGTTTTGTTTGTTTTGTGGAGATTTTTGTTTTGTTTTGTTTTTATTTGTATTGTTGCTCTGTGTATTTTGAATGTTAAGAAAATCTGGGTAATGATCTGCAACCCTTTCTTTTGAATGTTAAGTCATCTTGAAAGACATTGCTGTTTCTTGAGTTTTGACTGAATGTGACTGTTCGACTGAATGTGGACTCAGTGGGACAAGATGCGTTGTTTATACAGTTTACATGTTACAGTCTTCATATCGGTGTAGATTGTCAGTACTTTTGGTACAGCCATTCTGCAACTCATTTCCGTAAGTGCCATGCTGAGGGCAGTGTTGTTGGTTCTTACTTGCCTTGATTTTAAGTGCTTGATTTCAATAGTTGAACAGTAGCAGTCACCAATTTTTATTTGAAAACTAATCTCACTGGCTCCTGGTTGTACTGTAGAAAGGGTTTCACTCGAGCAAAAATTCTTCCGATAAAATAAATGTAACTGTATTGAAATTTGGTTAATATTTTAAAGATTCATTTAGTATGTAAAAGTCAAAACAGTGCCAACTCTGAAATTTTCCTATCCTTCTTACCTCCCTCTTAGGGTCTCTGGAGCTGGATACACCAGCACAGCCTGTGAATAACCATCACTCCCATTCTCACACTCCAGTAGAGAGTAAGTATTTGAAACGTAGAAAGATGCCCACTTTTTATGTTTTCTTTGGGCTTTTTGTTCAGTAGTATCAGGAAAAAAAGGTTCAGAACTTTTTCCCTCCATTGTTGCACGGAGAAAAAAAGCATAATAAATGCTAATAATGTCTGTTAAGAAGAAGTTAAGGAACGAAATAGGTTTTGCTGGTGGGAATTAGTTGAAAGTGCTAGCACAGTTTGACTTCCAAGCTGAATAGATTTTACATTTAAATTCCCTTCATTTGTTTCATTTAGAAAGGAAACACAATCCATCTTCTCACCATAGTACAACAGATCATGTTCCTGAAAAGAAGTTTAAATCTGAAGCTCTTCTATCTACCCTGACTTCAGATGCTTCTAAAGAAAATACACCAGGTAATCCTAATTGTCTTTCATTTCATTGCTTTTTAATCAGGAGAAGAGAAACTTAATTATATTTCAGTTAATCTTTTGAATCTTTTGAAATCACAGAATCATGGAGTAGGTAGGATTGGAAGGGACCCCAGTGGGTCATCTGGTGCAACCTCCCTGCTCAAGCAGGGTCATCCCAGAGCACACAGCACAGGATTGTGTCCATACAGTTCTTGAATATCTCCAGTGAGGGAGACTCCACAGCTTCTCGGGGCAACCTGTTCCTCTGCGTGGCTACCTGCACAGTAAAGTTCTTCCTTATAATTACTTGGAACTTCTGTGCATCAGGTTCTGCCCATTGCCTCTTGTCCTATTGCTCAGACCACTGAGCAGAGCCTGGCTCCATCCCCTTGACACCCTCCCTTCAGATAGTCACAGACAGTGATGAGGTCCCCTCACAGTCATCTCTTCTTGAGGCTGAACGGGCTCAGCTCCCTCAACTTTTCCTCATAAGTGAGATGCTTCAGTACCTTAATCATCTTTTTGTCACTCCACTGGACCCACTCCAGGAGCTCCATGTCTCTCCTGTCTTGAGGAGCCCAGAACTGGACACAGCACTCCAGACGCAGCTTTGCTGGGCTGAGTAGAGGGTCAGGATCGCCTCCCTCAGCCTGCTGGCAGTGCTCCTCCTAGTACATCCCAGGACACCATTATTGGCCTTCTTGGCCGCAAGGACACACTGCTGGCTCACAGAGTTTGTTGTCCACCAGGACCCTGAGGTCCTTCTGCACAGGGCAGCTTTTCAGCAGGTCAGCCCACAGCTGGTGCTGGTGCTGGTGCATGGGGTTGTTCCTCCCCAGGTGCATTACACTTCCCTTTGTGGAATTTCTAAACCCTGTGCCATCAGTAATGACCTTCTGGGATCTGCCATTCAGACAGTTCTCAATCAGAGGCTCATACCCTTTTCCCTGGGATTTTCAGTCCCTTGAAACATGAGAAATTGCAGGCATTGTTACGCATCTGTGTTGTCCATGAAGCGGGTCTGATTTGTTGTCGTTTAACAGCTGTACGCTGGCTGTTTCTTTTTATTTATACTTGGAGGAAGATAATGGTACAGTTTCATTCACCCACTAGCAGAAATACAAGAGATCAATGCATTATTTTGGAAAAAAATGCGTATAACAATTTCCAAAGTAAGGGAAAAGAATTTTCACAGCTTTTTTTTTTAAGAGCTGGTCTGAAAATAAAATTGTGTTGTCTACGTTAAAAGAGGAGAGAAGTCATTTTGAATAGTGACTGAAAAAACCTAAACCTTTCTGCCCATTCTCAGTATTAAGGTGTTTCACAGTTTCTTTTCTGAAAATAAGACTAGGGAGTTGTAGTAAGTCAACTACCTTATGCTTTGGAATTCAGTAATGTTTGTCAGTTTTAAGTAGTTTCAGTCATGTCTATTTCAATTTTCTTTTGAAGAAGCTTCACATGAGGCTGCAAATAAAATGTAGCTATATTTGAGCAGCTGTCATTCTGCAGATGACCCTGGAAACTGTGTTGCATTAAAACGGATCTATAGTTTTTAGAATTAAGATTGTTGAAAGTTCTACTTCAGAAACAGTATAGGTACATAGTCAAACTCGGTTTAGCCTCTTGTTGATGATTATAGTAGTGAGCATTGTTCCAGTATAGGCATAGGTATAGCAGCTGCATCTGTTCTTAGAT
Organism: Machaerirhynchus nigripectus; assembly: GCA_013397975.1. Lineage (NCBI taxonomy): Eukaryota > Metazoa > Chordata > Aves > Passeriformes > Dicruridae > Machaerirhynchus > Machaerirhynchus nigripectus. Next base: position 282,605 of record VZRQ01003871.1, on the reverse strand, counting down.
AGCTGAGTATGAGAGTGAGAGCTGTCTTTCTAAAAGAACTCCTTGCACATGAGGATAGACAGGGAACAAACTACTTTTTTTTTTCCCCATAAACAAATACTGGCTGTGTCTAATTACTTTCAAAACATTTTTTCTAAATGATTAGACTACTCTGATGCATAAACGGAGTTCCTACTCTTTCACTGGTTGTCATATAACTCTTAAAATGCAAAGGAATTAAGTTTCATTTTGAATTTCATAAATGTGTTCTATTCATCAAGGGTGTCGAAACAGTAATTCATCATCCTCTTCAAACAATGCATACAATACAAACTCTTCTCAACCATTGGCATCATATAACCTGGGCTCATTATCTTCAGGATCCGGGGCCGGTGCAATTACCATGGCAGCAGCTCAAGCAGTGCAAGCCACGGCACAGGTAATGTCAAAATATTCTTGTCATTCTGCCATCTGCTTAAGATTAAGAAGAAAGGCTAGTGACTGCTTTTTTTTTTTTTTTTTAATCTGAATTCCCGTGATCACTTTCAGCTGATGTGACTCAGTTCTTTTATTAGAATTTTGCTTATATGCCACAGTTTCATCCTCTATAACTTGCCTAAAGGGACGACTTGTTTCCTGGCCTTTCCTGGAGCATATTCTCACACATTTAACTCCTTTTTATACATAAGTTCGTTAACAAGGTAATGAGTGAACCTGTGCAAATCATTAGCAGTTACCAGCCTGGTATTTCTTATGTAGGAGCTTTACTGTGTAATCTGATACAATATAAGAATTCCTTTCAGATGAAGGAGGGAAGACGAACATCCAGTCTAAAAGCCAGCTATGAAGCATTTAAGAACAATGATTTTCAGCTTGGAAGAGAATTTTCATTGTCCAGAGATTCAGCTGGATATTCGTCATCAGCTCTGGCATCTACATTAACTCAGACGTTAAGTTCATCAACCACAGATTCACGAAGTGGAAGAAAAAGCAAGTAGGTTTTCTTACTTGTTGGCTGCAATTATAACTTCTAAGAGGGCTAAACTTTCTTCTAAAAGGTCAGGGGCCATGTTAGAAATACATTGTATTTATATATCTGTGAGGGGGAATTAGCAGAAGGTAGTTGCCTGTTGGTAGGTACTGCCTGTTGGCCATTTTTTGTTCAGGGCTTTTTAGCGTTTTTTAGTCCTCCCACTTCTTTTTCTTTAAGCAAATTCACTCTGTTTTTAGATAAATATCTTGATTTGATTTTTTATCTGAGATACAATCAAGTTTGTTCCCTCATTTTTCTGTATTTTGGGGAGATTTGAGCTAACAGCAAATGTTGGGAATTACTGTGCAGTGGTTTGTAGATGGTTTGAAATAATCTGGAGATCTGTTTGATGCCAGTTTCAAGTAAACATGACACTTTCTAATGGCTGACCATTTAGAACAGGGAATGAATTTTATTTCTGATTGAAATGAAGTTTTAAAACATTTTAAACAACACAATGCAACAACACATAGTGACAACAAACAGAACTTGCACTTGAAAGAATTTGTCTCAAAATGCCTATCCTTTTAAATTGACTTGAATTTTTTCTTCTTTCAAATTAGTGTGTGTTCAGAGCTCAGTTGATAATGCTGTTTAAGAAGCATTTTTCATCTATGAATATCTTGGGTGCCATGTCTGACCTATAAGCAAAAGCAGATAATTTTTATTCTGGCACCATTCCTATGGAGTGATTGCTGATGCTTGAGTGGAGATTAACAGAGAATCAGTCATCTTCAAAACAGTTCTCTATTGTGCATGACATATGACATTATTTATATGTAAATTCCTCTTTTATTGGTAGCATAATTTTTATAAGGACTTGACACCAAGGCTGTTGGTGGAAAATTTCGTGAAGAAAAGCATTTGTTAAAGCCACTTGACAGTTTAGAGCTGTTAAATTCCATTGATTAGAACAGCGTGTCTTGCACTTGTTAGCTGGTATGACTTGTTTCCTTTTCCAAGAGCATTCAGTGGGTGCATTCCAGTGCTTGCAGTGGTTGAATGAAATGTGATAGTGAATGATAGCTTTGGGATTTACATACTGCAGTATTTCAGAGTCAACGAAGTACTTGTTAAGTGATTCTTTCACTTGGCAGGAAATAAATCATGTATGCTATTTTTTCCCTTTTTTTTTACTCTTCCTCAGAAACAACAACAAATCCTCAAGTCAGCAGTCCTCATCATCATCTTCTTCTTCCTCTCTATCATCATGTTCTTCTTCATCTGCACTGGCACAAGAACTGTCTCAGCAAACAGCAGTAATACCAGAGTCTGATTCTAATAGCCAGGTTGATTGGACCTATGATCCAAATGAGCCACGTTACTGTATTTGTAATCAGGTAAGGATGGCCTCCAAACTGAGATACAATTACAGCTGCTGTTTTGATGTAGCTGAACTTCCTTCTCTGAATGCTAATTTTAAAAAACTGTTCACTCTTGAAGTTTTGATCTGTTTTTATTTGCTTACTGGTGATGTGAATAATGAACTCAACTGTTGAAGCTAAAAATGGTCAAATTTTTAGTGATGTGATATCATTGGTCGGTTTTAAATCTGGTAATGGAGACTTCAGGAATAATTAAATTAAAAATTGAGGGGGTTTGCAATGAATTTAGTTTTTTATCCAATCTGAAATATGCAGATGTATCTTCTTTTGCATAAACAATTTTTGAAAATCAGTTTACTATGAACATGATGGTGTTTGGGTTGTGTAACAAAAGTAAAACGAAAATGTTGTTACTGCTATTAACGGAAAAACTCCTCAAAGGAAGAAATTCGAATGTTGGCCATTTGAAAATGTTGATTGCTTTAAACTAGTAGTATGATTATTAAAAAGGGTTTTTTTTTCTTATTTTACTAGGTGTCCTATGGTGAAATGGTAGGCTGTGATAACCAAGACGTAAGTAACAAAGTTCAAAAGGTTCATGAGAGGCTTGTGGATATAACTATTTCTTGTAGGAGTTACTTTTCTTTTACAGTTTGAGTAGAGTTTTTTAGAGTAAAGTGCATATGATTTGAACCATCCTTCAGGAAACTTCCTCTCATCTCTCCACACAGCTCAGGTTCTTTTCAAAAGCCTCAGCCTTTGCTAGGTTCAAAAATGCCCTGCTTCAAAATATCATTTATTTCTGTGAATGTTTAGCTATGTCACTACTAATAACAGTTGTCCTTTTCAAATAAAAAAGTTTTAAAAGAACAGTTGAATGAAATTACGTATTTACTGAGATACTACATTTAAAAAGAAGCGAGTGCTAAGATTACTTCATCTAACTAAGTATTTCAAAGCACAGCATACTTATTTTGCTGTTATATGAGTCCATATATGACTGCTAGAATTTTTATCATTAGTGTACAGAGTGTATGTTGCAGATCCTTCTCTCTCTTCGTTTTGTCCTATGACTTGTGTGAAATACAGAATCTATGCTTTCCACTCATGTTTCATTTTCATAGAATTGTATTTGCGATAGGCATTTTGAAAAAAGCCAAGTCCCAAGCCCTCTCTCTTAACTCTTTTTATAGTGCCCTATTGAGTGGTTCCACTATGGATGTGTTGGACTGACAGAAGCACCGAAAGGGAAGTGGTACTGTCCACAGTGTACAGCTGCAATGAAGAGAAGAGGCAGTAGACATAAATAAGTTTCTTCATCTGGAAAACAAATTGCATACTAAAGGTTTTATAAAGGACTTCGGAGGAGAGGGGCAACTCTCACCTCACTTCCTTGCAACCATTGAAGGGTAACATAGCAATCATAGAATGGTATGGTTGGAAAGGACCGTAAAGATCTTCTAATTCCAGCCCCCAGTCATAAGATCTTGAACTATTGGTTTTGCTGAGTTGTGTTTTAATATTGTAGGTAAATTATTTACGCACCTTGATGTGCTACAGATACTATTCCAGTGAGCCTTGGATCGTTCCAGTGGCCAACGTATGCACACATTTGTACTATCAAACCATTTTCTCTAAGCAGTGGGCATTCTACAATTATTCAATCTTCCAAAAATTCCAATAAGTCAAGATTTTAAATGTATGTTTTATATACAACAGATATATTCTGCTGCATGTACTGTACTCAAGAGCTGTTACGTAACACTATGTATATTAATAGTGCAAAAAGTCAGTGCTTCTGAAAGGAAAAAGAGTGGTTTTTAAAATGCCTTTATAGCTTTGGTTCTTTATGAAACTTAATTCAGCAGGCTGAAGAAAATGGTTCTTGTATACAGCGGGCTGTTGTCCTTTAGGGTACTTGAGTATGTAAAAACAAAAAAATGCTGTAGGATAAAACAAACTTGTGCCATTAGTCCTTATATGTTTCTGCTCCAGGGAAGGTGGGGGCCATAAGAAGAAAAAAAGGTGTTAAAGTGATGATAAATTTTTATACCAAATGTGTTTATTTTTTTGTGCAAGTAATCCTTTAAATTTGAATTGTATTAGGTGTAAAATAAAAGAACCTCAATTCCTCAGATTAATGTTTTCTGTACATTTGTCAAAAACAGGTCTGTCCCTGAAATGGCTTCACTAACAAATTTCCTTTTTTTTTTTTTTCTGTGGCTCATTAATGCAGCAGCACTGAACAGAAACATGGGGTTTATGCTTATTTTTTCCTTCCTCCTTCTTTCCACTACTAAAAAATACACTTTGCCTTTGGAATAAAGATTTTGCTTCAGCCCTGGGTTAGGCTGAAAGACTGTGGCTGTCACGTGGTAGCTTTCCAGACCCATGAAGAGGAGGAGAGAGGGAGAGAAGCAGCGTTCGGTTGCATGACTGTGCAAATAGTGTCAAGGGAATCAAAACAGGTCCATTAGTAGTAAGCGTATGTGCAGAGAATGAAACCAGGCTTCTGTCACAGCATGTTTTTTTCAAAATTAGAAAAGCAGGCTTTTAAAGTCCATGAACTCAGGAAAAATAGATGTGTAAGAAGGGGAATGTGATTATGGATGATAAATAGACTTTGGTAAAAGAATAGGATAGAAGTTGGTGAAAACAAACGGCAAGGAGCAGTAACTAAGGCTCCCTTGAAACTGGGAACTGAACCCGCTGTGTATATATTTCTGTAGAAATCTCAGTCTAAGAAAAACCACTTGAAGACTCGAATATCTGGTTTTAAGTGAAGCTGTTGAGACAGTGGAGATAACAAAGTGTTTGTTCTGTGGGAAACTGGTGCCATGCTATAAACTGAAATTAAATAAGCAACCAGTAATCTAGACTCTCCTTACACTGAATATCTATCCCAAGGGCTACGAACTACATCCCTTGAGAATTAAGACCGTATAGAGCAAAATCTGTCACTTTGCTGGTAACCATACCTAAGATAGTACCAAGACTACAAATCCAAATTAAAATTTCAATGTTCAGTGTGAACATCGGATTGCTGTTTCATTGGAGAATATAAATTATTTTTTCATTGAGAAATTAGATTACTTGCAAGAGGAAAAAACTTATCCTTGTCCTTGTTAGCAGATTATTATTTCATGTCAAGAAAACAGAAATGGATAAATGTGAAAATGTGGGAAAAAATGCAATACCTAAGTCAAAGATGTAGAACAATAAAACCTGCACATACTTTTGTTTTCCAAATAGGAAGCCTGCAAGAGAAGCTTACAGGTCAGGAGGTGATTAGACTGTATAAGTACTGAGCAGTGTGAGCAGTTACATATTGAGAGAGTTCATGCCTCATGATAAATAGAGTTGCTGAACACTTCCCTGACCAGACATGTACAGGTGAAAAATCTCTCATCAGAGCTTCTTTAAAAAACAGTGATGCACTGGTCGAAGAGTGGGCATCCCTTAACTGGGACATCCACACCGCTATTTGCAAAATAGGGTAATAAAGAGTAAAGGAATAAATTATCAGTATCCCCAACACACACTGCTAAAGAAGAGCACGACTCTGCTGCTCAAGAGGTACGTAAGGGATCAGTTAAAGAAACACAATAGCAACATAATGTTTATGTGTATGTTTACTCAAAAATAACAAAAATGGAAAGTGCTAAAAGCATCAGACCAATCTCATGACACCGACTGTCTGATAAAGTGTAAAATGTATTTAAACATTTTGCTAAAATAAATACAATATATAAAATAATACTTAGATCTCATGTTACGTGCAGCTGAGTCTCTGAAGTAGCTATTGCTATGTAGGAAAGTGATTTTGACGTTATCTAGTAATTTTATGGAAACCTCAGCTCACTGTTCAGCAGCAGGTCACGTAAGTGCTGAGAATGACTCAGTAGGAGATAAAGAATAAAACAAAATAGTTTTACACTGTGTAAATTGATGGTGCAGTTAGTTCAACGTAGTGTAAAATTCTGGTCTGCTCTTACAAAAAGGCAGCAAAGCTAGGAAAAGGCTCAAATCAGACGGTCAAAGGTGCATAATGACAACACAGCTGAGAAGCACATGAATTATCTGGGACTCTTCTGGATGGGAAGGAGCTCCATGAGAAAAACTTATCGGATCTGTAAATCAGATCCCTGTTAATTCAGAAGTGATGTGGAAAAGGTGTGTGTTTTGATAGAAGTAGTGGTATGGAGGTAGCCAGTCCAAAATGAAAAAACGAGCAATGTTTTTTCACATGTGAAAGGCTTACATTACAAAATGGGACATAGAGCTAAGATGCTTGGATAAGAAATTCACTGAAGACTGATCAGTAGAAGTCAAGAGAGTTTGTAATGAGGGAAGTGTTCCAGGTTGCCTCTGACAAGTCCTAAAATCCTCTAGCATTCACTGAATGCTATTTGATACCAGACACTAGGTTAGGCAGCCTTCAGCATTACGCAGTACAGTTTCTTTTAGTTTCACATCACTGTCCCAGCATTTGGGTGAACTTTTAGGATTAGGGGTATTTGTAGCACCACAAACTGAGAACCAATGAGCTAAGCACTGTAATGGAACAAAATGTTGTCTATTCCTTGTGAACAGTATTGTCTGTTTGCACTGGGGAGCTGTAGGTTTTGTTTATTCTAGGTCTGAAATGAAAAAGGGAGAGGAAATACATTCATGGATACTAATCTGCAAATGCCACTAGGTTGCCTCTCTGAATAGCACAGGATAATTTGCATTCTTCTTTACCAAACTTTGCAAAATGTTATTCAACCACACGCAGTAAAGATCAGAAATTCTGAGGTTTGTTTCACTTTTCTGTTGTCCCTTTCCAGGGAGGTACTTTCCAGAGTGGGTTGGCTTTTCTTGGCGAGTTTTTTTCATCTCCCTCCTCATTCTGCTGGAATGGCTGGACCATACACTTTTCTTCTTCAACAGAGGTGGCCTTCACCTTGACAGCAGAGTTCAATTTTTTTAGCCTAAAAATCTCTGAGAAGCAGAATTGCAAGAGGAATAAGGCTCTGAGTTTTTACAGCCTCTTCAGGGTATACACAAATCAACTTAGGCCACACTGTATGAACATAGTCTCTTCAGTTTTGTTACTCCTCCCTGGTTTGACTAAAATGCTCTGAGAACAATGTAACTAAAAGAAAAAAAATGGCACACTTCAGTATATCTATACCAATTTACAGTAATATTCCTCTTAGCACTTTCCATATCTTGCTTTTATATTCATACAGTATTCAATAAAAACAAACAGCAGCTTTATCCTCTAAATAAATCTTTTATTTTGGAGCTATTTGAGGATGCAAAAGTTGTCAACAAGTTGCATGACTACAACTTTCAGGCTTGTCCTTCCATACATCTTATATTTTAAAAAACCCAGTAATTTCCTACTTTAGTTCATAATAAAGTCTTTATTATGACCATGACTTTAACTGCATGCTAACTGTATTCTTTTTTTATAAGGATAGCAATAATTCCCTTATTCAGTCCTGAAAAAAAATCCTAAAGGTATTGAAAAGAAAAACCCTACCTATTACAGCTAGAATAGAGAAATACTTGCCTCATGACTGTACAAGAAATCTACCTAATGCAGTAGAAAATTATGAACAATGTTAGGATCCACAAATCTGTTAATATTTTTAAAGACCTAATACCTATTTGTGCCTTCTTCTAATTGGCTACTGCCAATTAAAAGAAGTTTTATTCAAGTTAAAGAGAACAATGACAGGATTAGATGCAGTTGTTCAGTTACAATTTATACATATTTCTTTTAAAATGTCAAATCTTTGTTGCTGAACAGATTAATTTATTTAGTTGACAGTTACCTTGGTTTTCCTATTTAAGGTGGTAGTAAGCCTTTTTTTCTAGAAGAATAAATAACAGTTATACTGTTATACTATTGCACACACAAGGATTAGTGAAAGAAACAGGGAGCAATGTGAAGATAATTTTCTATTTCTTCCACCTGCAAAGTTGAAGCCTTATAATTTCAAAGCAAATTTTACAATTAGTTTTCAGAAAAGGACATATGGGATAGATGTTTGGACAAACTTTCCAAGCGTAAGTGTAGTGTAAGTGCTGGAAGGGGTCAGTCAGGGAAGTGCTGTGGAATTAGGGAATCCTTTTTTGTTACATATACAGGAATAGTTTTCCCTGTGTTAGTAAGAGGAATTTTGTTTACAGCTCTGTTATCTTTTTTTTTTTTTGTGAGATTAAAATTACATTGTTACTAGGGGTTGGTATGTAAAAATACGTGATCATCATGTTTAAAAATTGTTCTAATAAATGTTCAATTATGTAGCTTTCTTGAAAAGATGGTAAGCTGGACTGTTTCTGCTGTGATACGCTCTTCTTGACTTAAATTATTTAAAAGTGTGTTTTATCTCTGTGTCATGTTATTTGGGGCTAAATTAATCTCATACTTTTAAAGAAAGCACATTCTATAGATTGATGGATAAGCCAGTAGTTGAATGAACTGGCCATAAAAACATGTTCTTTAGTTGGGTCTGGAAAATGAAATGGTTCTACAGTCAGTAGTATTGACCAATCCCTTTTAATTTTAATTTAGGAAGGTATCCCATACCTTTCCCAGGAATGTTGTTGGTAGCCTAATACTGCTGGAATGGCTAAGGAAGTGAGGAATAAGCAGAAGTTAAGGTAGGAGTTACTTTAACATTGCCCTAAAAATTTTTAAATTATGTATTAATAATTTTAATCCAGAGCAGAAATTTTCTTAGACAAAGACTTACAACTTAGATGCTTTTGCACACAGAAGTGATGATTTCAGAAGTAATGATTACCTTTGAGAGTGTCACACCAGAACAGCTCTGCCCGTCTCTTCTATAACATTGTGGGTTGTTCTTGTAAGACATAAATACAATCTAAACTACACACTGGGAAAACATCTCAGTGAAGTTTTAGCCCAGGACAGGGAAATGAAAGATGATTCTCAAAAACAGAAAAGAGACAAAAATCCAACTTTAGGGGTTTTGGTTAGTATATGCATTAACGTTCAAGATTTTCCAATGCTGAAGTACTTTTCACTTTGAAAGTGCTTTCCAAACACTCACCCACAGCTATTTACTTAAAGACTTCTGTTAAGAGGGTGAAAGGAATGTACTGAAAATGTCTCTCTCTGGAGGCTGACAAGCCTTATAATAGAAAAGAGTCAAAGTTTTCCTTTTCCCTGTTGTTTGGATCTTAAGCAGTCATATTTAAACTCATGAAGGAAGGAGACACCTACACATATTGTTCATAATTACATCATCACATTATAAAACTGTAACCTGATTTCCTATTTAGCTAATGATAGTGTGATTTTAAATCAATCCCAAAAATTGTCTGTAATTCTCTCTCCAAAGACTGTTTTAAAACAAGCAAATTAGTTATCAGCCTTACATACATTTTACTAATTTTCAGTGTTGGCACTACCTGGTTTTACATTATCTTCCAAAGCAAAGAGTCTCTTTTAACATGCTTTAGTTTTAAAAGTTCATCAAAACGTAGTTATACAGAAATAGTGATGAAATAAAAAGATTTATTCAGCTACTTCATACTGTATTTCAGAGCAATTCTGATTTGGTTATATTTTGGCTATATTTTAAGTTTTTTCAAAATCAAATCCTGAGTACATCTACCTCTAGTCGTAGAATATAACTCCATAGTTAAAAACTAAAACAACCCACAAAAGAGACAGACTCCAACAAACCAGTAATGAGACAATGAACAAAAACGCTTTTATTCACTTTTCAGCCCCTCTAGACAATTCAAATTATGCGTGAAGTATAGAAAAATGACAGCAAAACATTTTAAATCTCTCAGACCTGGGAAATACCTTCCTTAAACCTTGGGTTTTCAACAGATCCTTGCCTGGAATGCTAGTTTGACACACGACCTGTTTAATCAAAGTGGTCAAGATCACCCGCTGACAGTGTGATGTTCAGCTTCCTCCCAGCTGTACCACAGCGGTTCCACATGACGTCCCTCCCCAGTTTCAGCTTTCAAGCCCATCAGGCATGCTTTGAGCAAGCTGTGCAGCCCATGAGGCCAGAACTGAGAGGCAGTGTAGTGACTCTGCATGGGGCAGGACACAAAGAACTCATCAGACTTTATGCCAGCTGCAATGCAGATCTTCTGTGTGGCCTCCTTCACTCCATTTATTCAGGCCACCTGGCTTTGTAAGTCGTAAAAATGGTTAAATCTAATTTTCAGCTTTACTTTCAGAAATACCATGTTGAGTAGGTTGTCAAAAGTCAGTGCTTAAAAGATGTAATGTACTTAAGGGTATTTCTAAAGTAACTTCTGTGCCAGAGTGGTTGCTGTTATCTTGTTCTGCAGCAATCATGCTGTGGCAGCTGGACGTGTGAGAGAAGCTGTACAGTTATAATCAGATCGATAAGTTCAGAAGTATACTGTTAGCTCTTCCTGCCTATCCATAAGCACAACAAAATAGCACGTCTTGCATCTTCAGGTATTCTATTCACTTGTACAATAATTTCTCATTTACGTTCGCAATATGTGAAGTGCCCCAGGCGACACATTTCTGTGCTGCCTTATTGTATATTCTGGCAGCACCATGAGAATGCAACAAACTGTTATAAACTGTTATATACTCTGGAATATACAATAATGTCTGGCCTTGATGGGGTTAGTTAAATCTATGGGTGCTTTGAGAGGCACAGTTGAGCATTTAGTCAACATTTCTGTGTAATATGGTTGTCTTAAAACTCTCCTTGCTAACAGAAGAGCTCTGTTAAACAAATATCCATCAGTACAAAGCCTTTTGATAGGAAAAAATCAAGTTCTTGTTCCCTTGTGCCTAAAACATCCACACATATGAACTCATCCTCTGAACTCAGTGGAGGCCATGATGTGGTTTAACTTTTATGTTTGCACGGATATTTACTGTACTGGGATGAACAAAAATGTAATGACCAAAATGTCTGAAATGATTGGCACCTGGAAAAATTGGTCCAACACTACGGAGCTTGTTTGTCAAGCCTGCTGGTGGCAGGCACCCCATCTGTACCAGCACAGACTAAATCATCTAGAGGACAGCACGAATAGCTGTAGGTACCTGAGAGCCTTACACCCTTGTGTAATGGACACAATAGAGGTGACAAAATTTGCTTGTAGGAGACTTTCATTTGTTTCCTTGCTGCAAAGGAGCATCAGAGGACCACTGAACCTAGAAGACACTGGGATAGTCATGCAAAAGTCTCTGAGTGGTCTCAGCAAAGAAACGACTTTGCTAAAGAAAGAGAGGATGTTCCTTACCATATAAGCAGTGCAAAGGAAGAAATGCAGCCAAAGGTAAGGAGACAGAATCAAACACAGTTTAAGAAATTTAGGGGGTGAATTAGAAGATGAGTGTTTATGGAATGAGGAGTCTAACTGTATTTTTCTATTATGCATCTTCTTAAAGGGAGTTTCTTTGAAACCAACACTGCTTCTGAGGAGCAACTATATAAAAAACAGTGCTTAGGGATGACCGATATGAATTTCTGGGTGACTCTGGCTTTCTTCATTTTTGGACTGTTTTGGGTCCACTTATGGTGTAGAACAGGAGACAAAGATAAGCACACCACTAGTCTTGGCTACCAACATAGTAAGGCCAGGCTAAAGTGAAAAGGGAACATGGCAATGAAATGATTTAGTTTACACAGAAGAAGAGGAAAGATCTTGTGACAGGACCTGGAGTACTATGACATTTCAATTCTATATTTGGGGTTTATTGCAACTAGAACAATTAACTCTAAAAACAAACAAACAAAATGAAGAATGTTAAACATCAGAATTAAAAACATTTGTAAATGTTTCTCTTCCCTATGCAAAATGCCCTTACCAAATGATCCTTCGTATTTGTTGCTCTTCTTCAAACAACTCCATGGCTGGCTTGCAAGCATCATACATTCCCACTGCACAGGCCACTAGTTAGGATATGTCCCACCCTCACTCTGGAGGTCTGACTGAGGAATTGATTTTTCCCCTTTGCAGTAGCCTCCAAACTATATATATATAGGTATACCTACCTCTTGCTATCCTCTTATGAGACACTGGTATTCTCGTGTTCTTTCCACTCCCATTGGTCATTCTGATAACATTTCCATCTGAATATATGCGGCTAGGAAGAACTGCAAGGAAAATACTACTCTGCAGCACTTAAAGTGCATCCAGAGCCCTTCTGCAGGTACAAGGCAGTGAAGAGCTCTGCTTGCAACAGAAGTGCATGAGAAAGTACAAAAGTATTTGTGCAAATGCCTTTCATATAATAAACCCAGAAAATTTAACTGAAAGACAGTAAGAAGGATCTAGATCACCTAAACAAAGAGACTATTCACTGTGTCAAAATAAGAGAATGATCTTTAGAGACAACAGAGATACAATTAGAAAAAGTTTGTAGGAATAGGAAGACATGAGAATGGAAATTCCAATGCTTTAACCTGAAGGGTGAAGAAGAGGGGGACCAGCAAGATGCCAGAGAAATTATGTGAAGCATCACAAAATAAAATAATTACTTAAAGTAAAAAGGAACACAGATGCTGTCACAGGTCATGCGGTATTTCACTTTGTTCCTGTTCAGCATACCCAAGACTAATGTCCATGTCCTTGCAGCCTATCTGGGCACTTTTTGATTACCACTGATTCTTATCCATTTCTCAGCAGTAACCAGTGAGTCTTAGCAAACAAACTGGCTACAAAATCCATAAATCTGTTATCTCTGAATAACTGCTGCAAGGGGATTATGTCACTAAATAACTGTAGACAGGGAGAAGCAGAGAATCCGCTGATCAATTACTTCCTCATGACATTCAAATTTGCCTTTTAAGCAGGAACCAGTATATTTGCAAGACTTTGGTCTTCAAATGCTTTCCTGTATCCTCGTGTCAAGCAACTTGCTGTATTATTAACAATATTAATAAATTGGTATATTGATAAATAGATACCTCTGTTTCCATGTAACACTTCTGCCAAAACACAGTAGTGAAGAACATGGCTGAGATACAGAGATGCCTCTGAACAAGTAACTCAATTGGCCCAGATTCTACCTAAACTTGAGGGAAGCTGGCAGGTTTGGTAATCTGGTGATCTGAGTATCGAGCTTTGCCACCGCCTAAAAGGTCCTGTTCCTTTCCTCTGTTTGCATCCTCTTTCACTAATGTTCTCCTGCTGCTTAACCTGTACCAGCATGAAGGCCCACTGGACCTCTCCAAGAGTTAGTTTAATTCCCTCACATGGCAGAAAACAACCCAGCTGTGTACTTTCTTGTGAAAGAGCTAATGAGCAGCACCATCAGGTAGGAAGAGCTGAAGGGAAAGAGGGGGAGCAGAGGTAAGGAAAGTGCCTGGTTCTGCACCTGGGATGGGGCAACCCTGGGTGTATGTACAGACTGGGGAATGAGATACTGGAGAGCAGTGCTGCAGAAAGGCACTTTTGGGCCCTGGTCGATGGCAAGCTGAATCTGAGTCAGCAGTGCCCTGGCAGCCAGGAGGGCCACTCGTGTCCTGGGGTGCATCAGGCACAGCATCGCCAGCCGGGCAAGGGGGAGGTGATTGTCCAACCCTGCTCTGCACTGGGGCAGCCTCACCTTGAATATTGTGGGCAGTTTTGGGTGCCACAATGTAAGAAAGATATAAAGCTATGAGGGAGTGGTCAAAGAAGGGCAATGGGGATGGTGAAGGGTCTTGAAGGGAAGCCGTACGACGAGCAGCTGAGGTAATTTGGTCTGTTCAGCCTACAGAAGAGGAGACTGAGGGGAGACCTCAATGCAGTTACAATTTCCTCATGAGGGAAAGAGGAGGGGCAGGCACTGATGTCTTCTCTGTGGTCACCAGTGACAGAACTTGAGGGAATGACCTGAAGCTGTGTCAGGGAGGTTTAGGCTGGATGTTAGGAAAAGGTTCTCCACCCACAGGGTAGTTGGGCACTGGAACAGGCTCCCCAGGGAAGTGGTCACAGCACCAAGCCTGACAGAGTTCAAGAAGTGTTTGGACAATGCTCTCAGGCACATGGTATGACTCTTGGGGATGGTGCTGTGCAGGGCCAGGAGTTGGATTCGATGATCCTTATGGGTCCCTTCCAACACTATTCTGTGATTCTCTGCTTGCCTGCTTTCACTGTGAGCCAAAATCAGAGATCTGAGCCAAAGTGGGATTAAGACATGAATCTTTGTTCTCTGGAGTGGAGCAAAATCACAGTATCATTAATGCTTACAGGGTTCTATGAATGGGACAATGAGAGACAATCTGGTCTTTTACTATTCTGGGGTTGATTTTAACTTCAGTGGTATCAAATCTTCTAGTGCGCAGAACAGTAATGTATTTTTCCTATTTTTTTCATACTGTGCCATTCTTCCCTGTTCACTGCTTATAATGGTACCACACACAGGATTAAAGACACTACAAATCTAATTGCAATCTGGATTGAATTTAAGGAGAAGTAAAAAATCATGGAGGGTGCAGCTGAGCTAGCTTTCTCCGGCACAGCTTAACAAGATGCTTTGCTTGCATATTTACAGTGCTATTGAGGCCTATTCTTCCTGAAGCTTTTAATTAATTTTTGAAGTTAGTGAAAATTTATGGTCCTTGGCACAATTTTTAGCATGTTAGAAAATAAAAGAAGAAATTAAAGAGTTGAGCATAGACAATGAAAATTGCATGTAGGTTTGCACTGTGAAGACAACAGATGATTACAAGCACTTGACTATCAGTTAATTTAGAAATTACCAGTTTGCACTTATTTTTCATGTAATCTCATTTATCATAGAAATGGTTGCTAGGATGTTATGCTTTGAAATTTGAAACTTTCTCCAGAACAAGAGCAATTGTGAAAAGGTTTTTTGAAAATATTTTCTTTTTGGCAGCCTCTCTATAGTGAAATTATTAATGCTAAATGGTTTTCTTATATCAAGACTTCATCTTACAAGCACTCATACCTACTCTTAATTTATGATTTATGTTAGAACTCTTGAGTGAAGTTAAGCATGCTTAAGACGTATGTATTCAGCTGACCTTAAACTCCTGTTAACTCTCTGTGCCTAATATTTTCTCCTTGATTCTGGCAATTACGTTTCCAGGTTACTGTTTAGATCATGGAAATAATTTTTCAGTGGTCACTAGCTTTAACCACTGAACAAACATGGAGACTCATGTAAAATGGAAGCTGTGTGTGTACGAGCTGAGTTGCTTAAAACCCCAGTGAGATGATGAATAGTGAACATTACATGCCTGCATGGAACTTTGGCTAAATCCTTTCAAATCCCACTCCCTGGCAATTTTTAGCAAGTCTTGTGACTTTCCTCTCACCTTTTCTGTGTCAGGGTAGCTTTAAACACTTTTAGTCTATTCCAGACAATGCAGATGGAACTGGGATTCTGGCTGCAAGCACTGGAGATCACTCTTGACAGTCATAGCTTGCTGCTTTTGGCAGAGGCCATCCCTGCACGACCTTGCCTCATGCTGAGCAGGACAGTAGCTGGCTGCTGTAGGAAGCAGCCAGTTAAGAATACCTGAGTGAGAGGGAGGAGTAGGAAGAGGTAAGCAGAGTAGAGAGCCCTTAATCCATGCAATGGGAGCGGCCACTGGAAGGAACACGTCAGGGAATCTCAACCAGGAAATCAATACTAAACTTGTTTTGTATTTCAGAAAGAGGAGATTCATACCTTTCTGCTAGAAATTCTGAAATATGCCCATATACCTGTGAATATAAATACTTAGCTGGACATTTCTGATCTTACTATTAGTTACTTGAATATTATGTACTGAAGAATCTTTCTTCTGAATTTGAGACCCAGGAGACCTGACACTATATCCACCTATATCCTTTTCCTAAATGACTAGTTAATGCCAGGGGAATTAGTCCCCATATGCAATAGTCCTGACTTAATTTCTGAAGTGTCAGAATGTGGCCAGGTAAGTCAGTAGACACGTAAGCCCAGAGATGTAGTGGGATCCTGATTCAAAAGATAACAGGAATCATGTTCATTGCACTCTAACTGTGACTGAGGAAAGTATTTACATCCCAAGAAATAGGCATTACATGCTATTGTCATGAAAAGAAACCACAAATTGTAGAGAAAAATCCAGCTCACTCCTCAGAACATCTGGGGAAAGCAGATGGACAGAACGCTGATTCCTAGGAATATACAGCTGGAAGAGTGATCTGTCTGCCTTCATCTGTTGCCTGCTTGTCCTTAGGTCTTAGGACCCATGAATGGTTTTGGGGTTGCAGAAAGGATGAACTGACTCAGACATTGGGAAAAATGTGAGCATAAAGACCCCACTTAAATGCCTGAAAGGGGAACATGATGTTGGGCTGGAGGCAGAGCATGATTACTTGCTGTGCTGAAGGTAACTGAGGGAGCAGAGGGTGGGGACAGAGATTAATTTGTTCTAGTGTGGGATTCTCCAAGGAGGTATGAGCGGCACATTATGAAGCAACCATTAAGCCAGAGCTTTATAAAATGGTTTTAATCATGACTTCTAGGAATAGCACATAAAGCTCTGACTAAAATACCCTCACTAGGAATCTGAGAGAAGTTGACAACCATGCAAACGCCACCCACACAGCTGGTGGTTGTGGGCCCAGAAATCAGGGCATGTGAAAATCCTCAGGACAATACATTAAAACAATAAAGCAATTCTCCTCTTCTGTTGATGGCATCACTGTAGCTCCCAGGCTGGTGGTAGTGTCTCTGCAATCCTCCTTTGAGTGTACCAGCTCCCTGAGTATCCTCCATTGGACTGAAGAGACCTATCCCACAGACAGCTGCAGGGAGTACCCATGGTTTTCTGATGTCCTCTAGCCAGATTTGTTGGCTTGCTAGAGGTTTTGCAGCACAGGCTGGCTGGAGCAGGGCCTGAGGATGTGAACTGGTATGCTGGGAAGGAGGGAGCACAAGCAGCATGTCTCCAGAGACAGCAAAGATGGGAGTTCCTCTGTGGCTGATAAGCATCTATCACAGCAGGGTACAGGTAACTGGAGTATTCTCTACTTGCTCAGGATAACCCAGGAGTCTAATTTAGGCAACTACAATCCCAGACATAAAACTAAAATGCAGTGCATGTGACCACTGAGGTCCTGCATGAGCTATTCAATCACTTTGATGGCATTTTTCTTTGTTTGCAAACTGATAGGTTTAGTCTGAAAAAAAAAAAATAATTTTAAAGCTGAATAGAACCCAGCACTTCAAAAAAAACATATAGTGTACCCTTCCTTGCTGTTTATAGGCCTCTAATTTGGTAGTGCTGCTGCAGCTGCCAAACTGTGTAGATTGGCTCAAAGTTATCATAACAACATTAATTTCTTATATATGAGGCAGTGTAAGAAGAACAGTCTTTTCAAAAATAGTTAACTAAGGATGGAAGATAAAATAGACGACTTATAAACAGATATTTTTAGCTAACAGACTTGATTATACTAGAAGTTCTGGTCTATAAAGATAACAGAGTTTGTCAACTGTTCCCATCTGTCTCATCCCTGTCCTGTGTCAGCAGGGGGAAGTAGTAACTAAGACCTTCTGTGGCTTAAATACTAAGTGCTTTCATCGGAGTATTTTTGTCCACCCTCCTTTCTCTCCCTCTTTGACATCAGCAAGAAGTTTTATTTATATTCTGCTATGAGCTATTATATCTACTACGGAAAATTACTGACAACTGCTTTGTCAGTGACGCTTATGTCCCAGTAAATCTGCTTATTTTACAACACTTTTTGTTAATCTGGATTAAAATATTGCAGGTGCCTCTCCCTGAAAGATATTAATATTGTTTCAGTTAAGCTAATTACTGTAACAGCAGTTTTCTAAAAATTGCAGTGATGGTGGCTTTGAGGCATGCAGCGAGTGCGAGGACACCTCTCACTCCCCATCCAGACCTCAAGCTCTGTCTCCAAACCCTGTGCCTGCTCTGAGCAGAGCCAGTTTAGCTCCACCCTCTGAGCAGTCCAGCCCTTATTTATATGAAGTCTGTGGTCCAACTGGCTTCAGATGGCGTGTGTATGTGCTTGTGCCTGCCTCCTGAGTGTGTGAGACGAGCTGGGATCATGAGCCAGGGTTGTTCCAAGTGGTTTTAATCAGCAGCCCATTAGAGGAGAACGGAAAACTTCAAACAGGGTAAGAACCAAGTAAGTAAACCTAACTTTGAACTTGCAATCTGGACAAAACAAATGCAAATTAAAATCCTCATACTCTGTCAGTTTTCAGACAAATTATCACTTTTAGAGAGAAAGCTGTGCATTCTAACAGGAAGGAGGAAATTTAAAAGGACTGGAATGAAGGAAACTGTAAAAACAAAGTGGAAATTGAGAATGCAAGAGAGAAAAAACAGCAAACGATTATTCACAAAGTTGGTACACTCTCTTACTTTTTTCAGCTGTGGACAGGACATGTTAAGCTTTAACCTCTTGCTTTCTTGAATACTATTGTCTGGCTGAGTAAGTAGTTCCTTTTGCAAAGAGGGTGAAGATTTCTGCTTCTCACCTGTCTGCTGGCAGGTTTGTTTTCCTGAGAGCATGGAGTGGAAGAGCTCTCCACAGCTCCTTGCAGGATGCCCCATGGCATGCTGCTGTTTGCTGCTCCTCACTTGTTGTTTTTTTGCAGGTTGTTCCAGTACCTCCATGGGAAGGTGTTCCCCAAACCTCTGCTCCTCTGGAATTCGTGACTTCTTGCTTGGCACCAGGAAAACACCCAGCAGCAGAAATGGGGAAATTCAAACTAGTTTTTGGTAAAGTGTGTCTTTGACTTTTTTTACCCTGGCAAGACGTGGCTACTTGGACTGCATCTGCAATGTGGCAAAGGGCAAAGTGAGGTCGGCAAAGAGGCCATGGTTTGTGGGCAAGTCCCCAGATGCCGCAGGCTTTGTCGCCCTCGTCCCTTCCTTCTGGCCTTGGTGGTGGCCCTCTGTCTGTTCTGCCAGACCCTGACTCCTCTCATGACCAGCAGCATCCTTTCTGCAGTTGTTAATGGGATTGCACCCAACAGACTGACTAAAACGCAGCAAGGAAGATACAAGGAGGTCTCCCCAAGCACCACTCACTGCTTCCTCCCTGGCAGCAATTCAGAGACAGTGAAAAAGGTAAGTCAGCCGGAGCAGAGTGCTGAGCAATAATTAGCAAAGCGAGGGATAGCAAGTCTGGCAGGATCATCTGAGTCCAGCTAAAATTAGCCTGAGCTTGGAAGTCTGGGATCTGTATACAAACAAATGGGTGATCTAATGACAGCGGCATATGCACAAGCACATTCCCATTACCAGCTCCTCAGTGTGCTGTTATTAACATAGGAATCCTGAAATCTTCAAGTGAAATATGGCATTGCTCTGTGACTCCAGCAAGATTTCAGTTTGCTGCACAGACCATACTTTATTTTGGCTTTGGGAATTGGTTAAGAGGCTTTACAGTACAGGCACGTAAATCAGGAGCCAGCGGGGTTTAATGGAAGTGAGTGAGGCTGTTAATTGGCACAGGGACTGCAGCTGCCCTGTATTGAAGTTATCTGCTCGTCAGCTCTGAACTTTACTGGGGTTCTGCTGAGAAGCTGAATTTAACTGCATTTGAGAAATAAAAGAAACACTTTTTATATTTTCAAATCACACTACATACTTTGGAATCCCTGTCTCACAAATTTAACTTTGTCCGTAGGTTACCTGACCTCATGTTTATTTTGTATAGGGTTCCTAGAATGGGTGTTAAAACCTAACAAATGGGGACACTGGTATTTTTGTTGGAAAACGTAGTTTGTAAATGGTCTCCAGACTGAGGTAGTTATTTTTACTCTGGAATCTGTGATCAGCACTAGCACAAATGTTTCAGGTTTCCTTCAGTCCTATAGAGAAGCTGCTAACAGTGCAGCAGATACCAGACTGTCAAATTATCATTATGCAAATATTTTATATACAACTGTAGCAGAACTATAAAAAATTTGTGATCTCACAGATTACACATATTATGGACAGCAACCACATAAAGCAGTTGAAATTAAAAAAAAAAAAAGTACAAGGCTTCTTCTTTGATTAGACAAAGTTCACTGTCTAAAAGGTCAGGAATATTGATTTTAGGAGAGCAGCTGTAAAGTGCATCTTCTGCAACAATCAAAACCAGATATGTGGAATAACTGTGGCATGAACTCTTTAACCTTAACTCTTAAAATACTGGTTCTTATAGCACATGCTGCATTTGTCGTAATTTTATATTTCAGTGACCTTTTAGTACAGTAGGTACCCAGATTCAGATTTGATCCACAGTATGACATAAATAATTACATTTTAAAGGGAAATAAGCACAGCTGACATATGCAGGTTGAATTGTGTTACATCTATAGGCACAATCCATTCCTTTTTACTCACTGCTATTGTAATGGCAAAGAATATTTCATACCTTGGGCTACTTAATGTCTGTAAGAACTGGTGAAATAATGGCAGAGTTTTGCTAGTATGCTGTTTGACTGAAAATATGTGTAATATCTTCTTTTGCAACTTGCCTAGGAAAAAATGCAGATTGACACAGAACTTGGTGTGCTGGCCATTTGAAATGAGAAGAAAGCTTTTGTTTTTACAGCATGCTGTACTTATTGCTCTCCGGCATATGTGTTTGGATGTGACTATCACATGCACATGCTGAACCTGTAGTACAGATGTGTGTATATTAACCCTTATAGGTATGCTTTCCAGGGCTGTGCTACCTTAACACATTCCTTTGCAAGTTCTTAAGACCACCCATAGCTGGCTCTCTATTTGTCTTGAATTTTTCTTCTAGAGCATGATGAACAAAATGTCTTGCACATGTTGGGATGTTACTCTAAGTTGCTCTCTGTTTCCCAGCTTTCTCTGCTGGTTGTGTGGGCTGAGAAATAATCTCAGAGAACAGAAAAGACAACACCAAAAATCTCTACCACTTTGCTTTGAAAGTGGGTTCTTGAACTAACTGTGTGTTTTCATCCACTGCTTATTCAGATAGCTGAACTGTTATCTGGCTTGATTTTATTGGGCAGTCAGTAAGATCTAAGATAGATGTCACAGTTGAAACTTAACACTGTTTTATTTTACAGTCACGTGCCCACTGACAGTAGCTAGTTTGGAAACAACTTTTCATTAAAGCTCTGGTTAAAATCTTCATGTATGAATCTGAAAAAATAATTTAAAATATAGTTATTTACATTTTTAATTAACTAGTCATACAGGTATTCTTATTCTATAAATAGTCCAGCAAGAAAATTTAAATGCATTAAAAAAAATCTGTTATACAGTTAAACAGTGACTTAAAGCAAACACTGCATCATGTCTGATGAAATCAAAGTTCATGAATAAATTTTAAGGAAAATAAGACCCTGCTGGAGATAATATTCTTTAGGTAACACATACTGTTTATAGTGTTTTGAGCCACAGCATGTCACACTGCAGATTCTCTTCTGGGTAGGGGCAGGTTTCGTTCTTGCTTCCTTCAGAAAAACTACCAGTATTGTGTTGAGCATGTTGTGAGAATTTGGTTCTGATTGTTATTACAGGGGCAAAATCCCCTTCCAAAGTCTGATCATTTCTTCATTCAGAGTATGCATAGCACTAAGTGCCTCAAAAAAACCCCACAAAACCAAAACAAACAAAAACAAACAAAACCAAACAAAAATCCCCTGGCATCTTTTATGAGCCGTTTGTTGGAAGCAAAGGAAGAGATCTGAGGAAAAGTCCAGGTTTGCTAATTCATCTCTGCTATCAACATTCACCTCATTTTGGAGAGTTACAGACAAGTGTTGAAGAACCATGGGGATGGACACTGCCAGTTACATCTGTAAATGTGTCTTTAACTACATCCAGGATGCTCTGGGATGGAGCCCTTCCTGTTGGGCACATAGTGCAAGCTGTCTTTTTAATAAAAACTGCAAAAGTGCAGATTTCCTTCATAGCCTGGGAGCTATGAATGAGCTCCTAGTACTCCTCTCTCAGGTATCACACATTACAGGAGTTTTAAAAGCTGCTGGGGATCTTGTCCTGTGGCTTTAAATTCACAGGATTAGAGGTCAACATTTTCTAGTACAAAATTAACTGTTAATATCTGAAGCATGAAAAATAGAAGGCTTATTTCTGAATCTCTGGCATTAAAGGCATTAGAGAGTAATATCACATCTAGCAGCAAGCTGTCTGCAGGTTTAGGAGGGCACTCTTACCTCCTGAATGATGGAATATCTGTGAATATATATAGTAAGGAGAAGAGCTGGTGCTGTAGCATTGAAACTGGAATAGGTATCAACAACAACAACAACAAAACAACAAAAAAACCCAAAACAAAACCAAAAGAAACACAAAAAAACCCCCGAAAAACAAAACCAAAAAGCCCATACAGGTCCTCTGTGTAGTTTGCCTGGCAGGGTATTGTGCCAGAAATACTTTTGGTACCAGCCAGCTGTAATACTGTTGCACTTCTATCAGGTAATTTAGCTCTGCTTCTCGGCCAGTTGCTAATTATCTGGTTAAGCTGTGTTTCCACTCTCAAAATTAAATCAGCCAGAGGCAATTTAGATGTCTCTGCACACAAGTAATTTTGCCCAGGTAGACAGTGAACTTCTGCTGGGTAGAAGGAATATGGACTATATTGCTATTAGGAGGGCAGATACCTGGTGTTCAGTTGCTTTCCCAGTCAGAGAAGAGTCAAAACCACTTTTCCTTTTTTCTTAAAAGACCCAGTTCCCAAGCCATTAAGCTTTACATCCAGGTTGAAATTGTGAGCCTGGTTCACCATATTGGCAATGGCATTTTCTGTTTGGTCCTGGAAAACAAAATTCTCTCTTCATTTCTTCCACAGCTGGAGAGGAAGGAGGAAGAAATTATTAGTCACCTTTTATAGTTATTACTCCTGTGATAGGCACTTTTACGCATACTAGCTCCCTAGCCACTGCAAATGTACAAAAAAAAAAAGAAATTGGGATTTTTAAATTGGATTTTGAAGGAGATTATTTCATGGATACTCACAAGACTCTTGCTTCACATCCCCTGACCATTTAGGGCCAGTTGAGAACAAGAAAACAGAAAACATACACAGCTGATTATTTGAAAGCTTGATGAGTGGGTTAGGCTGGCATCCAAATAAATGAAATACCACAGGTGTGGTGAAAAAAAACTGACTAAAAAAAAAAAAACCTGTGTGTCTTCCTTTTAAGGCCTTGAACCTGCCTCTTATGCTTTGTGTAAAAGATGTATCTCAAAGAGGAACTATACTGAAGTGAGCAAACTGGAAGGATAAGAAAAGGCTTTTTATGGCTTCATTCTGAACAAATAGGATAGGATATCATGGCCTAGGAGTGGACAATATGAAAGATCCAAGATAATGACTGCTTAATGTGGCCATATCTCAAAAATACTATGTAGAAAAGTAAGGGGAAAAAAGGAAGAAAAAAAGAGAAACCTCATGGTTTAGTCTTAACATCTAGAGAAAGATCCAGTTGAACATCTTGCATAGGTTACTGGCCCAGGCATCTATATTTGAGAACTGGCAGTGAAATTACTGAAAAGCTGAGAAAATGTTACTAGAACATTAGAACTCTGGACATCCAGAGTGGAATGATCCTCTCTTTACTTGAGTGCTCCACTCTGTCAGAGGCAGAAAGCTGGACTTCGTAGTCAATGGAAATTACTACGTCTAATGCAAAATCCATCATGAATTAATGCAGACATTTAAAACAAATCTAGTGAACTTCATCCTCTAAAGACTTCTTTTCTATTGATTTTTTTTTTTTTTTGATGGAATATGCCTGCTTCGGGCAGAATAAGCAGGGAACAAAGTAGATAGGAGCGGAGTCTGTTATGGAAGAAGGCATGAGGAAAGGAAGCAGATGTGGGAGGAAGAGTAGGGAACTACAGTGGCAAAGTTATAGTAACCTCAGAAGGTACAGAAGAGGCTGTGTACAGAGACAGCTGAATTTGTGCAAGGGAAGAGAAAGGGAGATGAGAATGGAAATGGAAAGAAAAGAAGACAAAGCTAATGAGAACTTTTGAAATGTAAATATGTGAAAAAGGAGCGTTGAAGCTGGATGATAGAATGAGAAGGGATGATTTTTGCTATTATGCAGAATGGAGCATGGTGAGAGCTCTGGATAGAAAAGATTACATTATGCATAATAAAGTTGGATACATTTTTAAGTTTATGTACCTTAAAAACTGTATTTATTTTAAAGAATAAGTAGGAGAATGAGAACTTTTCACAAAAGAACAGAACTTTGCTAGTATGAAACCTGCTGTTACTAGAAAGCAATCAACATAGGGTATGGTATCAGCAACTGGTTTCCTTGGAATGATACCACATTCACATTGTGCCCTATGAAAGCAGGACATTTGTTTTCCCCTTTTCAATGTAAAATGCAAACGGCACTAAGGAAACAACTATTTTTACTGAGCAGATAGCTAGAGATAATCTGGTGATAAAGGGCAAGGCTATTGTGGTAGCAGTCAGGAAAGAGGGGCAGGGTGGAGACTCTGCAGGAAGGGAACTTTGAGAAGGATATATGAGGAGCAAATGGAGGCAGAATCTCACTCATATACTTCACTGGAACTTCCTCCAAAACGAGGTGTTTTGATAAGATGGTAGGATTGGCTCACTGTCTGTTCTCAAGACAGGGCACTTCATACCATGTACTACATGCAGGCAAAAAGCAAAAGCATTTTGCTAATATAGCTCTGTACTTCCTGCTCAGAGTGTTGGTGATGACTGTGCAAATAGCTCCGGTTTTGCTCTTGGATTTATAAAGTCATCAGAAGGCAACCATCAAAGTAATGCCAATAATCTAATTGCTTGTTCTGTACTTACCCAACAAACAATTCAAAGCAGAATTACATTCCAGCCATTTAATTCTACAACCCAGTCCTTTCTGACTAGGAAATCCAACAGAACATAAAGCAAACACATTTAAATATCCCCCAGAAAGTGAAACAGGAAATTAACTTCTCTCTTACTTCTTGATACAGGAGCTATGTGCACTTTAAATATAATGGTAATATGAACAACTTCCTATTTCTATGAACTTTTATGCAAACACAAAAAGGAATTTAGAAGTCACATTTGGAGCTAATAAACATCTGCACAGTCCCATAAATGAATGGCTTGGGGCATTAGAACCACATGCTAAGCTTTTATTATCACTGTTCTTATTGATGCTGTTTCATAATAGTGCAGTATTTTCTAGGAGTCCCATTCATGTATTTTTTGTGATGTTGTTCTGCTAGGTGGTATTTAGTAGCAAACGTAGATGCTGACTTCCTTTGCTACCTAAATGGGAATTTAGGCTATTCACTGCCTGTGAATATTGCTAATAGTGCTGCCCTTGTTTTTACAAGGCTAGTTCTCTTTTGTGGTATTTTTGTTGCACTCCACTTTCATGCAAAGGCCTTTTGGTTTACATTGTGGCTCATACATCTCTTTTGCAGCTGCTCAGTAGCTGCAGGAAGCAGTGGGGTTAAAGTAAATTGCAGTCAAGTTATTTGAAGCTACTGGACCAAGTGTCTGACAGTCTTGGCTAGCTCAGTGTGAAAAGTGGCTGCTTGTAATCAACACAGGGACTAATGACACCAGAACTGGGTAGCTGAAAAGATGATTCACAGTTTTTGAGTTCTTTCCTGAGAGAAGCTCAGGCTGACTTGAGTTGGGCCATTATGTTAGGATGAAGAATTTTGTTTCTGCAGTTGAAGTGATGGTCAGTGAAATTCTATGGCAACAGTTCAAATTGTATATTTGCTTCCTTTCCAGGCATAGACAATGCATCAATATTTATGGAATTATGTAGTCTTCTTGGAATCTGAAAGAACTGCCAAGGAACTGTTTTGCTCTCTTCAACTTGAAATATCTTCACTATTTTCTTCTTGGCCAAAACAAAAACAGTAATTATACATCATAAGATTCAGTTACTGACCAAATTCTAGACTTGTGGAACAACCCAGAAATTGTGTACAACAGAGGAAAGCTTCAAAGACTAGTAGAATCAATTATATCCTTATACATTCATAACCTAGAATTGGAAATACTGGTTTCAAGAGAAATGTCAAAACGTTTTCTTTTTACCAGAGAACTTCACAGCTATGTGGAAGTTGCAGACAGACAGAACTAAGAATTGCAACTCTGATAATGGGTGTCTATTTTCAGTTGCACGAGGATGGTTACATAATTCTTCAGCTTTCATATCATAGAAACTGGGCTTTTTATCTTTTTTGCTAAGACATCAAAGGAATATACATTTGATACAATATTTTAAAAAAATCTTTAATAAATTTCAACAGAGCTCAATTTGTTTTCTTTTGTGTTTTTCATGTTATTCTGTAAACAAAATTACAAATTCATTTTAATGTATTTTTATTTACTTTACAGCCCATTCTGGTTTGTTTCAACCAGCTATTAAGGCTGTGGATCATCTGTGTAACAGCCAATTGCACTAAAATGAGGTCAGTGACTCAGCTAAGTGCAGTGTTTTGTAAGCTGTAAGAGCAGGTATATCATGTCAAAGCTGACATAGCTTTGACATGATTATCCAAAGTCATACGGGAAATCTCAGTCTTGCTGTAAAGCCTCATTAATTTCTGTGGAGACAAACACACCATTTTGTAGGCATGGCTGCAGATTGGTTCTTTACCAATCCCTTTCATGTAAGATATATTGAATGTGTAATAAACTGAGCCTGCTAACAAATAGTCTGAGTTTTCAAACTGAGGAAGAACTAAAAAAAATGGTTGGGACATGGGAACATTTGACCAGTTACCAATTATTCTCAAATTTTCAAAATGTTATGGATCCATTTTTTTTGTGTCTGAGTCTGTTGTACATTAAAATCATAGGAATGCCAAAAAAATCAGAACCATAAAACGTGGAAATATGTGAACAGCTTATTT
Organism: Machaerirhynchus nigripectus; assembly: GCA_013397975.1. Lineage (NCBI taxonomy): Eukaryota > Metazoa > Chordata > Aves > Passeriformes > Dicruridae > Machaerirhynchus > Machaerirhynchus nigripectus. The sequence continues at coordinate 255,417 of VZRQ01003871.1, read as the reverse complement.
TCATCTGTTGCACGCTGCTTCTCTTGTACCAACTCTCTGCCCAGACCTCATTTTTATAATTGAGAAACATTTTATGAAAACCAGCAGACTCTCTAAATATATAAACATGACTGCTATTGCTATAATATTGGAAATTCTGAAAAACATCCAGTAGTAACTAGATCAGCATGTCCAGTGATGCAAGGCATTTTGTATAGAGCTTTGGAAAAAAGTATGGAATCACTTGCTACAAACATGCAGTTGGCCAGATTTTTTTTAAGTTCTCTCTATCTTACAATCCACCCTACACTGCACTGTCTCGGCAAACAGAGAGGACACATTGCATCTTGTAACCTGGACTGCAAATAGGTATGAAAGGACAGAGCAGAGCAAACAGATTTGGCAACACTATGCATGGATCTCAAGCAAGTACCCTAAAAGGTGTGGGGATACTTCAGATTATTTAGTAGTACCAGATTAGACATCAGGTCAAGCCGTTAAATTTAGGTCCCTGAATTGCCTCTGCGTCCCAAAGACGCCGTTGCGGCCCTTTGGGAAGCTGGTGGATAAAAGTGCCCGTACTCGGCACCCGCACTCACTCGGCGCCCGGGCGGTGGGCGGGTCCGCGGTGCAGACGAGTGTCCCCCTACACTCCGCCCCTCCCAGCACTGCGGCAGCAGGCTTCGGACTCAGGGGCCTTTGTGTGTCTCTGGAGTGAGTAGTGAGTAGTGAGCGTCCCAAGAAAAGCCCTCCGCAGAGCTGGTGCTGTGCTGTCCGTGAGGGCTTTTGCGAGCCCTCTGATCACCCATTCCCGGGACGGCGCCCGGTGGGAGCCGGACCTTGCGTGGGCCCCGTGGAGCCGCTCGGGGTCGTTTCCTTGTGTTTTGTGGAAATAACCCAGGTCACTGCCACTGCCTGAACTTCCTCTTTCTTTTTTTTTTTTTTTCCTTTTTTTCTGTACTGCTATCAGTGTTCTGTTGAATATTCGTCACTGCCAAACCAGAGCGTTGTAAACATTTCAGCCCTTCCCCAGAGACCTGAGGACGATGCCTTCTGCATCACGGCTGACGGATTGGGGCGGGATCTTCCCTGGCAGAGCCCGCTGCAGGCAGGCGGGCTGAGCCCCTGGGGCCGCCCCGGGGCTGGTTGGTCCCTGTCCCTTGTGCCTTGTCCCTCGGGCCCGGAGGGCACCGGGGCCAGGGCCTGTTGCAGGAGATGTGCGACTGGGGGAGCCCTGGGATGCTGGCCTTGGGGTATTGGCCGCAGGGGAAAGGAGTCATTGCTGGGTGCTTGACGCAGAACCTCTTAATGTTTGAAGCAAAGTACTTCAGAGGTGACATTGCAGGAGGCTTTGCTTCCACGAAGAAAGGTGTGTTTGCATGGCGTAACAGAAGCGTGGTAATTGTTAGGGAGGAGGGGGGCACACGAAGTGACACCACATCCAAGGCAGGACCCTCACCCCAGGCTGCACTGGGAGGGACAGGAGTGGGAGAAGCCATAATCGCCAGCAAAAATGGAACGGGATCAGGGACATATCCTGGTCTGCAGCCCCTCTGTACTCCTCATGTGTCCTCGGTTCACCCCACAGTGCTGGCCCCTGCAGCACGTGTGGGATGGAAAATGGAATTTTCTTGCAAAATAAAGCAAGAGGTGTTTCTATTTCTTGGGTTTCTTCCATAATGCAAGTGAAATGGAAATTAGGAAGTATCTGGCTGGAATGCCTGGAAGAGAAGAGAGAGAGCACAAGAGGGGGGCTGGGACAAGGGCTGGATTTAGGAACAGGGAGGGAGGGAGGGAAATGGAGAGGAAGGGCTGCCAGCAGCTGCTGGCTCTGTAAGAGAACAGGAAATAGAGAAGATAAGAGTAGAGAAAGGAGGGGCAAAGGCAGAAGGGGACAAGAGTGACTTGCTGTGGTGGGCAAGGGCCATCTGAGACTAGCACTGTGCTTGCCACCTGATTAACGTGTTTTAAAAATTCTGGGACGTCAGGAACGCTGTCAAACAGGTGACCTAACACAGTTCCAATGACTTCACCTTGTGCTATTTGTGCTTATTCTGGCCAGCAACCTTTACGTGAATATCTCAGTTTCTAACCTAGTTTTGGGTTGCACATTTAGCAAATATGTGTGGAATATTCTGATAGTGTTGTATTGAGATTTTTTCAGGGTCCCTTCATCAATGATGCTAACACTTTACATGGGGAATGAGTGCTCTGGAGCAAAAGAAGATGTGGTGTTAGAAGCTAAGGGCTCTGAAATAGTTTTTGCTCTTTACTGCTGCAGAGAAGTTTACACTTCAGCCAAGCACAATGTAAAACTGCATCCCACTCTAAGGGGACACACTGGTGAGAAGAGTGACTTTAGCACTAGGTCCTGGGCCTATAAACAACTGGACACATCTTGAATGGCATTTATTTGTATCAAAAGATCTGTCTCTTTTCAGTCTAGTCTACTGTGCAAAAAATGGTGGTGACTTGTTTGTGTAGTGCTTCCTATCTCCAGTGATAAGCTTACTAAAATTAGAAGTTATGGAATAACTTAGTTTTTAAACTGCTGACAACTGTCAGGTTGAAATTCACAAACTTGCAAAGAGCTAATTCAGTGTCCTGAATTTAATCCCTGCTGCTATGTTTCAATCCTAAAGACAAATATCTTTCAGCAAAAGAAAGTCATGGTTTTTAATGGTGTTTTTATTGCGAAAGAGCAGCTAGACTGGCAGCGATTGAAACACGGACGAAGCAGTGATACTGCAAGGACAGTTATTAGTAAATATTGGGTTTCGCCAAACTGAAACAGACCTCTTTGTCTTTTCTGATCCATCGGAAAAAACTGTTAGAGCTGAAGGTGGCACTTCAGAGCACTTGGGTTTGAGCGCGGGAACAAATCCTGTGGGAAATAATTTGTGTGCTGGCAAATGCGCTAAAACCTGCCCAGGAAAAGCAGCCAGGGCAATTTGAAAAATCTCAGCAGTTTGCTGAAGCCATAGTAGGTATATAGAGGTACAAGAGACAAAAATTGCCGCGGGTTCTTGTTCTGCAAGGGCACAGGAACACCTCCGTGCTTTCATTATTAATTGTGCAAACATCTCATATTGCGTGGTGACAGTCTTTGACATTGCATGAGGAAGAAACAACCACTCCAGAACTAGCAGGGGATCGGTCAGACAGTCATCCCACTGAAACAGCAGTCCATGCACTTGTTGGCTGGGGTTCAAAATAATAGTCAAAATAGGTAAATCTGGATCCCAGCAAGCTGCTTGGCATGCAGCAATTGCTGATGACACATGTTGTAGGGCCATATGTCCTTCAGGTGTTAGAGTCCTGGGTGACTCAATATAGGTGTCACCTTTTAATAACTCAAACAGTGGTTGAAGGTCTTGATTGGCGATGCCAAGTAAGAGGCCGTACTCAGTTAATGACACCTAACAACTTTTGCAGATCATTCAGCGTGTTGATCTGTGTCTGCAAGCTGATAGCTTGAGGTCTCATGGTCTGCTCTGTGATGCGCCATCCCAGGTACTTCCAGGGTGGAAAGTGTTGTACCTTTTCTGAAGCAATTCTTAGTCCAGCCTGTTGGACTGCATGTATAACCGCAGCTAGGGCAGCTGGTGTCTCTTCAGCAGTGGCTGCAGCTATCAATATGTCGTCCATGTAGTGGTACAAAAGTACTGTGGGAGAGCACTGGTGCACTGGAGTGAGAACACGAGTGACAAACCACTGGCATATAGTTGGACTGTTTTTCATTCCTTTTGGCAACACCACTCAATGATACCGCTTCAGGTGTTCGTGCATATTTACACTTGGGACTGAAAAGGCAAATTTCGGTGCATCGTCAGGGTGAAGGGGAATTGTAAAGAAGCAGTCTTTTAAATCGATCTCCACCAGGGACTATTTTCTAGGGATCATTGTGGGTGAAGGTAACTTTGGTTGCAGAGGGTCCAAATCTTCTGTAACTGCATTGACTTGTCTTAAATCATATAACATGTGGGTCTCTGATCAGAAATCTGCTGCACCCAGGAGACCAATAGACTGCCAGTAGAACCAAAACTGCGTGATCCTCTATAAGCAGTGTCTCCACAGGGCTTATCATTTGTCTGAAAAGGAATGAGTTGGGCCAGACAACTGCCCTTTATTATGATGCCGAGAGGTGTAGGAGTCCACAGCATAACTTTAATTTCGCTTGTATAATCAGCAGCAATAACGCCAGGTAGCACAAAGAGTCTTTGAAGAGTAGTAGAGGATCATCCCAGAAGTAAGGCAGCTTGGACGTCTCCAAGAGGCCCCCAAATTCCTGTGGGAATTAGATGAACAGTAGTATCGGCAAGAGTTATATCTGTGGCTACTGCCACATCCAGTCTGGCACTGCCTGCTGTTGCGGGTGCGAGGCTGGCAGCACTCTGGTGTGTGGTGTTAGCGGTGGATTTTGTGTCTGCGCGCACTGCTGCTGTCCTGAGTGAGGGGCATCTATCTGTGCTGCCCCTTGGGGGCTGCACAGGGTCCAGGGGCTTGTTTAAAGGTACAGGACGGAGTCTGTGTAATCGCAGCTAATGTCTTAAGGATAAAGATTACTACAGGGTGAGAGAGAGAGAGATCCTGTGAGGCTGCCCTGTGCCTTGGATGAGATCTTGTCCTTGGGCAGTGCTGTGCTCTGTGGGAGGCTGCCTGCCTGACCTTGGAGCAGGTTCTGAGAGAGAAAGGCCATTGAAAGAGTCAGTTACTGATCTCCACCTGAGAGAAGGCTCAGCGAGACAGAAAGCAGCAGCATGAGCCAGAGCGCCAGTGATGGAGGGTGCAGCAATGCCGGTTCCTTTCAAGCAGATCCCTCCAAACTTGTGTTCTGGGCACACACTCACAGGACCATATGCAACCAGATCCCAGCCCTGGAATTTATGCAAATATGGGTCACCTAAGCAATGACAGCGCTGTGCTGTGGATGTGCAGAGTCGGACATGCCTATCACTGGCACTGTGGGAAATTCCATGACAGAGATGAAGAAGAGACTGAAGCTGTAGGAGACTGAAGCTGTCTTCTGAGTCTTTGACAAGGGAAGCCTGCTTTGAAGAAAAGAGGCTCAAGCAGACCCCATTATCTTTTGAGATGGTTCAAGCAGATTCTGCGAGCACAGGGTCATGTGGCAGATCCCAAGGGTTCACTGAGCAGACAGCTGACACCACCTACACAAGGAATAACGAGCCGAGGGGGAGTCAAAATACCAGGAGACCCGTAACATCATACTCTGCAGCAGAGCAGCACTTCTCAGTGTCTGGTGGTGTAGTCCAAACTGGCAAACAGAACATGAAGTCTGAAAGTGACGAAGACTTACAGATCATCTCTTCTGATGAAGAGCAGTATGAGGCAGATGAAGACAACCAAGGAGACAGAATCAACCAGGATACTGGGTCAGAGCCATCTGGTGAGGATGGCAGGAATTGACAGCGATTGAAACACGGACCAAGTAGTGATAGTGCAAGAATATTTATTAGTAAAAGGCGTTGATATTTATACTGTTTTAGCTTCTGCATAGCAATTTTCACTTGTTTAGTCTAATGCTAGCTAATGCATAGCAAGCCACAACGTTACTTCTTCTTTTATGCAATAGCTTATCACAGCAGGATGTTCCATAATCTTCAGAAGAGTGTTCTGTTCTTTGCAGAAGGATGTGATTTCTGCAGTTCCTATTTCTCATGACTCCTGCTGGACAATCTTCAGTAAGTCAGCCATGCTATTCATTCCGCTCTGCAGCACTAGACTGTTGCAGATATTAGTGTCTTGATTCCCACATGGACCATCCTATTTTTATGCTTTATTTTACTGGGGTTTGAACAGCAAGGTTTTGGTATTGGGGAGGGCTACCAGGGTGGCTTCTGTGAGAAGCTGCCAGAAGCTTCCCCCATGTCCCGCAGAGTCAATGCCAGCCAATTCCAAGCAGACCTGCCACTGGCCAAGGCTGAGCCCATCAGTGGTGGTGGTAGCAGCTCTGGAATAACAGATTTAAAAAGGGGAAAAAAGCGACTGTGCCACTGCAACCAGAGAGAGCAGTGAGGTTGTATCAGAGGAACAACTCTGCAGACACCAGGTCAGTGAAGAAAGAGGGAGAGGAGGTGCTTCAGGCACCAGAGCAGAGACTCCACTTCAGAATGTGATGAAGACTGTGGTGGGGCAAGCTGTCCACTGCATTCCACAGAGGTCCACAGTGGAGTAGAGATCCACCAGCAGGCCATGGAGTACCCATGCTGGAGCAGTCTGTTCCTGAAGGATTGGGCCCCATGGAAGAGGCCCACGCTGTAACAGTTTGAAGAACTGCAGCCTGTAGGAAGAGCTCGTGTTGGAGAAGTTCATGAAGGACTGTCTTCCATGGGTGGGACCCCACAGTGGAGCAGGGGAAGAGTGTGAGGAGTCCTCCCCCTGAGGAGGAAGGAGCAGCAGAGACAATGTGTGATGAGCTGACCAAGCCCCCAAACCCAGGCCCGCTGCTCTACTGAGGGAGAGGTAGAGAATTTGGGAGGGAGATTGAATCTGGGAAGAAGTGGGGTGGGGGAAAAGTGTTTTAAGGTTTGGTTTTATTTCTGATTATCTGACTCTAATTCCATTTATTATCAATCAAATCAGTTTTCCCAAGCTGAGTCTGTTTTGCCTTTGACAGTAATCAATGAATGATCTCTCCCTGTTCAGATCTCTACCCACAAGACTTTCATTGTATTTTTTCCCACTGTCCAGTTGAAAAGGGGAGTGATAGGGTGGCTTTGGTGGGCACCTGGCTTCCAGACAGGGTCAACCCACCACACTTATTTCAGACATAAAATACCTCCCTTACCCAAAGATCTGGGCAATGGCCCAGTAATTTGCCATTTTCAGAAATTAGTGTTATGCTTGCACTGTGACTGTGTGTTTGGGGTGTCTCTTTTCCATTTTTTTGTTTCAAGAAGCTCATACCCCAGGATAGCTATAGAGGATGGTTTCTCTCTAGATGCATTGTCCCTAGGCACTATATGGGAAGACAGTAAGTGGTAGATAGTACAAGTGTTCCTTGGGATTCATCGGCGACATCAGACACCCTTCCACTTGCTCCTTTATACAAGTGTCTCTGCCAGTCCTCATATGGGCTAGATCGTGTTGGACTAACAAGGCAATAAGGTACTGACAAGGTTAAATGTAAACTTTCTAGAGCACAGTAATCCCCAGTACTGTTTAGGATTCTTTTGTATGATTTTACCCCAGTACTCTTCTTGTTAACTAACTTTTCTTGTTAATGCTGCATAGCCCAACTCAGATGCCTGCACTTACATCTGCATAGGACCCGCATTCCATGGAACAGTTCACTTGGGGCCTACCAAGCCCTCTCTGCTTAGGTGACTGCAGCCACACTCAAAGTCAAAGACAGATGGCAATTGCTGTTACCAGCTCACCAGAGCATCCCAGATTTTGGGAAAAGTTGTTTCCAGGAAGGGAAGAACATGGTTTAAAGATCCTTCAGTGCTACCCAGAGCTTTCAAACCTTTATAGTATCAGTCCAAAATGAAGGTAGAAAAAATGGAGAGGCAGACAAAATAGAATTTGTGGTCTGAAGTTCCAGATGTAAAGAGAATTCTTAATTATAGTAGAACTATTTCCCATGCTGTCACAGTAAGTTACGAGCTTCTTTTTGTGAAAAAAAACAACTGTATTTTATACTGCTGAGGAGTGTCCTATCTTACAACCACTGTCTTTGCACTGTTTGCTGTAGATCCATGACTCCATTCTCCAGTACTTTGGAAGCCACACGAGAAGAGCGGTTCTCTATGCACCTCCTGCTCACCATGAAACTGACCGTCAGCTCTGTCAGCGCATCTTGGCAAAACATGGATATACAGTCACAGTCCTTGAAAACAGGAGACTGGTGGAAGATCTGAGGCATGAGGGCCCTTATCACAGTAAGAAAATTGGACTTAGTTAATTTGTTAATTACTAAGTGTGATCACTAAATGTGGAATTGATCCAGGGTTCTTCCACAAACATGAAGTGCATAAAGTCTGATAAAGGTAAGGATAGAAGCCAAATTCTAGCCCTTCTCAGCTGTGTGGATAATTTTCCACCATTAGGTGATTCTTCTATTAGGTAGAATTCTATTAGGTACCCTTCTATAAAAAAAATGCAGCAGAGTAGTTCATCATAGTCTTGAGAACTAAATCAGATCAGGTTGGTTCCTGATGGCTTCTCGTACAAACTTCATCAATATAACGGAGGGATTTTCAATAGAATGTTTCATAACAAAACACATACCTGCTACATTTGTTTCCTTATAATTTTCTCTCCTAAAGAAAAGTTGTATGTGTGAAGGTACTTTTCTCCTCTAGTTATGTTTTGATTTTCTGTAAACTTGTTAAAGAACACAATATAGGACAAGTACATTTTGCAGTTGCTGTTTAATCTGGGATAGATTACTGTTGGTTCTCAGTTCCTCTTGAAATTTGATCCACAGTTAAAGCAGACTACTGAAGAATCCTGATCTCTTGCACAAAGGACTGTAGCTTTATTGTGTAGAGTTACATTGTGCTTGATAGAGAAACTTGGGCACCAGTTATATATGTGATGACCATGTTCTTAGACACCTCAGAGGTATGAACTGAAACTGTGATGCCAATTTGGTCTTGGAAGTCAATTCGGGAACTGGAAGACTTTGAAAAAAATACACAGGCTACCATTCTGTCAGAGGAAAAATGGTGTAGTTAGATATTACTCGTGCTAAAGGGAGTACTGTTTGCATCATTCAGGCTTGCAGTACACTTCTGGGGCTACCAGAGAGCTCAGGTTTGCTTGAGCTTTAACCAAACCAGATAATTTCATAGATGAAAACTACAATTAACTTAGCATGCTTGAGATTGCTCAAAATTCCATTGCTAGTTTCAAGTTTCTTTAAGAAACTTTCTTGAAAATGAGGTACATGTGGGTTTTTTTGGCAGGCTGTACCAAGAAGTAGTAAATTGTCTTCATTTCATTCTTACTTTAATCTAGTTTTATAGTCACCTTGTAGCCACTCCTTGCCTTGAGTACTTTCCATCTGAGAGTGACAAAACATACCATGTCTGTAGGCTTTGCTAATGTCAGATGGGCTGCAGAAAAAAGATGGCATCTCTGGGGACCATGTGCACCATCTCTGTGAAATACTTTTGTTTCAGATGGCCACAGAAATGGGTATGCCAGACTCCGTTGAAACGTGTAACAAAAAAGAAAAAAAAAAAAAGAAAAAAAGACTGTATTAGATTTTCCTACAGTGCTGAGTTCAGATTGAAATTGTCCTGTATGGTTTTTACACTCCAAATATTGCCTCTGCAGAAATAAGCTTAAATGTGGGTATTATACTTTACAGGCTAGAACCAGTACTTCCTGTAGTAATTTTCCAGTAATAATAAAAAAGAGTAATAAAAAGGTCTTAGGTATTTTCCAGGAACATACTACAGCTTCCAGCAGATGTTGGATTATGTAAAAAGTCAAATGCTTGCCAACTTAAAGCAAAGAGTGAGACTCTACTAATTCCATTCCATGGCAGCATAAATCTGCCTTTACTATTCTCTGTTATGTAAGTGTTTAGCATTAATGTTATGTTTTAAAAACAAGAAGTAAGTAAAAGAGCATGTCTACATACCAACCCAATGATCTTTTCTAACAGCTAAGCAAATTACATTAAAAGTTAATTTTCTTCCCCAGTAGATGATGGGGTTTACTCTTCTGGATGGGATAGTACTCCTTATTTTGGAGAAGGGTATTTTGGGCTATGCTTTGACATAATATTTTTCTAATAGGAGTGTTATAAGTTATTAAAAATATGCTCCTTTAGGCCTCAGTTAAAAATATATAGATAATGAACTGAGAAACACAGAATGTGAGTGCTGTGAAAAATTTGTAAAAAGAGTACTTCCTTATTACTTGGTATTATTTAGCAGGTCTATCGGGTGCTTCTATTTTCTGTGCAGTCTATCCTATTGGTGTAGCTTTCAAAGTTCACTCTAAATTTGAAAGGATTTTTTGTTTTGAATGGCTGAGAGCCAAGACTGTAGCTGAAGTCATATATGGAAAAAAATTCATCACAAAACATTCCTAACTTTTTTTTTTTTTGTGCTGGCCTGCTAAGAATTTTGGGACCCATTCTGCTGGTGTTTGAAATCCAAATGTGACAGCTCTGCACGCTGATCTTCCAGAAGGATCCTCAACACCTGGGCTGCAGCACTATGTTGAGTTCATTGCTGTCAGAGAGAAACATCAGGGGAATAGTTTTCTTCAGTGGAAATTTTTCACTTCTTACAAACCAACCAAAACCAGTTTGAGTTTTGGTAACTGGAAAACAGTTGGCTAAAAAGGAAAAACATAGGGGTTTTTTAAATCATGGCAAAGTGACTGTGGTTTATGGGTTTACTATGAAAAATCCATACAGATGTGTTCTGCAGTAAAACATAAATTATTCAAACCCCTAATTTTTCACTGAAAAATAGCTTTGTCAGTAAATTCTTAAGCAGCTTTGCTTGAACAAAAAGTAGTTGTGCTTTCACCATTCCTTAGCAATTAAACCCACATGGAGGGAAAAGTCCATGGACTGATGATATCTGTGTCTGCTCTGAGCTCTTTGAGACTTCCTTTTGCAGCAGCCCTAAATGAGCCAGTTTTGCTGTAAATTTAACATGTCTCTTAGTCTGCTGCTGGGATGGAGATAGAGAGGTGGAACTGTGTTAGAACTGCGTTAGTAGCAGACAATGGAATAGTCAGATTTTGCAGAGAGCTAGGATTACCATCTTGGGAAATGTTTTAACATGGTCATTATCTCCAGTAAATATCTGCGGTAAATCCATTTTGAAGTAAGCAGTTCAAAAGAAGTTGCTGATGACCAAACAGTTCATCATAACAGCTGATAAGAAAGGTATCAGGTTGTATTGGCCAGCACATCTGCAAATGGCACATTTGTTTGGTTTTTCAACTAGTGTGATTGGTGTGTGTCCTTCCTTCCTTCCGTCCTTCCTTCCTTCTTTCCTTCCTTCCTCCCTTCCCTTTTATAAAATGTGAAAATCTGCTCATAGAGGCATAGCCTCTGGAACAAGTTATGCCTTCACCACAGCCTTGGAGGGGGTTGAAATTGGTGTCACAATCTCATTGACAATACTAAAAGGATCAGAAGGAGGAATGAGAAAGCCCTACACTTCCAGGCTTTCTCCCAGGAGATTTGCCATACTGACCTGTACAAGCCTCTGGGCTTCTTCCCTCAGCCCAGGACAGAGCTGTGCTGCTCTATGGGAGATGAGTGGGATGAGCCACCTGGCTTCAGAGCTCCCTTAGATCCTCCCAGAGTGGCAAATACCAGAGAAGAACTTGCCAAATGTTTTCCAGTGTCTTCTGCCTTCTTCCCTGTTCTTCCAGTCTGAGAAGCTCTCATCTCTGTTACCACAGTGAAGATTTAACAGGATCTGTGTGTCCCTATGCCTCTGTGCTACCCTGCCAACATTTTCACAACATTTTTTAAAAGGAAGGTTTTATCTCAGAAACTTGTTTCACTAATAGGCATTTCTGCCCTCCAAAAATAACGTTCCCTAGTTACTGCCTGGTGCCCGAATCTGTCCTGAATTCCGTGCTTTGCCCAGATGACATCTTCAAAGATAAATAAACTACTTATATCTTTCCTTACAGGGCCATCAGTTTTTCTGTCCTTTGCTGAATGTGCCTGCCTCATTAGTCATTGGTGACCCTCCCTTAAAAGGCATTTCCTTCATTTCTCAATTCTTCACCTTTACCAATAGTTAAGCAAATCTCAGCAAACTGCAGGCTCCAAGAAATGTGTGCAGTTTTATGTTACACATCTGACTGGCAAATTTTAATTCATTCTGCAATAACATGCAAAATTCTGTCATTACCACTAGCTCTTGGAATGGAAAAGATCATGCATAATCTCAATGATAGCCCATCAGTTTGGCCATGGAAAAAAGCTCATATATTCAGGCTCCTGACAAACGGAGTGCAGTGTAACATTATATGCTCCCTGCTGCCTTAGAATGTTAGTAATTTGGTGGAAGCTTTTGCAATTACAATGAGGGACTTTAAAAAAAGAATCATAAACCATTTTCATAGTATTGCTTTTACATGATCATTTCCTATTTTTAGAATACTGTAGTTAAGTATTTAAACTTTACTGTTGCCTCTTTTTGCAGTTTGAATGACATCCATTGAAGATTAAATTTTAGCCATGCCATTAGAAAGATCGCTACAGTACAAATATTGATTTGGGTTGGGATTTTTTTTGTGTGATTTATTGTTCCATAAGATAAGTATTGAACCCATCTTAGCTTTGTTCAATATTTAGCTTTTCTGTCAATTTCCACTGAAATAAATACCATTTTCATGTCCTATTCATTTTCCTGACATTGTTAAGTAGGTATCATATACTACATAGATACTTAAATTTACATGTATTGCAAAGAATATTAGATCTGAAGTTATTTCCTCTTTCTGACATTATCAATATACACTGAATTCTGTTCTGTTTTCTGCCATTTTAAGAGCATGCTCTGTTTAAATACTTGGCTGTGTAAACTAAGCCCTGGTTCCAGCAACTATGAGGATGATCTGGCTTTTTGCAGATGTGGGTGTGGTGCTTGGGTGGAGCTGCACTAGGAACAGGAAGGGATGATTGAGACAACAGAGCCATGGGAGCAAATCTGAGCAAATCTTGGCCTTTCTCCTTATGTGCTCGGATCAAGAGATCTGTCTGGTATTTAAAGTGGCACTACTTATATATTACAGCAAGGACTAAATACCTCCTCACTGATAAAGCCACCTGACTATATTCAGGCATAACTTGTTTTGCTGTAAAATGGTGGTTTGAGAATTGTATTGTTATAGAAGATAAGGCCTCTGCTGTCCCCCTCTAGGGTTTCTGTAGAGAGTTCTTTTGCTTCTTTGTGGTCACTCCCTGTAAAAGCTGGTGCTTGGGGAATGTCAGGGAACATGAGGCTGCAGGGGCAAGCACAGGTGTTTACAGATGTGGAGTGATGCTAGCTGCAAAGTTTTCTGTCTCTCTATATATTTACATGACTGAAGAAGCAGTTGGGGACAGATGGAAGAAAATTCTCATTTGATTTTCCCCAAAAGGAATTTTCCATGTCAGTCTTTATCAGTTTTTCATTTTGGTTTGTTGGGTATCCTTTGGAAAAATTACTTTTAAAAGAAACTTTACATTTTTCATGGAAGAAAACTACTCAGTTCACTTTGCTTCGCAGTTGGAGTTACAAGGCCAGAAAATGTTGCCACATCAGTTAGAGATGGAGAAAACTAGGATAGAAACTGTATGAATCACTGTCAGGACTAGGATGAAATGCATGCTCTTTGCTGTATATCTTTATGTTATTCCTTTAGCATATTGTATCACCTCTACTACTCCTCACTGTTCATACTTCTGACCAGAGGCTAAATAGGAAAAGTATCAGCTTAATTGCTGACATCTGGCCATCAGCAAGGTAGGAACTTTGAGAAGTGCTACTTTGTAAGTACATCCAGTAATAATTTCCTCAGAGCTGCTAATTAGTGTAGAGAATAAACTACAGCTGTGGGTTTCAGAGGTCCCCAGGGCCACGTCTGTTGACTGTCAGACATCCATTTTGCATTTTCCAAGACATACCATATCAGCAAAATCAGTGAAAATGAGAGAAGGTGGTAGAGACTGGAGGACACAGTGATGCTCTTTCTTCAATGACTGTGAAGACTGGTACGTTTGGGTGAACAGAGGTACTTGCTAACACAAAGTGTTAAGAAATTCTGCTGCCAAGAAAAAAAGAACAATCTGTTCATCATGCCTGTAGTAATCAGGGCATGATGTACTACAACAAAGTTGTTATTAGGAAATTTGTTTTGGGAGTAAAGCTAGTGAAGTAATCAAATGGATTCCCTGGAGCTGTGGATCATTCAGTGTGGATTAGATATCTTGAAATATTAAGTAAAGAGATTTTATTGGTGTAGTGAGTCCCCTCGTGGGGTAACAAGATGGTCTCACAGACTTGTTGAAGTACATGACTAGCCTTGAGGAAGGCAGACAAGAAACTGAAGAGGGAAAATGGTGATTTCTAAAGAAAATGGAGAGATTTCAGGTATGATTCAGGTGTGGCGACTCAGGGCTTGGAGGAAGAAACAATATGTAGTTTACAGCATCTTCTTAAAATGTAAAATATTCTCAACACCCCCAAAATTTATGAGAATATATTCCTGATGGGAGTGGGGGAAAGGGAAGGGAGCAAAAATCAGTGGTGCTTAGATAACAGCCAGCTGAACTTTGAGAAAGTAGAAAGCAAATAACATATTGTGAAATAGGGATGTTTTTCATGGGATGGAATGTAAAAAATAAGTACTAATAGAACCAAATTTCCTCCCTTAGTGAATGGTTTTCTATGGAGTTAGAAAGACATTAACAAGAGTAGGAAATACTAGTTTTAACCTTCCTTTTTTTTTTTTTTTAATTGTTCAGAGTGCAGTTAGGAGGAGCCCCTACTTGCTGTTTGTTGCAGCCTCAGACAAGTTTCCATGAAATTCAACTAACTTCAGCAAACAATTACAAAGACTAAAGGCCTCAAGGAAAATTGCTTGTGTGTTCTGTAAACATCTGGTTGCCATTTTCAATTACAAGGACCAACCCACTGAAGGAAGCAGTTTAGTTTTTTTGGAACAGAAATGGGACACTGGGGTTTTTGTTCTTTTTCATAGTGGAGAGTAAAGGAAATGTCAGGAATAGAGAGGTCACTAGATGCTCAGCTTTTATAAATACAAAAGTCTCTGAGAAAATTAAAGTAAATTGAAATCAGGTTCTGAAAGTGTAAACAACCCTGTGGAGGTAAGGTTAAATAAGCAGGACTGGAGAACCTAGCAGGCAAGCAAAAGCACAAGATGATTCTTTCATAAGTAAGTAATTTAAAATACTGTGCAAAATAATAATGGTGAAGGTAGCCACAGAAATATTTTGTGGGTTACCATACAAGTATATATGTATATTCAGATCAAGCAGATGTAACGTCTCTTCGCAAAATCCTTTTTGTTAATTGTCAGTAGAAATATTTAACCAACAATATACGAAACTGGTTGGTTTCCTAATGCAAAATATATGTCATGTGAGTCCTGAGCTAAGTTTTGACAAACACACATTTTAGAAACACTTTTGGTATGTTGTTAAACAAGGAGCTTCCTAAACAAGGTAAATAGGTAGAAATATGATCTTTAGAGCATACTGAGTTACAAGCATGTAACAGACTTAATCTGCTTCCATAACATGGAAGTTCATTTAGTTTTGGGAAGGAAATGCATACAAGAAACATACATTGTCTTGATCACTTTTTGGTTTTGCTTTTAGCAATTAATCTCATGCCCACCCATTATTGGTTTCAGTGCAAGACAGAGAAGTTTCTGACATAAACAAATGAATGCTGCTATCTAATGTGATGCTGTGGTTTCATGTTCGAAAATCCAAATGCATCATATATTTTTCTGAACAATATGTATTCTTCTTGCTAATTACTCGCAGAACATGTTCATGCTTTGTAGAAGAAGAGCACACAAACAATTTCTTTGTATTACTAAAATAAACCCTCTGTAAGACTGTACTGAATGCTCTGTTTCAAATGCACTCTTTTCCTTTAGAAAGGGAAATTCTTTATTTGTTTATAACAAAAGTATAAGGACATCGAGCTGTGCCAGGTAAAACCAAAATATACCATTTAGTCCTAAATGTACCAAACATATCTTTCTCTGAGTGTTCTTTTTAGTTTTATAAACAGAACATACAGTCCAGGGGAGAGTGGTATTTAAGGGGCTGACTTAGAGATGACAATAATTAAAATGATACACACTGATTACACAGTGAGCTAAAATTAAAACTTTACTGGAATAAATTATGTCACGTTAACAGAATCTGAAAAACACCAGTGTCCAGGAGAATCTACACATTGGCCAAAGGAAAGCAGCAATGTGAAAGGCTACTGAAATTAAATAAATACAAGGGATTTAGGCATCAGTATACAAGCTTTGTAATGTGTCAGTAACATGCAAATCCTGTAAAAGAGTTTGAGGCAATTTTTTATAACTGTAGCCTGTTGGAGTGCTTTTTCAAGTATTTTTAAAATGCTTCCCTGTAAGAAATGAATCCTAGCTCTATTAGGGTTCAAGCAGAGACTCTGGTTTGTAAATATAGATGTCTGTTCCTAAATGTCAGATAATTGTCTGTTAATATAGGTGCTGGGAGAATGTCAGTCAGTCTAGCCAGAAGACTGTCACCATCCTGCCAGAGCACTCTCTCTAAGGGATTGTTGGTTAGCACTGCTCAGTGATTTGGCTGCTGGAAGCTGTGCACCCTTTTTTGATGCAGTCACTGGCTCTGAGCCCTGGTCAGCTGTGAGAAGTGTGCTGCTGCCTTTCATCACTGTGCTCCCATTTTAGGTAGCGGCATATACCACTGAAACAAAAACTTTTTTTTCTTTTTTACTTCGGCTACCATGACTTTTATTGGTTCAGGCAGCAAAAAGCTTATACCCTGTGTGGGCCTTCATTGTAATTTGCAGCCAGCCCACGCCATTCCTAGGTTCAGATTCCAACTTTCTCCAGCTGTGTCCACTTTCAGCTGACAGCGCTTTTGAATGCTGCATCCCAAAACCAACCCAGACATCAAAAGTGCAGTAGCCATCCACAGTTTAGAACATGTTTCTGAAAATTTCACACAATGTATTGTTGTTACGCTAGCTTATCTTACATCAAAAAGGAAACTTCATGAGGGGAATGATTATTTTGTCCTTCTGATGTTCACTGTACTTCCTCAGAGTTGATTTTTCAATGTAGTATTGAACGGTTTTTTTACTCAGCCCCGGAGGTTGTCCATTTGGAGGTAATCCTAGTTTGCACAGATGTCAAAGAGAATAGAGGCTCCTCTGACATACTCAGAAATTGGAACTATTTCTCAGTTTCAAGTTAGTCATGAGAACTTCCAGATTTCTGGAAAAAATTATTTAATACAGGAAAGTATTACTAAAAGTGACACCCTCTCTTCGTTCAAAAAGGAAAAACCCCACATATAATGAATTTCTATCATTTTTGGCAGGCATGTTTCCTTACAAAACAATGTCCATTCTTCACAACAGAAGGGCAAAATATTGAAGGGATTTGGATTAAAAAGTAACAAAGGAATAGGATTTAAGCAACTTTAACTGGTAGCAAGATTAAAACAATATAGTCTGAACTTATTTTCTCAATGGTGCCTCACATAAATAAAATCATACTCTGATAGAGGAAAGGACAGAGGAGCTGAGTGTGGGAAGTTTGAACCGAATTGTTCAAGTCATAAACTGTTTCTGTAACAAGATTATTGTTGTAATGACTTTGTTTCTGACATTTGTGGTAATGCTTTCAAAAATAAATATTTAGCTATAAAAAGGATTTTCAGTTTTAATTTACAGCAACTACTAAAAATGTATATATATAGAGAGCTTACAGAATGTTCTGTGTTTTGTAAATGCAAGATGAATCTGGCAGAACCACAGTTATTTTAGATCTGACAGAATACAGCTCAGTTGATCTGTTTATTGAAAAAGGACTTTTAGTGTAAAATGGAAAAGTAAGACAAGATAATTTTTTCTTTATTTGAAAGAAAACCAGTTAACTACAGTTTTTATTTTGCAGTAGGTAAGACAGAAAACCTAACAGCCTACCAAAGTACTGTTCAACAGCTGATAGACAAAATAAGAAAAAGATCTGGCTATTTTGGAGCAAATCAAGAAGGATTTGTCTGTCTAAATGGGAATTAGGCATTTAAATATTTTTTCCCATTTGACTTCAGCAGGTGTATCAAAAAAACTCCCCCACTTCAGGTTTCATAGCCACAGTGAGGCCAAGTTTCAGTGGAGCCTGTCTAGAAGTCATTCTTCAACAAAAAATAATTGAGGTAATTTTCTATAAAGATGAGGCTGAAGTCAAGGACTTAAAATATGTAGAGTTTGACATATTAGCCCTATTTCCCCCAGGAATATAGTGTTAGGGCTTTAAGAAAAGCTCTGGGAGTAGAAAAAAAGAAGTAGTCAAGAAAATGCTAGCCCAGAAGGTAACTGTAGACTAGTTAGGTTGCCTTATTTATGACAGGATGATGTGCGAAGTAGGAGAAAGCATCAGGTTTTCTTCTTCCTATACCCAGCTGCATGACACATATGATTTACACCCCAGATGTTACAGTACACAATTTTTTGCAAATCTAACAATGTGAGGATGTCTGTTGACCTTCAAAAGTGAGGTCTGACCCTACATTACTTTAAAATGTTTGCAGATATAATTTTAAGGTCTACTTTAGACTCATGTTTCATGGATGCTCTGCATGGCAGTCCAGATATCTGCCGTGGACTTCCACTACCCCATGGCATGCCAGGTGAGTAGAGGTGAGAGGCAGCATAGAGTGATACATAGAAAACAGTATATGTGAAGTACATCTGGAAATCTTACATTTTACATGACTTAATTATTGCATCACTGTCTTCTGCAGTTTTGTCTAACTCATAAATAAAATGGGTCAATTCCCTAGTCCTAAGACAAGTGATGCAGTTTTGCTCATGTCATGTATCTGAACTCTTTTCCCCTGACCGAGGGTGGCCTGCTTTTGCTGAGTTTCAGGAACTGTCACTGGCTTAGGTTGTCTCCTGGGGCATGGCCACCCAGGGAGAAGAAAACAAACACAGTAGATGATTGCAGGCCAGTGGTTGAGCCTGTGTCCTGACACTGTTTAGTTTAGCCATTGCCTTTATTCCGAAGCTTCTTTTTTTCAGTACTGTTTCATGTCTCCTGAGTATTATGGAATCTGATACATTAATGAGGATTGGTATAGGATGCCTGAGGGCTGTAATTGTAGTGATCAAGGTTGGCCATTTGGATCTTAAAATATGTCTTTGTTTCTTGCATACGTGATCAAACATCATTATTTTAACATTGTAATTGGTATCCTCATTCATTGTAATTAGAATGAGACAGGACATTAAGACAAAAAACCCTATTTACTCTTTAGCTGCTTATCCTGAGGCTCCTATATGTCCATAGAAGGGAATAAGCTGTTTTCTCAGCTCTAGCACAGTTTCTGCCTTTTAAAGTCAATGATGAAATCTCATTAGTGCCATCATTCAGAGGGCTTCTCAGCTCAGGTACCTCATGTTCTGTTGCAAAGAGTGGGAGTGGTGGAAAGGATGGGGTGAAAGGATGGAAGGTACACACACAAGCCGGCAATTTGGTTTCCTTGGGAGGAAATTCTCCTCCCTAGGAACTACTTTCCAATTGAGTCTTCTTTTCAGTCACCAGCTCTTTCTGTTTGTTGTATGTGCCTTTCTAAAAGCCCAGACTCTTCCTTATAAAAGTAGCAGGATCCGCAGGTTTTGCAATAGTCTTGTGGGGAGGGTGCCTCAGTACCACTTGTTCGTGTTGTTAAGTCCTGTGTACACAGTCATGCAAGTTAGGATGTGCTTCACGGCTCCTCAGGTCCACAAGGTGCTACAAGGTTCACTCATCATTATAGGCACTGTGGCAGAGTCTCCCCAGGGACATCTTGGGGGTAGCAGGGCAGGGGCTTGTGTCTCTCTCACAGGGTTACTGGGGTTACCCTACCCAGCACTGTGCCTCTGTGCTCCTTCGCGTGTGTGTGTGTGCATATGCATGAGAGAAGAGTATTTTGTGGGCAGTTCCCCCTCCTGCGATGTCTCTGGGAGCAGCTGGAGCAGGGTGCCATTTGAATTCTCCCACCTGCTGCAGTTCTCTGGGCTCCACTGCGCAGCCTCATCCCTGCATGTCTCAGCTGCATGACCCTTCTTGCCACATGCACATTCTCTCCTTTCAGTTTTCACCTGGTTCTTCATGCCAGTCTGTCTCAGTAGCCTGTCTCTGATATCTCTCAATCTGTCTTTTCTGTCAGGCAGTTTCCTTCTCCAGCTTCTCAGAAGGTAAGGAAACATGTACAGAGATGGATTTAGCTGAGCTTTGGTTGATCTGTGATGTCTTTGCTTTAACTAGGTACCAAATACTTCCATCCCTCTGAAAGTTAGGTCTAAGTCCTACAATGTGTGAGTGAGAAACATATATAGCAGCTTTGACTGTCGTAGCTTAAGTTGTATATTAAATACATATAAAGTAAGAATTCCAGAATTTGGGAGCAATTGGGGTTGTAAGTTATTTTAGCTTGCTTACAAGAGCATACCATATTGGATTTTTAGGCGCTTTTGGTTTCACTGAGTCTTGCTGTGCAGAAAATACCCATGTGTGGAGAACATACCAGAGTAATCTGAATATTCATGCAAAGCACAGTGTGTAAGCACAGAGGTGGAATAACAGGATTGAGTGTTTGAATTGCCCCAATGTGTTTGTCATTGGGTCAGAACTGCATATTTTCCTTTTATTTGCTATTGAACTCTACTACAGCTCAGAAAGTATGTTGACAGCATATTTTCATACCTTGAGTTGACAGGTTATGACATGATAAAACCCACAGGTTTTTAGAGTTACAGTCTGTAATACAACTCAGTGGAGAATTATTCTTAGCCTGACAGTCTTTCCTGGATAGACGCACCTGCCATTAAATACTGCAGTATTCTTCTCCCCATGGCAGGCTAATACAACTTCTGAATGCACTTTTATTTCCAGTATTCTGCCCATTCTTTGGTTGCACAGAAAAATATATGGATATAGTTTAATAACAGTGCAATTTAATTTTTTTTATTACCTTTTGTTGTCTTAATGACAGTTATCTGTAAATTGAAAACCCAACTTTAAAACAATTGCTGCAGGTCTGAAAATTCTTTTTTGCTTGTCTCTTGTAGTATGGTAATTTGTTGATTGAAGAAAGGATTGGTAATCTATTGCATAACTAAATGTGATATAAATGGAGAAGGGATTGTCCTGTCTGTTCTCCATTCTTGTACTTATGCCTGCAATAGATTTCTTTTGCTTGTTTCAGAGAAAGTCATCTGCCTTATACTAACAATTGCTCCAGTAAGGAAGACAATAACTCTTTGACTTGGTAGCTAGGTCTAAGGCAGTTTCAGAGTTTGAGACAAGATGGAGAAATTAAAATATCTTTCCACATTTGAGAATATTTCTGATAGAAACAGGTAGCTCTTAGCTTGTTACGCTCATTTTTTAAATTTTAAAATTTGCCTTTCGATTGACAAGAAAAGCAGGCTTGAAACCTGCCCTTGATATAAATAAAAAGTAATAAAATAATTCTTTCTTTCAGGCAAGAGTGGGAACATTATGCCTCTCCATTTGTAGTTAGACCCAATATCCCTCCACAGCACTTGCAGAAGAGATAGTCAAGCATTACTCTGTTTTTATGAGAGGCACTACAATACAACTTCAAATGCCTATTTCACTGCCCAAATTCTGAATTCAGATGTGACTGTGCATTAATTCTTGAGCACAGGGCAATGTTATCCGCTAAGCTGTTCAGGGACAGATGAAGTGTCCTTGGAATTAAACTGGTTCCATTTGGTTCACGCCAGCGTCTCCTCTGCAAAGAATGGTTCCCTTGGCTCTCCATATCCTCTTAGTTAGGAAGTAGTTGAGCCAAAAAATAATCCTAAACATCCTCAAGGGGAGTGAATAGTGACTGTCCTCAAGATTCCTTCAGACTTTCCCCGGCAGCCATGCAGCAACTGCACAAAGCATTTTGTGAATGAACTGACTGCATCCAGCAATCTCAGCCTCATCCATAGGGTGGGGTATTTTTTTACACTTAAAGTACTCCGCCGCAATTAATGTGACAATAGATTTTAGCCTAATTTGTCCAGCTAAGCTAGAGGTTATGGGGCTATGTGTTATGGCAGAGTACAGCCAGTCTGAACACACTTGTGGGAAATAGTGAAAGCTTTGCATACGGACAGGTGAACAGCTACTTTCCAGAATAGTTCAGAAAATTCCAGAAACCTCACCATCTTGTCCTGTGCTATCACTCAGCGGAGTGATCATCTCTTCATTTTTGTTGTACTGAGTCCATATTGTTGGTAGTTTATGTCCATCAAGGGTCACACCAAAAGAGAAATTAAAATGCTTCCAATAACTGCTTTTTAAGGAGAAAATTCCTGAACACCTAGGTGTGAGATATTCCTTTATAGAAAGTCTTACAAACAAAACAGTGATATCAAACTCTTGTAAGAAGATGCATCATTAACAAAGAAAAACCATTCAGTCCAACAAGCGGCATTCTGATACTTGCACAACAAGACAGCCAAGCTGCTGTAACCAGAAATAGGCTTCAAAAGATACTTTCCCCTGGAGTGTTACCAGTGAAGCTCAGATCTTCAGACGTGTAGAATTCCCACATCCCCAGACCCTTTCATGCAGCCTGCCAGATGCTGCTGCCCTCTGAGATGCTGAAGGGCATAAAATTCAGCCTAGAATCCAGAGGCAGTCAGTGAGGCAGAAGTTCTGTCTTTCAGAAGTGCTTCCACTTTTCAGTTAGAGCTTCCACTTTAAAATCCTGGCTAGCAAACTACTGGCTCTTAGAAAGTGGCTACATTGCAGGGTTAAAGCCCAACATATTCCTTTTCCCAGTTTAAACTACAATTTGTGCACAAACAGCTACTTCCATAAATATGTGCATCCTCACCGAACTCAGTACAATCTGTGCTTACTCCAGTACTGTGCAGGAGCAGAGGTTGACTTTTTTTTCCCTTGTATACTATGAGGACTCATGATTCATGAAGCTAAAACCTATATTCATCGTATTTTTTTTTTACAGATCAGGATTACAACGTGCCATAAGTATAATTGAATACAGTTGAACGCACCAGTATGTAAACAATAACTTTTCTTGAAAATATTCTCTTTACATCCAGACAGCTCAGAGGTGCCTGAAGATATATTTCAAGTACAGCTGACAGGAATTTCTCTTAAAAATGATCCTGTACAAATCTCAGGATCTCCCTTAGCAGGGGTTCTATAGCCTCCTTACAGTAAGGTATTCCGGTACTTGATACATGTGTTTAGAAATTGTTCTTTATGTACACTTTGCTGCAAATTAAAATGCTTACTTTGTATCCTGTCTCCAGTGATTAAAGAGAAAACTGATTTTGGATGGGTAAAAATTTATTTTGTGGTGGTGTGGTTTAACCCCAGCCAGCAGCAAAGCACCACCCAGCTGCTTGCTCATCTCCCCCTGGTGGGATGAGGAAGAGAATCAGAAGGGTAAAAGTGAGAAAACTCATTAATTGAGATAAAGACAGTTATATATATAGGGAATGCAAAAACTGTGTCTGCAAGTAAAGCAAAACAAGGAATTAATTCACCACTCCCTGTAAGCAGACAGGTGTTCAGCAATCCCCAGGACAGGAGCTTCATCATGGATGGAACCAACAACGTTAGTAGGGCAGACAAATGTCATCACTCTGAATGTGCATGTCTCCCCCTCACTGTCGCCCTGAGTTTTGCAGTCTTTTGATGTTTTCATTCCTGTAATAGAGTTTCTCACAAATTTTCTGTAAACATAAGGCATGTTTACCTATCGGTCTTTATTATTATCATTCTTTTCATAAGGCGGAGAATTATGATGGACTTTTGGTCTGACCAGTGTCATTGAGAGGTGGTTACCCCATCCTTCAATCCATGGTTGTTTCTAAAAAGATATATAACTGACTGAATAAAGAGCCAGGCCCCCTTTTTTGCCCCTTTTTTGCCTTTTTGCTCCTTCTTTGCCCCTTCTTGGTCCTCTCTTTTGGCCCTGGCTCCTATCCTGACAGAACGGTGTCTGCGTGGTTCTTTCGTGTCTGAGTACAACACCCCACCACCCCCTCCTTCCTTCTGCCCCCAGCTTTTGTTGTGAGCACAGCATCATATGGTAAGGAATATCCTTTTGGCCAGTTGGGGTCAGCTGTCCTGGCTGTGTCCCCTTCCAGCTTCATGCCCATCCCAGCCTCCTTGCTGTAGGTCGGAGTGAGACACCAAGAAGGCACTGATGCTCAGAGATAGTTAAAACAATGGTATGTTATAAAATGGTTTGGTAACAAATCAAAAAGACATCACTGTGTGGGCTGCTAGACAAAGAATTGACTCCATCTCAGTCAGACCCTGTACGAGGTCTTCCAAAATCTACCTCCGTTTTCTAACCCTCTACTGAAACCATGTTTTCCAAAACCGGGAAACAGTTCTACTGGAGAGGTATGACCAACACAAACTGCAGCAGAAGGATTACCCCCCGATCATTTTTACCCCTGTAACCCTCATAAACAGGCTTGGTTACAATTCTTGATATCTGCAGGGCTATTATTTAGAATTCTGTAGGGAATTGGCATGGAGTAAATTAAAACTGAAATTTTAAAGCAGGGGATTCAATTCTTTCAGCATCAATAAATACTTGCCAACAGCTGAAAAGTTATTTATATTTGCTTTGTTGGATTTTCTCTTTTTTTGGCAACAATATTGCATTGTTAATTCATATGCAGTTTATGAATTTGGTCCTTTTCTGCAGTAGTGCTCTATGGCAAATTGTACCTCTCCATTTGATTTGTGCTCATGAACTATGGCACTTTTAACTTGTTTTGAATTTCCTTGGGTTGAATTTGGACCAATTACCAGAATTGTTTTGAATTCTGACCGTGCTTCGCATGACCTTACACATCTTTTCAACTTGGTGTTGATGTGCGGCAAGTATGAAATTGAGAGCTATCCTGTTTTGCATAACTGCATGGGACAGACTGTCAACTTCCTCCTGTAAGGCTGAAATTGCATCTGCAGTATGCTGCTCAGTATGCTCAATGACGGCTGAGATGTTTACAATTGCTCTCTCCAGTTCAACTCTGTAAGAGGGAAGAAAAGCTCTGACTATACTATGGAAAAGTGTGGGACATTCAGTGAGGGGATTAAGAGATCTTTTCCTCTTCCTATTTGGTTTTTCAAGATGATCAAATGTTGTTATATTCGGGACCACAGCCCCAAGGGCACAAGCCTGATCTTTATTCACAGGCAGGACTTCCCAGGCCTTATCATCACATATCCAATACAACCCTGTCCCAAATGGCAGAGCCAGTCTCCACCGTGTCAATTTCATCTTTGCCGCAACTCTTGGGCTTATTGTTTCCCCGAAGTTGGTCTTAGGACAATATGAAAGAAGAATGGCCTTTCCCGTGGCATTTACAGCTGCACAAGGAACTGTATAATTCCCACGTTCTACCAGGCCACTCAGGGGTATAGGGGGCAGAAGGGTACTGTCAATTGGTTCCCACCTTTCGGTACGGTTCTCTTCCATTAAAATGCCAATCAATGGCTAGTGACCACCCCCATCCAGGGGTGGTAACTGGGTACAGATCCAGCAATCATTCTTATTAAGAACTTTGGACACATTTTGGACTACAGTCCTATGCAAATTGTGGGGTGAACCCTGAATCATAGTTACCAATTGGGCAGACAGCAAAAACGTAAGGAACAGTTTAAACCACATCCTCCTGATTTGGCAGAAGCTTTCTGCACTCTAGAGTAGTGGATCCATGGTCCCTTGCCAGCAACCTTGACCGCAGTGAGGGTGGTCAGCAAAACCTGGAATGGTCCCTTCCACTTGGCTTGCAAGGGGTCACTGTCCCACCACTTGTTATAGACCCAATCTCCAGGCTGGAACAGATGAGCAGGTATGTCCTATCCTATTGCTTTGGATAACATGACGAATCTCTGGAGCTTCTGCAAAGTGGAACTCAGAGCCATTAAGTACTTCTGCAAATCATTTTTACCTTTCATATGATTTTCCCCTGGGACGTGTGGAACCTGATATGGCCTGCCATACAATATTTCATAGGGACTTATGTTGTCCCTCTACCTTGGCTGTATGCAGACTCTCAGCAAGGCGATAGGCAAGGTTTGAACCCATGTCATGGATGTCTCTTGACAAATCTTGCAGATCTGGGTTTTGAGGGTTCAATTCATACATTCAACTTTGCCACTTGCCTGGGCCCTGTATGGTGTGTGCAGATCCCAGGTAAGTCCCAGAATCCTGCTAATTTCCCCAACGACTGTTGCAACAAAATGTGGTCCCCTATCTGATGACATTCCCAAAGGAACCCCAAACCTTGGAATTATATGATTGAGCAAAGCTTTCACTATTTCTTTTGCTCTGTTGGTGCGACACTTGCTTGTTATAGACGGTATGATATCAGTCATCCCTCTCCCTATTATTACCTTCCTCAGATGTTTTAAAAGACTTTCTGTCCCCCGTAGGTACTCTCACGGTCCCACTGGGCTATTTCTCGGAGGAGCAGGGGTGGAACTACAACCTGTCAACCGGTGTAATAGCCCACCCACCTTCTTTGATCTCAGCCTTAAGAAATTTATTTAATTTCTGATCCCTCTGATCATATTTTGGGGTAAATTCTGACAAATCTATTTCTTTCTGTGGTACCACTGCAAGAATGCCCTTTTCTGCAACCCCTCTTGCTGTTTCGTCAGCAAAGCGATTTCCCCATTCGGGGGCTGTTTTCCCTTTTTGATGACCCTTACAATGCATGATAGCTACTTCCGTAGGCTTCCAAATACTCTGCAAGAGTGCAAGAATCTGTTCAGCATGCTTAACTTCATTACCTTGAGCAGTTAGCAGGCCACATTCCTTCCAAATAGCTCTGTGTGCATGAACAACACTGAAAGCATATTTGGAATCAGTCCATATGTTCAGCTTCTTCCCCTTGCTCAGTTCTAGAGCTCTCATTAGTGCAATGAGTTCAGCGTTCTGTGATTGTACATCTGGAGGCAAGGCTTTTGCCTCAGTGACTTTATCTGTGGGGGTTACAGCATAACCTTTCATTCTCTCACCATCCCTTATGAAGCCACTCCCATCGGTATACAATTCCCAATCTGGGCTGTTCAAAGGAACGTCTTTCAGGTCTGGTCTGCTGGAATAAGTTTCCTCTATTGTCTGTAAACAATCATGCTCAGGCACACTGTCAAGTAATGTGGATGACAGAAACATCACAGGGTTTACCACCGAAGTTTTTTTTAGAGTATCATCGTCCTGTTCCAACAACACAGATTGATATTTGAGCATTTTGCTAGGGGGTAGCCAGTGTCCCCCCTTTTGTTCCAGCACAGGTACTGTGGCATGGTGTATGTACACGACAATGTGCTGCCCAAGGGTGAATTTACAAGCCTTCTGTATTAGGAGGACCGTTGCTGCCACAGCTTTCAAGCATCCTGGCCAGCCTTGGGCTACAATGTCTAGCTGTTTTGAAAAGTATGCCACAGTTCTTCGCTGGTCCCCAAGGTGCTGTGCCAGTACCCCCAGAGCAACATTCAGTCGCTCATGTGTAAAGAGTTCAAAAGGCTTAGTCGAGTCCGGCAGCCCCAGAGCTGGGGCTGACGTCAAGGAATGTTTCAGCTGTTTAAGTGCAGCCCTTGCATTCTCTGTCCACATGACTGTCCCCTTTTCAGCTGCTTTAATGACTCATACTGAGGTTTTACCAGTAGTCCATAGTTTGATATCCATAGGCAACACCAATCTACCATTCCCAGGAAGGCTTGCATCTCTCTCACGGTGTGGGGCTCTGGAAGTCAGCAGATGGCTTCTTTCCATTCTCTGCTGAGTTGTCGACGTCCACGGAAGATTTCCAGCCCCAGGTAAACTACTGTTTCCCTGGCAACCTGTGCCTTCCCTTTCGAGACTCGATAGCCACTTTGACCCAAAAAGTTCAACAAACTTACAGTGAGCTGGATGCAGTCATCTCATGTCCTGACTGCTATTAAGATGTCATGAACATATTGATGCCATCAACTCCTCCTGGTTCCTGTCTCCCCCAGTTCTTCAGCTCCTTTGCCAGCTGGTTTGCAAATATTATTGGGCTGTTCTTGAATCCTTGTGGTAAAACTGTCCAGGTGAGCTTTCTCCCTGTTTCAGGATTCTCCCACTCAAAAGCAAAGAGTTCTTGGCTATTCTTGTGCACAGGAATGCAGAAAAAGGCATCCTTGAGATCTAAAACAGTGAACCACACTAATTCATTTGTCAGTGTGGTCAAAAGTGTGTAGGGATTTGCTACGGCTGGGTGTATGTCCTCTGTTATTTTGCTAATTTCCCTTAAATCTTGCACTAATCGATAACTTTTACCATCAGCTTTCTTTACTGGCGAGATTGGTGTGTTGTACCTGGATTCACATTCCACTAACAACCCAAATTTGAGAAACTTTTCAATTACAGGTGCTAATCCCTTATGGCCCTCTAATTTTAGAGGGTATTGTTTCTGCCTTACCGGTGTAGCCCCTACTTTGGGTGTAATACTCACAGGTTCAGCTCTTTTGGATCTCCCAGGAAAGTCACTGGCCCACACTATTTGAAGGACAGCATCTTCAACTTCTTTGGGAATTTTCCCATAGCATTCCTGTATGAGAATAGCGGCTGCTTTGACAAATTTAGATTCAGGAATTATAACTGTCATTCCTCCCTCTTTGGAAAACTTTATTTCTGCTTCTAATTTCTCCAGTTAATCTCTGGCCAATAATGGCATTGGAGAATTTGGCATATACAGGAACTGGTAAGTCACCCAGTGTTTTCCCAGTTTAAATTTTAAAGGTTGGAAGAAAGGCCTTGTTTCACTTACCCTGGTGGCCCCAACCACATCCACGGTATCCTGGCTCAGTTTACCTTTTAAAGTATTTAACACAGAATATGTTGCCCCTGTATAGACCAGAAATTCAACATCATTGTTCCCCAGCTTAACTACAACCAAAGGCTCCGCTGGGGGAGATGCCTTCGGTCTCTGTCAGTCCGTATTCACAGTTAGTTCCGGAACTGGGGGCATCTTTTTCACCCGTGTTGGACACTCGTTCTTCTAGTGTCCTCTATTTTTTGCAGATGGTGCACTGGTCATCAGCTAGAGGAAAAGGGGGACCTTTTTTCGGTATATGACTTTCCCTTACCGTGCTTTTTCTTGTGGTGGGGTTTATCATGTTTGTCTTTATCCACTGAATCTCCATTCTGGTATACCTTCCAGGCTACATTCAACAATTTACTTATGTCATACGTCCCATCCATCTTTTGCAGCTTTTTCCTTATGTCATTTGCAGATTGGCCTATGAACAGGAAGGCCAGGTGGGACTGCTGCTCAGGTGAGTTGAGGTCCAGATTAGTGTATTTTTGTGTAGCCTCCTTGAGCCTATTCAGGAACTCTGTAGGAGTCTCATTTGCATTTTGTCTGACCTCGTATAATTTAGACCAATTCACTGCTTTAGGAATGGCACATTTCAATCCAGCAACTACCCATTTCTGGTACTGCTTCAACTTTTCCATCTCTTCTGGGACATTGGGATCCCAGCCAGGATTTGCTAGGGGATAGATATCATTAACTGACGACTGGAGATTGCCAGCTGCAGTTTGAGCCTCTATAGCAGACATAGCACCCTTGTTGACCATCTCCTTATCTATGCTATCTAATAATTCAGCTAGGCTAACATTCAGGTCACTCCAATCTGGGTTTTGGGCTTTTATGGCCATTTCTACATGCATAGCTACCTTTTCTGGGTTGTCTCTGTACCTCCAAACCAAGTTTTTCCACAGCTGTAGTTCTCTGAGGGAGAACGGTCTCTTTATATCACTCCCTGATTTCCCACAGCCTGTCTCAGAGGTACCTCCAATACAGGCCCTTCCCTTCCCCCTTCATCTGCCTTCAATCTCATGCATTTGGTGATTGGACTGGCCGGTCCTGTGGCCTCTTGGGCCACCTTTACCCTTCTGCTACCACCCTCCTTGTGGGAACCATCTGTATCAGAATCATTCCATTTGCTTTTAATCAGCCCTTTTCTCCTCCATCTCTTCTCTACTGCCATCGCAGCCGAAATCAGTAGTTGCTTTAATATTTGGGCTTTTGTTTATATGGATGACTTCCTCCTCTGTCACCCAAACTCTCGTTACCTTAACACAGTTAGCCACGCTGTGTGCCATTTTTTGGAAACAGTAGGAGTGACTGTTAATGTGGACAAAACAACACCATCACCAACAAGAGATCTTCGCTTCCTGGGGTACAGAGTCATCAAAGATCATCTGGAGATTCCTGAGACTACGTGGGACCAATTAAGGACTGTAATTAAGAACATTCGGGTGGGAAAACAATATGATTACAAAATACTGCAAAGATTTGTGGGTCACTTGAATTGGGTGTTGCCTTTTACTAGGGAATGTGTAGAAATGTTTAAACTTATGTATCAAAGCATCACAGAGAAAAACAATTTTGTGTTTAGCAAAACTTACAAAAAGCTACTGTATAAGCTTACAATGGGGGTTTGTAGGCTGGCACCGAACCCCAAAGAAAGTAGGCCTATACCTCGAGTAGCTACAGATGCCACCTTGACACATGTCATTGGTATTAGAGGCTGTCGCAGCCGAAGGCTGGTCAGACATTGCTTTGCTCTTAATCACAGCGCTAGCAGCATGGCAGAGCAGGAATTGCAATTAGCTCCCTCCGTCCCCAGCTCTGGAAGAGCCATCTGGGTCAGAGTTGTCCCGCCCGCCTTGAGTCGGGGTGGCCTCGCCCCTAACTCTGACACTTGCAGCACGGCAGAGCGGGGGCCGCGGTTGGCACCCCTGTCCCCAGCTTCAGAGGAGCCGGGGCTGGTGCAGCCGGTCTCCATTTCCGCCCTTGTTTTTGCCTGTGCGGTGGTTGGCGGGTGGTAACAAGCCCGCCCCCGCTCCACCCCTGTCTCCACCCACAGGGTGGGCAGGGGGGCGGAGGCAACCCTGCCTCCGCTTCCATGCTTGGGGCGGCCGGGGAAGGGTGAGGAGGAGGGGGCAGTGGCAGCGGACTGTGGCCAGCCGCCTCCAGTTTCAAAGCAGCTGCCATCTGCCGCGGCAGCAAGGGTGGTGGCGGCCACAGCGGCTGCACACCACTGTCCCCCACCCCCAGCCGCACGGGCAGCACTGGCGGCAGCACAGGGGGAGGTCCTCCCCCCATGCAAAGGAGGTGCCACCATTCCCTCGTCTGCCGTGTCTGTTTCCTCAGTCCCGACTGGATCAGCCTGCGGCTGTTTCGCCTTATCTCTCTCCTTTTTCCTCCCTCACAAAACCATCTCCAAACAGCTTTTCTCTACTTTGTATGCCTTTTCCCTTTTAAAGAAATATAGTAAAGAGTTCCGCATATTTCAACTCATCAAATCTGCGCAGGGACCGGAGTTCCACTAATGGCTCTGTGACCAACTCCGTCTCTAAACTACCAAAGCAAAGCCACCTTCCCTGTTCTCCAAATTTTAAAGTCAGGCAGACCTGCATCAAAAGTCTCATCTGCTTTTGCATATCAAAGGGGGTTCTACTTCCCATTAGATAACGCCAGTGTTTTAATATCAAATCTAACAGGGAATCGTGGGCTATCTGTACATTCTCATCAGAGGAGACGCGACCCATGTTTATTCATGAACAGGAAAACCCTGTCAGAGAAGAGGTGTTAGCCTTGGAATTCAACCTGCAATCCCACACCGGAATTCCTACTCCCTAGGCAATTCATCTAGCTTACAAGCCACAACACGTAGTCAAAACTATGAGCAAACAGCTAACTACAGAAAGCAGAAGTGCATGCGCACAAAAAACCTTCCCCTGCCAGGGTGCAAACCCCTGGCCTCCCAACTTCCCAACCAGCCCTTTAAGGCTCTGAGCCACACTGCGGCTGCACTCTTGTGGCCTCCAGGCTCTGTCGATTCAACAGAGGACGTCCCCTCCTCTCCACAATTCTGTGGGGAGGGGGGAGGGGGTTGTTTAAATTTCCCCCCTTTTATGGCCTCCTTGGCCACTCTCCTGCCTTATCCTTCCTGGAGATCTCCCCTACCTGATGCTAGCACAATGCCATTCCCTTTTTAACTCACCTCCCTTCTGTGCTTCTGTGCTGAGTCCTAGAGCCTGATCACAGTTACCAACTGCCGCCTCAGCCCTCGTAATATGCCGGCAAAGGGGCAAAGCGAAGATGTTCCTCAGTCCAAAACTGCAAATTTCAAGGTCTGTGGTGTCCCGGCGGAGTCGCCAAGCAACTGATGCCTTTTCCTGGTCTTAAAATTAAGAGCCAGACACGGTTAAAGGAAAAAGGGGTTTTTACCTTGGTATTTAATTAAGGATACGTAAGGTGTGCCACTTCACCAAGGTGGAATGCGCCGAAATGCACACATATGATAAATCATGTATACGATTTACAGACCTTGCAAATTAGCTTATCAAAGACTCCCCAATGAGAGACTTGAATGATTAGGGTGATATCGCCCCATTCTGAGGAATTCCCCCCTGGATGGGCCTAATCTTAGTTTACAGGATGTGTTCTAGAGAGGACCTTGGTTTCTCAGGATAGTCTCAGTCTGGCCTCCAGCTGCAAGGTCTCTAGGATGTTTGGTCTCCTGGCTTAAC
Source organism: Machaerirhynchus nigripectus (assembly GCA_013397975.1). Taxonomy (NCBI): domain Eukaryota; kingdom Metazoa; phylum Chordata; class Aves; order Passeriformes; family Dicruridae; genus Machaerirhynchus; species Machaerirhynchus nigripectus. The sequence goes on along the minus strand of VZRQ01003871.1, from coordinate 223,097 downwards.
AGGCTATTAGGACTATGCTAAGTTATTGGACTTAAAGAATTACATGTATGCATGCTAAAAGCACTGAGGATACATAAAAGCTATATAAAAGGTATATAAAAGAAAAGGCAAAAAATCATCATGGAATCAGTGTCACTTGCTATTTATAAAGGCACGTATTATTCCATCATTCAATTTGTTACTGAAAAATTTGATCAGAACTGAATGTACAGTTGGGTATCCTTTGAGGTTCTGCTCCAAAAAAAATCCACTTTGATAGTGGACTAGACTTCATTTTTTGAAATAGCTGTGCAATCACCTCATAGTGTATTATGTGGAAACAATGTCTAAAGACTTACTAAAGTCAAATTATTTAATTGCTGATATTTTCTTTGTCCACTAAATCAGTTACTCTGATTTCTGTTTACTAGATCAGTTACTCTGTCAGAAGAAAGGAGAATACTTTTATGTAATATGTTCTTGACAAACAAATTCCGGCTGTTTCTTGTTGTCTTTTCCTCTAGTGCTCATAAACTGATTAATTTCAAGGTAGTGGTGTGAGCAAATGCAAAATTGCAAATTGGCTTGAGATTAAAATAAAAATAAATCCAAGTGGCTTTTTTTTTATTTCCCAGAATGAATGAAATACAGGAAGATAAACATGAAAGATGAAAATTTCATTTGATTTTCAAAGTTCTTTCATTTCAAGATTCAGGATGGAAACCTTAACACTGCAAAATGAAATTTCAGTCTATGTTAATGAAATGAAACTTAGTCATGTGATTAAATTAAATAATATACATCTAACAGATTAAAAATTCCAGAGGTGCATGCATCTAACAGTTTTCCTGCAAAATTTAGCCTCACATGCCATAGCTCATGGGGAGAATGTGGTCATTTCAAAGACTGGAATAAAATCCCTTTACTTTAGAAATCACCTTCTGAAATTCTTGACGTTTATCTATAAATTGAAACCCCACTAAATCCTACAGTTCTCATTTGGTTTCTGTTAACTTTTGTCTATGATATCAGAATACAAAAACTCTCTGCAAAATATTATTATAGAAAAGATTAAATGTTTTTATTGGTGTCTGCATTGCTATTTCCTCTGCTGCTAAAAAACGTTTGTTTTTCTCCCTAGACTATTATCTTTTAAATTATTTTTTCTGCATTAGCTATTTAAACTATTTCAATGACAAATCAGTGTCAAAGCCAATGAAAACAGTGCTATCTCGTTGAAAATTATAATTTGTACATTATATCAATTTTCAGTTGAAAGTTATTGCTCTCTAAATTGAATAGCATGTACTTTGACTCATACAGAATAAAAGTAAATAAAGGTGATCACATCAGATTTCAATCAAATGATGCTGTACTTCTACTAGTTGAAGTAGAAACTTGGGTTGATATTCTTAGGTAAACCTCAGATACACATTGCAGGTACAAATACCTTTTGAGATGGGACTGGATGACCGCTACAAAGACTGCAGGAGAGGAGAGGCTAAGAGCTGGCAAAAGACAGGTGAATAAAAGCATCATGCTGCCAGCATGTATCCACATAAAACTCACTTTGCCAGCATAATTAGATGTAATTCTGCAGATGAGCTTTCCTTGTGTATGAAAGGCCTTAATTAACAGGCTGAACTAAACAATCTTGATTTGAAAAGATATTCAGAGAGCAGATGAACATGCAATTGCATATTCTCATCTTGTTACCACTCTTCTACTTGTCCAAGTGCAAAATAATAAAAACAGTAGAGCGTATCTCCATGAGATGTGATTTCATACTGTCTAACTGATCTGTGGCTCCTGTGTGCTGAGCTTCACTGGTTTGCTGAATAAAGCAAACAGGATTTCCATAATTAGAGACAAAGTTCATTCTGTGGGAAAAGCTTCATGCAAATTGCTAGTAATTAAATTGTTCAGATATGAGGCATTCTTTTAACCTTCCCCCTCAAATGTCCTGTAAAAACCTGCTTTGGTTTGAAGTCTGCAGGAAACCAGCAAAACTGTGTGTACATTGAAAAATGGAATAATATGGACATTATTAATGCTTCTTCATTAAACTCTCTAAAAACATTTTGGAACATGAGTCCTTCCATGCAGATGGCTTTTATTATTACTGTCACTTTTGTTCTTTCTCTTTTATTGTAGAATGTTTTACCTCACAAGTATTTTGCTTTACTTTAAAAATAGGTTCTGTGGAAGGGATCTTCTGTGTTAGAACCTGGGGTCCTTTGCGTGGCTCATGTGATATTGCTGGAATACTAATAACAGTAGCACTTTTTTTCCCGAGATCTAGTTCTGTAATTATCGAATATGCAGAAGGAAGACAGACAGCTGGTTTCATGATCACAGATGTTCATTTTCCACAAAATGTTAAGCTCTGAAAGGAGTGACATGGGCAAATTTGAGGCAATATCTATTCCTAGAGGAGCCTGTTCTAAAACTAAATAGCTCTTGTAACACATGCCCCTTTTGTTTTTGTTTTCCAAGAATGTTTTTACAGGGATTGTTTACGAGGAATATATTGACACACTTAAATGGAAGTCACACTGCTCTGTCAGCCTGAATCTGAGAGACAGCACTAGGTGTACGCTGGTTTTCTAATAGGAAATCTCCTGACTTCTATAAATAGACATGTTTCAGTTCTGATTGTTCTGTACTGAAATAACTGGCTAGAGGTTTAATTACTCTGAACAGAAAACACAAGTAATGGCAGGCATTCAAGCTCTCCTGAACTGTTCTACTTCCTGGGCACTGGCTCAGAAGCACACCAGATCTGAGGGCACATTTTCCTTTTCTGCTTTTAGGTACATTCATATTGATCACTCTGATGTATCCTAAAGGCAAATGCACAGTGCAGCATATCCTCTGGAGTCAGGGATCAAATTCTTCCCAGGGCAGGATGTGTCAGAGTAAGCAAGGGAAGGAAATGAACTGCTTCTGAGAAATGGAGTTCCCTCCAGCTCCCTTTCAATTTGCACACAACTAGGCGTTGTGATTTATATGTAATTACAATGATTTATTCAAAGGTGTTTACTAGTCAGAAGCATAAAATCTTGCTTATCTGATAATTACATAGCTGGTGAGGTCATTGAGTAGGTTGTTAGCGCTGCCAAACTTTTGCACTAAAATGAGGTATTTGCTTGTACATTTCTTTAATGCTTCGTTTGTTTGCTATCTGTGACATTTTTATCTACCTGCAGGGGTTTTTTTGTTGTTTCTTTCAGAAAAAAGCATGTAGTGAATCTGTCTTGCCTAAATTTCATATACCCTAATTACTTTTATATCATAGTACTGGTTCTCATAATGTGAAATTGCAGAACTTGTTACAGTAATAAATGCAGTGTAACTGAAAATCGATCTCTTCAGCTTTGTCGCACTGCTTATAAACATAAAAAAGTGATAGTTACTTTCATAGTCCAGGATCCGTTCTAAACAATCAGTTCATTACTGTACTTAATGTAAATTGAGTGTTAAATCTCCGTAAGTGGAATCTTTACCCTGCTTGACATTTGTAATCATGATTGGGATAGGAAAAAAATACATTCTGGAGAAAGAAAGAAAGGAAATAAATAATATAAATACCTCTGTGGGCCATCGGTGGGACCAAATTAAGGGGGTGATCTAATAAAAGTAAGAATGTATCACAGATGGATAGCACAGAATGGAATAAAGTACATGTAATCTTCCCAGCCTTGGGAAAAAGAACCAACCAGTCTCTGAAACAGCTATTCTGCAGGGAGTTTTAAGACCTGATTCTGTACCCTGCCTTGGATGCTGTACAGCTTCTCTGACTGCCCCTTCTGTGTGGAAGTTCATTATTACTGATTGCCTTCCTGTCAATGAGATGATGTACCCTTTATTGAATATATTAATGGTGTACTCAACAGACGTAATAATTCCGTTGTGAGCTGCCACTATCTCTAACTGGTCCAGATAACAAAGGCTGTATACAGAAGAAAACAGATGACCACGTGAGGAAGCTGACCAAGGTTATTTGAAGCAACACTGGCATTTCTGCACCACATCACATGCTGAGATATGGGCAGCTTAAAGACCTGTTTGTATCTTCAGGTCAGCTTTGCCCCAGGAAGGAAGCATCACATTAGCTCAGAAGCTAGCAATCTAATTCCCACTTGTACACCAGTTCTAGATGTGGAAGTCTGGTGTCTAATATTTAGGAATCCACTACACCAAACTTCCTGCTGTTTGCAATAGCATGACCAGTAATACTTCCTGTAAAATTGCTTCTCATTAAAGAAACACCTCAGAAGATCACCTCAGAAGATCATAACTGCATGTACTGGATACGTGTTATAAACGTGCATGTTGAGGAGTTAAAAAAAAAAAAAGAACAACTTAAGGCAGCATCATGTTAGCGAACTTTGATTTTCTGAATGTTAAACAGGTCAAACATCAAGGTTTGGACATCATTAGGCAGGCATGACAGGAAATGCCAACTGTGAAACACCTAAATATAGTTCCAAAGCTTGAACTGTGATAGCAAATATGCCTTTTATCATTCTGCTACCTGTAGCTGCTCAAGTAATCAGCTCTGCAACAGTTTGCTGTTCTTCTGGATTTTTCTCTAAGTACTTTCTATGCAAATAAGAATTGCATGATATGTTTTTTCTCAAAGTGCTTCTTTTCTTTCTGGATAGGTGGTATGAACCCTTGGGATCTTTTGATCTGCTTGTCTTCCAGAAAAAATGGTGGTACTGGCTGCTTTCAAACAGAAGATCTGCGTAATCTAGAGCTTTTCCAGAAGGTATGAGATTATTGTGTTATCCTTTGTGGGAATGGAAGGACAGGCTAGCCCAGATTTTTCAGCCCTCACTCATAAAAAGAAAAGTATCTAATGTTTATTCTATACTGCAGCAGCATGGTTTAGCAGCAAGGAAGCATTTTCATGTTTTCTATTTACTGAGAAATACTTGTCAGGTACCAACATTTCATTCTTCTTTCTATCACACCCAGTTATGAAAAGCAGTTTCTCATTTGAACATAGTCTGTTAGTTTGGATGTAAGTATTTCAGTGTAAATACTGAAAATTATTACAAATCAGTGTCAAGCCCCCCTTTTCTCTTCTTCAGCTTGAACTTTCGCATTCTTGGCCACCCTCAACCAGCATGTCTGGCTGAAAAAGTGTCTGTAAGGGAAATTTAAGCAGTGTACCCCATTGGAAAAGAGAATTTAGAAATGGTGGGAAACAATTAGAAAGTGCATGCCATATTTCAGAATAAGAGTATAGCCGGAAGATAGAGATGGATGAATTTAGGCTTCACATCTTATATCACTACTGAGCTTCACCTAATGTAATTCCTCCTTTGTAAGCATAATTTAGGCACTTCTCCAAACAGTGACAGTGCTCCTACGATCGATAATGTGTAATCTGGACCAGGGCCTTCAAGGAAGTTCCTTGCTCTGGCACTTCAACCTGCTTACTCATGGTCCAAAGTATCAGTAATGCCAATTATCTTGGTATTTTCAGGATTGCATTTTGGTTTTTTTTCACTTGAACATGTTATGGGCACAGTTTAGGTTACTTAGATATGTAATGTCTATGTAAACACCTGACCTGTTGATAAAAATATGTAAGTGGTATAAACTGAAGTCTTTGATAAGATTTGACCAAGCTACAGGTACAGTTTGACTTGTATTTCAATTAAAATAGCACAGATAATAATGGCAAGACTCTAAATTATAGACTCCAGCTTGAGGGTCTGAGAGAAATGGAGCTGCTTTTAAGGTCCCTCTGGTGATACAAAAGCCCACTGGTGTCCCCAGAAGTCAGCGCTAGGAGCATCCACACTGGGGTTCCCTGGGACAGGATGCCATATGTGCATTCAAAGTGAAATTTTTATGGCAGTTATAGTTTGCTAGAAATACACATGCTTTGAGTATGCTCAGATGATAAAACATCCCAGACTTCTGCAAACTGCTTTTGCTCATTCTGCCTGTATTACCATATCTGAGCCTCTAATGCTGTGCAATATAATAATCCTTGCAGCATGCTGCAATGTCCAGATGTGTCCCACGTCAGTAACTGAGGCACAAGGTGATCAAAGGAATTGCCCACGTTCTCTCAGGAAGTCTGCAGCAGAGCAGGGGCTTAAACCAGATGGCCCATTACTCCGGAGAACTTTAAATATTGAATTAACATTACTTGCTGCTGGCATGTCCATACCACAGCGCAACACAGTGTTTTGCTGCAGAGCCTGCCTGTGATTTAACTACATTAGCTTACTACTGATCCCAAGTACAGCAATTCAAGAAGTATAGGGTATTTCCATGCAGGGAGAGACAGTGGCTGGTAAATGGACAGGACAGAGAAGCTGCAGAGACTGAAAAGGGGACAGGGAATGGATCAACACTCAGTAGCAAGAAGGGAGATATAGGCCTAAAATTTTGGTTTGTTATGGACATGGAGGAAGAGACCACACCCTAACTTCATTATCCGCACATTGCAGGGAGGGTAAAGTTGTCATTTCCTCTCGACACTGATGGGAGTTTTGCACAGGAGGTGTCTCTGATAAATTAAACACAAACCCATTGAAAGTGTTTTCCTTTGAAGAAAAAAGAACATTTTTTTGAATGAAATCATTAAAGCTTCTCTTTTTACGTACAGGTAAACCTGCTTCCAGAAATCCAGCATTTTCTTTGCAGAAAAGAGGGATTATGCCAGATAACAAAAGCCTTTTCAGGTAATCTGACCTCTTGAAATCTGCATATGTGATGATGTTCTTTTAACAGTTATCACAGGAAGTTTCTGTAATGAGATTGTCAAGCTTACAATTCCATTTTCTTTTTAGTCATGAATGCATAGAGGGGAAAAATGAAAGATTGATAATCCATTTTAGACACACTTAAATATAGATTGCAATTATACAATATCTTTCCAGGTAAAGATATTGCATTGTTTAGCTGTTGCATATTGCAGAAATAATTTGGCTGTAAGTGCCTTATTTTTGGACTGTTTTGTGTTAATACAGTGTATTGGTGTTTACACTTCTGTGCCCTGGGTTTGGTGTAATATGTTTGTACAGCTTTACAAAAATGTTTGTAAACCTAAGAATATCAACCCAAGTGGCATGGAGAAGGAGTAGGAGTCAGAGTTTGGTTTCCATCCAGACATAATTTACTGATAAAAAGCCTTTTTGTATTAAGATCATCAACCAGAGAAGTTTAAAGGTTATGGGCGAGTTTCCAAAGAATTCTAATTTACCATGGGTAAAATTCAGCTTTGAATAGAAACGGGAAAAAAAACTGTTGTACACTGTATTAGGTCTATTTAAACTTCCCTCTCTTTTCACCTTTCTAATATAAATTCTAAATCTAACACAAAAGGAAAGGATTAATTACATCTTATTTAACCATTTACGAGTTAGGTATCTTCTAAAAGCAGTATTCTAATCTTCCATTTAAGTCAGTGCAGAGAAAGACATACCTACAAATGCTCTTTCTTTTTATCCTAAAATATATATTTAAAATAGGTGTGTTGAATTAGTCTCTGCAGGTACTTGCTACCCAATTACGTCTCACCACTGCCTAGAGAAATTGGTGGGTCCTACTGATGTTGTAACAGATTGCATTTAAAAAACATTGGTTTGCCCTGCTTCTTGAAGAAAGGCCAATTGCAGTGGTTTTAGTATTTTACTACCATAAAACACAAGAGCCACTTAATAAACACAGAGCTTTATCTTTAAAACATGCGTGTTTTCACTGCCGTCCATAAACATGGCACAAGCCACTTTGTATACAACACTTCTATTAAGCTGCTCAGTGTTTTCTCCTGTACTGGATTTGCATGGCAAGCTTTTGGTAGTGGGAGGCCGCAGGAGTGGCTTTTGAGAGAAGCTGCCAGAAGCTTCCCGTGAGTCCAGCAGGGCCAATGCCAGCCAGCTCCAAGATGGATTTGCTGCGGGGCAAGGCCGAGCCCATCACCAGTGGTGGTAGCACCTCTGGGATAACTTTAAGAAGGGAAATAAAACCATTGCACAGTAGCAGCTGGAGAGATTAGTGAAGAAGGAGGGAGAGGAGGTCCTCCAGGCACCAGAGCAGAGATTCCCCTGCAGCCCGTGGTGCAGCCCATGGTGTGACAGCTGTGCCCCTGCGGCCCATGGAAGTACATGGTGGAGCAGAGATCCACCTGCAACCCAGTGCCAGGAGAGGTGGATGCCTGAAGGAAGCTGTGACCCTGTGGGAGGGCTCCTGACAGGACCTGGGGAGAGAGGAGCCCATGCTCGAGCAGTCTGTTCCTGAAGGACTGCACCCCGTGGGAGGGACTCATGCTGGAGCAGTTAATGAAGAACTGCAGTCTGTGGGAAGGACTGTCTTTGGAGAAATTCACAGAGGGCTGTCTCCTGGGGGAAGGGACTCCATGCTGGAGTGTGAGGAGTCCTCCCCCTGAGGAGAAAGGAGCTGCAGAGGCAATGTGTGATGAACTGACCACAGCTCCCATTCCCCTCTCCTTGCATCACTGCAGGGAGGAAGTAGTGAATCAGGAGTCAAATTGAGCCTGGGAAGAAGGGAGGGCTGGAGGGAAAGTGTTTAAGATTTGGTTTTATTTCTTATTATTGTACTCTGATTTAATTTTTAATAAATTCAGTTAATATCTACACAATTTTTGCCCATGATGGTAATTAATGAGTGATCTCTCCCTGTCTTTATCCTGACTCACAAGCATTTCATGACAGTTTCTCTTACCTGTCCAGCTGAGTGATAGAGAGGCTTTGGTGGGCACCTGGCATATAACCAGGGTCAACCCACCACATCTTGTCTTCAGGGAAGGGCCATTTGTAAGCATCTTATTCCTTACTTATATTTTTAGTGCTTTCTGGCAAAGAGAAAAGGCCTTGTGACTGATGTTGAAATCCTATTGAAATTGAGGTAATACATGTGCTTTGCAGCAGGGCTCTGAATCTTTCCCACACAGCAAAGGAGGATTATTCTGGCACACCGCTGAAGAAAAAGGCCCACCCCTCATGTTTCTGTTACCAATAAGAAAGGTTTTGAACCTGAAGTAGCTGAAGTATTTTAAAGTAAAAATAAAAAAAATCCGTCTCTTAAATCTAGGTATCTCCACATCAGCATGTGGCGTGGGGCTGACATAGCTATTTCAACACAAGGTTCTCATGATTAGATCTTAAGATTCCATGGAGAGTCCAGCATGCCCATTAGAATGGGCAGATTTGGCACAGGACCCATGTCCTTTTGGTCCAGCAGCTAGAGGTTCACAGGGATATCCTGTGGTATCCTAGATGGCAATAGATGTCTACTTGTGGATACTGAATTTAACACTTGTTATTTAGAGTGAGCAAGCCCAAAGGAGCGTTTATTTTCAGCATAATTCAGGGTCAGCTGAATTGCACCACACTGACTGTGTAGACTACACTGATGTACACTGACAGGAATGGGAACTTAGACTGTGGTACACAGTGGGGTCATCTCTGTATAGACCAGACCTCAAAGTGTTTCAACCCATGAATTAATCCCATTGATATCACTGGGTATGTGACATGTAATTTAGAATGAGTGGAACTCATCCATAAAAGGTGAAATTAGATGCAGAAGGGTAAATAATTTGATTCCAGATTCAGTGGACAAAATGGCATAAGTTATAGCAAACTAGTCTAGAACTGAGACTTCAGATGCTTCTCCTTCCATTCATCTGATAAAGCCAGCTCTTCCCACTTTCTTTTGATTTCATTCTCCAATAGATCTCTCTTTCCAACAACAGCAGAGTTGCCAATTAGCAGGATTTTTTCAATCCTTAATTTTAAAATTATTCACAGAAAAAACAGTTCTCAGTGTTTCCTCCACAGAACAATTTGTTTCCTTTCAAATCAGTCTATGTACTTTCACTCTTGTGTGTTTGAGTCAACAGGGTTTCTCTGCAATTCCTGTTAAAGAGGGTCGGTTGGTTTGTTATTACTGTCATTTAGTCAGCCTCCAAGGAGCCAAGTAATTTCCTGTAAAAGTAAAAACACAAAGAATTATGTTTTCTAATTAAAGACATAGTAAGTTGTAGAAAGAAACACCAGGCAGCAAGGCTGAGAAAATGGGATTACTGGATTTACTGTGGCTATGACAGTATTGATCTTGATTAGAGGTGGTAAAGGGGTTTGGGGTTTTTTTAATGTTATTTTATTTGTTGTTGTGCAATTCTTAAACTGCTAGGCTTTGTATTTAAGACAGCATGCCCATTCTCATATGCCTGTTGTATAGGAAAGAAAACTATTTATACAAAATATGGGCCAGTCCCTCCTGGAACCTACTCCCAGCAAAGAGATGGAGAGGACTAAGGTTCACAATGTGAGCAGAGTTGCCCAGCTTTTGTATAGGGCACAGGAAAGGCATCCTGATGTATGCACAACAAATACTATATTTGACAGGTTTTGCCTGGGAAAGTAGTGGAACTACTTACAGCATTGCCTCCCTAATTTCCTGTTCCCTAAGGAATCCAAACTAGTCTGCCTTTCCGTGTAACCATTTGTCTCACTTCATCACTTCCAGAGCCAAGCCTGTGCTATGCATAGCTGTTTTCTGTACCCATGCAGCTCACTGATTTTTTTTAAGTAATTCTTTTGCTGTATGCCTTCCTTCTGTGTTTCTGTTTATTGGTGCCACTAGTGCAGAGACTTTATGAGTGTCTGCCAGCCTTGTGTGCTCCCGTGATCTCCTGCTGGGCTGGCCAGCAGCATTAATCACACAGGTCTTGGGACAGGCATGAGCTTAATGAAACTGTTACGGAGGGAGAGCCAAGATAGTCCAGCTGTGTGACTGTGCTCCCACTCTGTGCTATGTTTATTGTCTGGTGCTAACCCCGTGCTAGCTTTCTTCTCCTGCTGCCTATCCCCAGTGTCCTTGCGTTACTGTGCAGTCAACATGAAAGGTTATGACCTGAGGGTAGGATGCAAGACTCAGTGGAGCCACCTGTGGAAGACAGAAATTACAGATCAAATTTATTTTCTGTTGTAACAATTCAATATCTCTGAGACAGAGATTTGATCTTTTTATAGGGGGATGCATTTCTTTTGTCAGCTGGCCTTTATAAATATTTGCACAGCAGTTTTGATCAGGTTTGTGCCTATTGCCTTTCTGCTACTGAAGTTACTAAGAGCCTCAAAAGTGGCCAATAAAACCAGTGTCTGATTTTTTCCAGTTAATTTGATTATAAACTATGTGGGGCAGGAATTTTATTGGTTTTACAACAGTGTCAAATCTCAGCTAGGATAAGAACAGCAACATAACAGCAAATGTTAGTATTTTGAAAAGAAGTAAAGGAGCTAAATTAATTTAAATTACTTGGCCTATACTCTTCCATATTCTACCCTGTCACTAGTGCAGAACTGTGGCTCTAATCATGCAACAGTCAGCCAGCACTTTCACTGGGTTGCTTTTTCCAAAGTTTTATAGCTTATCTGTGTAATTAAGTTCTAGTATGAAGGGTGCACACAAAAGAAGCAGCCCTTCTGAAAAATACTGGAAAAAAAACCCACATCTCTAACTTTTTACTCTTAGGATGCTTTAGGAATGAAGACACAAACACTGTACTTAATACTTTAAGTACTGTTTTTCATGCCAACATGCCAAAACAGAGAGTAAAAAACATGGTAAGTGATTAATCTAAACTGAAGCCGTATTTGCTTGTGTTTCTAAAAGGAAAAATAAACGTCATACAAATGATGCACTGTCATATTTTTTTCTTTTTAACTCTGAAACTTCACAATGAATTTCAGTGCATTTCAACCAACAGCATAAATTAATTTACCTCTAGGTCTGTTTTACTATAAAATTGTTTGGGTTTTAATACTAAACCTATTTAGGATAGTTTAAACTTCCAGAAATGAGAAGCAGTTTGACATTTCTCCATTCTAAATATCCAAGGTGTGTTGCTTTGGGATTAAGTGTATTACAGAGGGTGGGACCACTGCATTTTTTTAATGTGAAAACCTTTTAAGGACAGCTGAATCAGTAGTCAGCAGTGGGTGGGATATTGGACTTGCTGCAATGTTGACATCACAAATAAAGCTTGTAACGCATATCAAGACCATCAAATATTAAGTCTCAAGCAAGAAACCATATTCCAGTGAAATCAATGGAAATTTTTCCAGGACTTCACTGGAGGCCAGGATTGCCCCTAGTTTTTCTAGTTTCCTTCAAATATTCATCATCTACTTTGAGTTTCACAGCCACACTTTTCTAAATGCATAGGTTATAAAACTGAGTGCTAAAGGTTCTCTCTTTTTCTTTAGCAACCTCAGGGCATAATGTGTAAGCCATAGTGCATTACTAATCTTTGTTTCAGGGTCTTTTCATCCAAAAGTCAAGTGGGTAACAGGAGGTGATTAAATGGGATAGCTCTACTTTCTGTGACAAGTCTCAAGGCATGTAGTGGAAGTAGTTCAAATGAAATCATCCATCCTCCAAAATCAACACTGAAAAATGGAAAAAAATTGCACTTTAAATGCTCATTGCTTTCACAGTTATGCAGCTTAGAGCAGGTTGCTATACCTGACTGAGCCAACGGTTACTAGGCTTTATTTTGATAAAAATTCCTTGTCCTGGAGGACTCAGAAGTCTGCCTAAGAATCTATGAAAGTTTTGTAGGCATCTCCTGATGTGAAGCAATCTTTGCAGCTGTTAAACACACCTTTCCAACCTACAGAGGCTGGAAAATTGCCCAGCTGTAAATTCTAGAAGAGGACCAGGTTGTAGCAATACAGGTTGCCTGGTCTGTATCTCAAGTGAGCTCTTTGTGCTCCAGCAACCCACACCAGTAAGGAAGACGGATGATCCCAAAACAGGATGCAATATGGAGTTCTTCTCACTCACTTAGGTGCTCTGTCAGAACACAAACCTGCAAGGCTGACAGAGAGGACCTGTTATCAGTAGTTCCTGAATATTGTACTGTAGAAAATGCTGATAAATGACATGAGGTGCCTGTGATTCTCTTTTTTTTTTTTTTTTTCATGTGAGAGAATCCAGGCTCCTGCTAGAAACAGACTACCACTATGAAAATATAGGAAGATGTTCATAAGGCTTCAATGCAGATGGAAAGGCTGCTGTATAGTTTCAGCATTAATGTTTTAAAGTAATGTTTTTCCTGCTAAAAAGAAAAGCAATCGGATGAAGACCTGGCAAGTACAAATGTGCTGAGCTTACAATTTCATTTTATGAAAGGAATTAACAATGTGCTTCGCTTGGAACAAAGCACAGCACTTCAGTAACATTTCATTCCGTCTCTAGCTTTGTGCTTCATTAAACAACCAGGAGCTCCCAAGGTGACTCAGTCACTCTTGAAATGTTTGTAACAGATCTGACAGTTGATGGCCACTTTAGAATCTAAATGGCCTTTTTCCCACAGACAATAGTCTTAACTGTTCCTTGCTCCATGTTTGAAGTGTGTAAAATATAGTCTATTTGATCTTGTACAAAATAAAAAATTAACTAACAAACCCATGTCATAACCTTCCTTGTAACATCAAAGGGTACTATAGAAGGAAAGATAAAGAAGAGGACACATTCTCATTCATCTTATGTTTCCTTTTCTTTCAACCAAATGTTACTTAGTTCAACCAGTAGGGTATTCTCCTGCTGAATTCCTTGCCTTTGCAGATCACCAGATGTTCGTGTTAACCTAAGCATTGCATTTACCACCAGTCCAGGTGGCCGCAGCCTGGCTTTGCTCCAGGAATTCTTAATTTGTCCAAATGTATTTCTAGCTGTTGGTAAACCTTCTTCCTCAGCCACACGTTGTAACTCTTAAATCAGCTAATCTGTATTGTGTATGTTTTGAATCTCATGTTACACTTAAGAACTCTGAGCCAGAACCAAGTAAATAACTTGTGAGCCGGAGATGGGGGAGAAGGAGCAAGAAGTCATAGCTGTGTAAAACACTTGAAAGGCCTCATTAGATGTCAGTGAGGCTGCTGCATTAGGTATCAGTTTTCACTGTCAACTGGTCTTGTTTGACTGTTGTACTTTGAGAAACTGCAGCTGACAGAACAGTATCTGCCACCAGGTCGTGTGACAAAGAGGTGCTTAATTTTTTTGATCTAGAAGTGTTGACTTGCTTTGGTGGATTTTATTCCTCCTCTTCACCTGAGCCACACAGCTGTTTTTATGTCTCAGGTCTGTGTTCTACCTGTTGCTGTGGTTAATGTGTGAATTCAGGTGAGAACACGTAGTGGCCTCCTTACTCATCAGCATGGCCTCACAGCAAACCCAAGGCAAAGGTAGTGTGTTGTTTATCGGTGTTTTCAATGGTACTGTTCCAGAGATGTCAGCATCAGAAACCTTCTTCAAGCCAGAATTTTAAGGAAATGGAGCTTTGTGGTTTTTTCAAAGTGAAAGTAGGTGTCCACCCATAGGTCTTTTGTTTTACACTGGAGCATCAAAAATGGCAGCAGCAAAAATTACTCGTGGCAAAGCCTGCAGCTGCTCCTCAGGAAAAACAGCACTTTGTGTAACATTTCCAATACTGCATTGTCACTTTAAAAAGAAAAATGATTTATTTTGGTTCAATTTTTTTCCTTTGATCTTTAGAGTCTGCTACAAAAATTACGACTTACAAATTACAAATATTAAAATTTGGATTTTTGAAAGAGGGGATGTAGTCTGGACATGCTATTAGGATGCTGGGACTCTTTCTAACTTGGTTTCTCAAGCTGCTTGACACATCAACCACTGAGCCTGCTTCACCTCTTCCACTATAAAATGTTGATGTTGTTTACGTACTTCAAGAGGACTGCTTAATTAACAACAGCTTGTAGAGTGATTTCAAGATGGAAAAACATAGCAATTACTGCAAACAGTAAAGGCACTGCAGGCTAATTTTCATTGATGATAAAGTTGATTAACAAATACACAGCTCCAATAAACACTGTTACTGCTTTTGAGTGCAGGAGCAGGTGAAGAGTTTCCATGAGAACTGAAGCAGCTGAGTGTGCTCAGTTCAGCACTACTGATGTCTCTTTATTATTATGATAATTGTGTTCATTGATTACTAGGAGTAGATTTACCAAAGTGAGGGACTGTCACTCCCTCTTAATTCTGCCTGATGAGGTACATGGTCTGTGTCATCTCAAAGGAGTAAGCACCTAGTGGCAGTCTCACTGCTTACAGCCCCCTTGTGATGGGCTCTCTCCCAGGAGGATGTCAACACAAATCCAAGAAAGGCATGTAAGGCACCATACAAACAGGATGCTCTATAGAATGAGGCATAATTTATGAGCATTGCCCTTTTTTAGTTTTCAATGCTAATCATCAGCACCCTGAAATTTGCTTAACCTTCTCTTCCTTAAGACATGTCAGTTGTTTTTTTTTGGGGGGGGGCGGTATTTTTGTTTGTTTGTTTTGTTTTGTTTTGTTTTTGTTTTGTGAGCGGTTTTGGTTTTGGTTGTTTTTTGGTTTTTGTTTTGTTTTGTTTTGTTTTGTTTTGTTTTGTTTTGTTTTAAGTTGAGGTGTTTTGCAATGACTTAGGGCAATACTAAGGATCTTCTACCCAGTAGTTTGAGAATTCCAGGACATTTCTGTTTTTCATCTGTCCCTGCCCATTTGTTTTACTTTGTTATATCCAGCTCCAGTAAATGGTCCACTGGGTAGTAATAAATGAATTAATGTCAAAGTAGTCTTTTTCCTTTCCCTGAAACAGCTAAAACTCTCATTTAAGAGGGATAAATACAGGTACACAAACCTCATCTCATTATTTTCAAACTCTTGTCTTGTGAGTTAATATGATACTGGTTACTTGTTGCTTTAACAACACAATTAGAAACATGTTTTTAAAAGGAAAAGACACATTGCTTTCTCTTAAGTAATGATCTGTACAGCCCTTCTCTGCCATGTTCTTATTTTCCATAAAATGTTTACTTTCTTTTAAATAGCTAAAGTGATGCAATAGGAGTAGCTACATGGGACCGTTGCTAATTGCCATGCTGAAATGCCATTGTCTATCTACAGGGTAGGAATTGCCGTAGTAAAATGCTCTTGTGTATTTACATCAAGTCAGATATGGAAAAAATACAACCTGATTTTGCAGATCTGGTTCCTGTGCATATTGAGAATCAAGTCTGCTAAATAAATGACTTAATGGGAGTTTACTGGCTTACTCCTGTTATCACTACACAGTCAGGTAGGCAGAGCAGCCTGCCTGTACTCTTGCTGTACCATCAAAACCAGGTAGTCACTTACAAAGTTCAATCAGTTATAATGCATAACACAACAGAAAGATATCAGTGTGAATATAACTTGAGCATGATGTGCTCTAGTAAACAGCTGACTGGTTTTGGTTATTACAGCCTTTAATCCTGCTAAATGTTTCATGTAAGGCAGAGGATCAGATTAATTCTAGATCCCAGTTGAGACTGGAAGGCTGAACCGAGCTGATCTAATGAACAGCCAATAAATACAGACAATCACAATGTCATTTTAATAGGATCTCTGGGAAAATGAATAGTTTTTTCCTTAAATACCTGTTCACAGCTCATCAACAGGAGCACAACTTCAGTTTTATTTTTCATTTTATGTACCAAAGTTGAGAGTGCATGCTTTAAAAAAGAAGCTCTACAAATAAATTCATAACATAGCACAATGCAGTATGTCATTAAAAAGAAAACTAATAAAGTTTGGGAATAATGTAAACAGCTTGATTTTTCCTGACCATTACTTAAGAACTCGAAATGTGAGGTGTATTAGAGTTAATGAAAACTACCCTGCATGAAATAATGACACAACATAAGGGCTTTGTGCCTTTTTTACCAAGCACAGTAAAAGCAGAAAATACATGCCACCCCTTGACTGATCTCACATCACAATATTTTGATTACTATTAATAGTCACATGCCTCAATAATCTTGAGAACTGTGGTACATCAATCCTGCTCCCACTGTGTTTGGCGTCTGAACTAAGCCTCCCATAGGTTTCAGTACCTGCAAATTGTAGCCCTAAATGCTGAACATAGAAACAAAGATATGTGCTGATTTATTGAGCTATGTTATTACAGTGGCAAAGTCCCTTGGTCCTTAGTCAAATCAATTTCTTATCCCCAATAATTGTAATTAGTGCTCCACGAGAAATTAAGTTTTGGGATTCTATATTTAGAAATCAAGGACTGCAATTTTTAAGAAGGAAGAAGGAGATGCTTTTTGTATGCAATATTCTCACATTCACCTCTAATGCAGGAGTTGCAGCTAAGCGTTTCAGCCTGCAGCTTGCAGCTGGAAGGGGATGCTTGGTCGGGGTGAAACTCTCTGCTAGCAGATCCAAAAAGGTTTCTTGTCTCAGCGTTTATTATTTTACATTTTCATCTGATGTTGGTAGCTCCTCTCTGTCTATTGTGTTTTATACATTTTATCTGTAGCAGCGGGAGTCCACGCCTGCTTTCAATGCTCTGCTGACTTCCTTTCTCATCTCCTTGGTACTTTTTCAGACCTGCGGCTCCCACTTGTCACCCCAGACTGTTCTGGCCAGCCGGGACTGTCAAGGGCCAGCGCTGCAAGAAATGTGTCCCAGGGCAGCCCAACCCCTGAGCAGGCACGTGCCTCCCATCTGCAGCACTCGTGGAAGCAGAGCATGAGCACAAAGCTGTAAGTTAATGATAACCCACCCTCAGAAACGGCCAGTGCTTCAGCATGCAGTTATTTGGGAGTCAAGGATGCAGAATGCAGCAAAACAGAAGACCACAGCAGATGGAGCACTTGGATGTATTTCATCTCATACTTGCATAATGTTTGTTTCTGTATTAGCCAAGTTTGCACATTTTGAGTATAAACATCTAAGTCTTTATGCTGAGGCAGTGAAGCACCTAGACAGATAAATACAGACCCAGAGACATCCCTGAACCTTTAGGTCTCATGGTGGCTGAGTTGTTTCCTGCTCCTATCCCTGCTTTGCCCCTATCACAGACACATGTATGTAGTCCTTTTGCACAGAGATCCTCCCTTAAGTGAAGAACCAAGAAGTACTTGATAATTTGTCTGTTACCAGGTGCTGTTTCCTACATCACAGTATTTCATAAATTTTGTGTTCTAAGGACCTGCTATTCTGCAGAGTGGAGAAAAAGTTCTCTTTAAGATAGGTGTTATTAGACTTAACAGATAGCAAAAGTGAGGTCTGGAAAGGCCACACATTGCCAAAAATTACACAGAAATGGTAGGAGAGCCCCTTGTCTTTTACCAGTAATCAGTCTTAGAGACCCATAATTTCTGGAGTCATCCCACTGAATTTTCTATAAGGTAAATTGATACTCAGAGATTTTAGCAGACAGATTAATAACACCATTGTGAATATGCACAAGTGTAGCTCAGATCTCCCCAGGTAATGAGCTTTTAAATAACAGGTTTTTTTTTCATGAGTTTACTTTTTTTCTGTTCTGATTCTATGGCTGACTCTTTTTCTGTGTACTATGGGAGCTGTAGGCCAGTTTTTATAGAGCTGTGTCACTTCTTAAACAAAGTTATCTTGCAGAATTCTTAGGTATAACTGATTTATTATGGGTTATTTCTAGGTATTATAGTCTTTCATAACATTTGGAATGATTGTATATGGCCTTCATTAGGGGAAGTATGCAGCACCACGTTTCTGTCCCTTTATTACAGAAGAAAGTGCTAACAATAGTGCAGTCTTTCTGTAGGGTCGGGTGGGGGTGTTTTTCTGAATTCACTACAAATCAGTGTTAAATGGGTACCTTGACTATGCATTTCTGTTATTTAAGATGCTTGGATTTCTTTAATGTTTAATTTAATCTTGATTTAATCTTTCACTCTGAATGTCCCGAATTTGTAACACATTTTTCTCACAATGCATGTACCCATATGTACTTTCAAACATCATTCCCTCCGAATACAGTTGCTTCCTGTTTTTGAAAATTAAGAGTTAAAAATGCCAAAAGCAATAAAATAACTTGATGTAAAGCTTTATTCCAGCCTCCTTGATTTAATCTACTGCTCAGCCTAACTTGGGGGAAAAAAGGCTGATTTCCTATTTCCACTAATTTCACTCTTTCACTATTTTCTTATACCTCATTTGCAAAAGAACTGTATTAATGCTACATATTTTTCTTACCTTCCAGGAGTCAAGTATCAACTTCATCAGACCACAAGGACATCCTTAAAGCTCAAGACCTTTCTGTCATCATCAAAGCATATGTGCTCGTGACATCCTTAACACCCCTACGGGCATTCATTCATTCAACCACCACTGTCTGGCATCCACCCAAGAAGAAGCATTTTACCATAAAGGTGAAACATTTCATTTCCTCAGTCTTCCATCTTTCAGGCAAAGTACATAGACAGAAAACTAGAGAATATCTTTCTTCTCTTTTACCCCTTCTTTATTAGCAGTCCACAGCCTATAGTGAATATTCTCCTAATGTACCGTTTTTATTTCTCAGAACAAGTGGGGTTTACTTCATGAAGCAGGTAAGCCTTGCCCTGTGCACTGGGGGCCTGGGATTTGCATGTCTCCAAGCCCATTTTTATTGGTGACATTTGACAGCAGTTGTGAGTCAGAGTTTTCTCTATAGCACAGCAGTGTAGGTGCTGCCATGCAGTAGCAACTTTTGCTGGGATATTGACAGTGTTGTGGAAAAGGAAAGTAAATATTTAAAACAGCTTATTTAGATTTCTTTTTAGGTGCAGTAAAACAGACTAGAGGAGGGTCAGGGCACTTCTAAATAAGGGGAAGGAAGTACACCATGGATAAAGTGGGCCCCCCATGGTCTCAATTTTATGAAGAAGGATGTTTCATATGTGCCTTAGATTAATTCTGGACATCTCCAAGTGCCTGGTAATACCCCTCTCTCTCCACATCTTGCTTGCTCAGCAGTCCCATGGATTTGCAAATATGTCTTGCCATTCCTTTCTTCTTCTAGCAGGGGTCTGTGCTTGCAACACATCAGCTCTTTGTGAAGAAGCTACAGTTGTGCCGCTGCTTCTTCCCTTTTGAAGAATTAAGGTCACAATGTGACAGTGGTTTCTTGAGGTCACAGATCAGCTCCTGCAGCAGCTGCTAGAGGATGGGTGCACTTTGCCCATGTTGCCTTCTTGGGGTAGGAGCAGGTCTCAGCTTTGGATCAGTCTGAATGTTGTGGTGTCACTGTCAGGACTGTTGATGATGTCAGCCATTTGGTACGTTCTACAGTTTTAGCCCTCACCCAGTGAAGTGCCTAGTTTAAGCTCATTACCTAATTCTAGTCATTGGAGAAACAGACACCTCTAGAGAACAAATCATCCCACTTAATTTAGACACCCGTTTTGGAATGAGTTTTGTGGTGAAAGTGTTTGCTTCCTTCTATGGGCTATGACATTCTTAGAGAACATGCCAAATTCTGGAATGCCAAAATTAGGTGAGCTGAATTTACTTCTCTCTTCCCCCCCGCTATGGAAGCTAGGGAAGCCCACGAAGATATATTACTTTGCCATGTATTTTCGTCCATTTACATTTATGAAGAGTTACGGTCACTCACTTTCAAACCCTGGGATTCAGTTTTGGTTTATGTTTATTAAAATAGCACAATATCCAGCAGCATCACTGTTGCAGCTGAAGTAGGAACTACTTTAAAGGCTAGTAGTCATTAGTAATTGTGATAAGGCTCTGTAAAACAATTCCCACTGAGGGAAGTCTGCTGAACAGGGTGCCAAGCACCATTTACAGAGCACTTTGGCAGCTGAAGAAGCAATAAAAATGATAGATGGAAGCAGCAGCGCATCTACAGTGGTTCCAATCTGTTTACTGTTGTTGTGGTGTTATGCCTGCCATAGCTTTAGACAAACTCATCAAAATTGTCAAAAAGACACAAAAGATAGGCACCATTAGTGAAAGAAAGCACATTTGTAGAGATGCAGAGTTTGAAATGAAAATTAACAAAATGATGGAAGATGGGGTGTGTAAGGCTGCCTCTCTGCACAGTGTGCCCTGTAAGTACAGAAGGGGGCAGGAAGCTGCCAGGAGAAGTGAGATGGTGAGAATTCATAGAGTGGCCAGAAAGCACTACTAGGAAAATCACACAGAGGGTCTGTGCTTGATGCAGAGGCAACAGGCAGGTCACCCATCAGAAAATACTTGGGAGAAGGTGTGAATTCAACCACTGATATCCTTTGTTAAGAGATTTTGTCGAGTTTCTCAAAAACTTCATGGAGCCCTCCATCACTTGCCAGTGAGACATACAGTGCCAGCGGAGCCATCTCTCCCAAGTAGCCAGTGGAGCACTGCATGCTTGTACCAGCCAAGGAGCCTGGTCCAGAAAGATCCTAAGCTTCAAGTTTCTGCCCGCTCTATTGTGTAGGATGGATATTGTCACATTTTAAAGCTTCAACCTGTTGATAGTCTGTACAGACAGGACCTCCAAGACCTGTTTTTCCACTGATTGAGAGAATACCCATCGGGGACTCAACATGCCTAGAGGGGAGACTTTGGTCTGGAAAAATTTGTCAGTGTTTTTCCCCAAGAGCAGCTGACTGAGTTTTGTTTTTTATTTTTTTAATGAAGAGATGAGAATCATTTTGATTATCTGCTTTTGGTAATGTTAGACCATAATTTAGAGAACTCCTCAGTGTGTATAGACCTCTGGTCAGGACATTTTTTTCTCATACCAGTATAATTGCAACATTTTTAATTAGAAATTCATCCATATTTGTGGTCAACTTAGTTTTGCTGTCACAAACTCAGTATGTTAAGTATGTTTAAAATTTGATCTCCCATGTACAACAATGCCTTATGGTTGCTAGGAGTTACTAGAATGTTGCATTTATGAAGGAGAGCTTTTTTTTAAAAAACCTGGAGGTGGGGTAGCTATATGGTATCAGTGATTAGGAGAAACTGTGTAAAGAAAAAACAAGAGTTTCATTAACTAAATAATACTGCATTTCCCACTGCCTTTTTGTTAATAAACTATTGTAAAAGATTTTTGCAATGCATATTTGCTTTTTATAGTCCTAGTGGCATGGCTTCGGAATGATTCTTTGAATAAGCATTGCTCAAATGGCAGTTCAGGAAGAGTTCAAGTGTGTTTTGCTCACCAGCTGCCAGTTTTTTTCTGGATTATACATATTTTAGTATTTCATTTCAGAAAGCAAAAGAAGGTAAATCCTGAGCTGGCATGAGGATTTTGTGTGCAGTCAAGGGGTAACAAAAAGTGCGACTCCAGATTTGAGCCCAGCATGGGAAGATGCAAGAGATGCAGGGGAGAGAATGGCTTTCTGCCACACAGATGTTTAGATGTGAGGCTTGTGTAAGAGGCCTATTTCTTTGAGGAGAGTTGGAAAGCACTTTTTTAGACCGTGTGTTGAAAAATAATTAATAAAATAGAAGCTTTTTATTTTGCATATTGTACCAATTAAGGGAAGGGTCTCTGTCAATGTATGCAATAATTCCTTTTGTGTTAATTGACATTATTCATGTGTATTGAGAAGAATGCTGACCCCTGAATAATATTCTATTTTGTAGAAGCCAGTGTGCAAACCAGTAATTTATGATTAATTATTTCAAGTCTTAACACACTGCGACCTGCTTCCTTTGCACTGCCATTAACCTTTTCCAATCTGATCCCAGTTCTGTATGAAGGGATGCACTTTTGGAGACAGAAGTACCACATCCTGCATCATCATGGAAGGCTCTTCTGTGCTGTCAGCAACTTCCCATGGCCCCTTCTAAGGCTCATCATCCTTTTGCTCATCCAAAATAGACAGGTGCCTCCTGGACTTGAACTCCTTGACGGGTGTTTTTGCATAATCCTTGATGCTCTCAGATGAAACTCTGTTCTTAAGTAATTTTCCAGTTGTGAAGTATAATTTATTACAGCAGTTTGCTGCTAAGCTTGCTGTAGTGTGAGTCACTATAACTGTCGCTGAAACTCTCCCTGTGTATTAAGCATAAGCAAACTTGAGTAAAGAAATGTTTAATTTTTTTCTACTTAATATACATGCGAATAAAAATGGACCCTCACCTATACAGGAAATCCATCTTTTAATATGACGTGGCGGTCTGGCTCAGAGCCGAGCATGGTGGAAATTAGGTTGCAGTATTGCCCTCAAGTGGCCGGTTTTGATACTACTTGAAGCATTAGCCACGTATTTAAAGTGAGATAGAATGCAAACATACACACAGATAAAGAGCAACATGCTTGCAAACAGCAGAAAGGCTTGGGATTTTTTTCCCTTTGTTTTATGTTTGGTTTTTTGTGTTTTTTTTTTTTTTTTAATTTAATATTGTTTCCCTGTCACCATCAATTCTTAATTAGATTGCAGGGTTATTTGGGACTGAAATTAAATTTGTTCATTAGGTTCAGATAGAATGCTGTAATGCTCTTCTTTCTGGGAGACTGAGTGTAATATAAATGCCATCTCTACTTTCTTTCCTCATGGTATCTAGAGCCCTATAATTTCTCTTTTCACTGATACAAGAACAGAAGCCTATCTGGACTGGGGGAGATCAAAGACATGCTTTGTCTGACACTGATTTGTGGCAGCAGCCAGGCAAGAGAGCATCACGAAACAGTGCAACAGGACACACATAAAGTGGTGGTGGTCCCTAGGCGGACTATATCTATTTCTGATAACCTGCAGGGTTAGAAACACAAAACTGGAAGTAGAATATATGTCTTGATGTTTAATAAGCTCCAGTGGGCTCTTATGCATGCAATTCTAGACTAGATTTTTAAATTCATGAATGCTTTCAGTCTTACCAAAGTCTTCAAAGAAATGATACTGTACAGATTATTTACATGTTGCTTGAGAAAGCATATCTGTTTGCTTTAAAACCTCAGCAAAGTCAAATAGGACTTGATTTCATATCCTTAATTCTTGTCTTAAAAGAAAGAATAAGAAATTCTTCCTTCTTTGTCTTCTTCATCTGTGTCAACCTGTCATGCGGTGCACAAATAAAATTCTTTCTGGAGTTCTTTTTTGCTTTTCTCATTCTGAACATCCCTATTTAGCTAAGTAAGAGCTCAGACTGATTGTTCTCTACAACATGTGGATATGTCACAAGTTTTTACACTGTTATCTTGGTCCTTAGCTCTCTGGGTTTTTTTCTAGTTCACACATCCTCTTGCTTTGGCTGTTTAATCCAGTCAGCTCTGTAAGCATGCCCTTCTGTGGCTTCCAGCGTTCCTAGACCTGCCTCCTATTACCCTGATTCTTCTCATCTTTCCTTTTTTTGATTTCCAGCTTCCCTTAGTCAAGCTGATACGCTTTTGGTTCTCACAGCAACCTGCGAAATGCTGTTAGTAAATCAGCTTTAATTCCCCACTAAGAAGTCAGTGCTGAGTTGCGAAACCATTCTTACTTCACTCTCAGTCAAAAGGCCTAATTTCATGGTTGCTGAAGCTGGTGAGTGGCTTTTTGCTTTTGGACTTAGTCTTAAGAGCAAGGAGCTTTAGAGGAAAGAAACCCTAATCAGATGGCCTTTTCTTCACCATGTAATTAAGTTACGAAAGTGTTAAGGGGCAAAATGTTGGGGTTTTTTGTGAACAATTTTTTTTGTGAACAATTTAATTTCATATTTTTAAACATCTTACGTAATGACAAATCTATACAGAGGTGGGAAATTACCTGTAAAAAATAGTTGAATACTAATGTGATTTCCCTTTCATCAAGTGCCATGTTAGAGCTGCAGAGAAAGGGCACATCATAACAATAAGTCAGGAGTGGAATTAACAGATCTACCTGAAGCTAATGCTATAAACTTATGATAAATTACTGAACTGTTTTCTCTGTGTTTTATTCTGGAAACATTGGTTCATGGGTACATTTTTGTCCCATTACTTGTCCTTTGAGTATTTCTATATACTCCAATCAGTGGAAAGGTCCACTTGTGCTAGCAGAAAATATAGAAAATAGCTTCATTGGTAAGTATGTTTGCTCCTGGCCTTCTGTGTGGAATTAGTTTTCATTCTTGCAGACATGTTAGATAGTTAGACACTTTGATACATATAATCAAATTCTTATTTGTGTGTAAAACATATTTTTGTACCTACGAACAGCTACTTATGCCCGAAAGTACTTGGACCTGGTGAAGAAACTGCACCAAAGAAACATCCAGTAAGAAGAATAAATGTACAAAAGTGGACTGAGACAATAGAGCCTATGTTGAAAGTTTTTAGAAATTAATGGAATTTATTCAAGCTATTTTCAAGAAGAGGCAGTTACTGTTAGTCTTTGAGACCCTGCAGATCCAGATGATCAGAAAGCATGCAACAGCTCCAGTGCATAGCAGAACAATCTGGAGCGGATGCGCTTTGCTGCTTCAAAAAGGATCATTTCTTGAAACCAAAGGTCATGCTTTCAATTCCTCAGACATAAACCTTACTTTCAACTCTTATCCTGGTAACTTTGTCCGCCATGTCATTTTGAAGGCTACTACTAGGAACCAGTAAGGTCTTTCAAAATGATTGATACAAATACTGTAAAGTAGGATGCTCTAAACTCCGGAATGTAAACCTCAAAAGTGCATTGAATTCCTCAGTAGCCACAGTGGTTTCTTTTCTTCTACCTTCTTGCCTCTGAGGTAGGTTCAGAGCTCATCTATGCCTCCTAAGGGGAGTTACTGTTACAGAAAAAAAAGTAGGAGTTCAAATTGTTTGACCAAACCCAGAAGTGTCTAACTGATGATATACAATCAACTGGCAACCGATAGTTATAACATACCTTCTAACAGTTTCAGTAACAGAAGAGATAAATCATGATACCAGACACTTGAAACACTTCAATGAACATTGCACATTTCTAAACATCCTTCTGTAAATACCCTCTGAAACTCTAGTGACATCTGCTCATTCACCATGTTTATCCAGCCTCTATCTCACAGGGAACACAGGTTACAAACACAGTCCTGCTGCCCTGCGATGCAGCTTCCCTTCTTTTTCTTTCTTTTCCCTTCCCTCTGCTTGGAGAAGTGGGGGCCCCTGCTCTGTGTGTGCCCATTTCACACGTACCCACAAAGGACCTGTGCCCATCCTTAAATACTAGTAGGCCCTGAAGTCTAGGCAGAAGCTATGGTGCCAGCAGGCTGACTTCTGGCAGTGCCTGACCAGGTTTTGGCTGCTGCTTACTCTACCCAAAATCTCTCCCCTGCTGCAAATTTTCATGCTGCTTTTCTATTATTCCCCAAGCTGACTACTTCTTTGTTTCAAAAGTCACTTTGCAATTTCCTGGTTACTGTTTAACCTTGCTGATGGTTGCATTCCTCTTTATCATGGTAAGTTTGGTCAAACATCATCCCAGACGCTTCTGCATATTCCAGGCACACAGGTGGTGTTGTCTTTGGGCAGGCTGTATGAGCACCCCAGTGATAGATCTCCTACCTGTCTTCAGTGTCTCACTTGGATTCCCCAGGAGAACCAAACAATTTCAGATTGCAATTAATGTCACTGTTTTGAGACATCTGCCTTAGGATGGCATAAATTACGCTCTTCAAGCACCTGTGTACTGCAGTGAGGTGTAAAAGGAGTTTAGATGTTTAGCTTGTACATAGACATAAGGCATGTAGTCTTGTAGCATGGGATTCCTCTACAGTATTGGCACCTGAGTGGGTAGTCTTCATGTGAGCTGTGTCTCTGAACACCTGTTACAATCAACAGAGATCTGTTACAATCAGTGCAGTCAGTGAAGGAAGGTGTTCTAAGTTAGCATTTATTGCCATTCCCAATGTTAGTTCAGGAATATCTTTCTTGTTTGTTTCATCAGGAGGCAAGATTGTCTAGGATTGAGCAGAAGGCAATGTCAGAAAGATCACTACAGTTTAGTTTTATACTCTTTCCCAGGGCAATCCTCAGCTGACCATTCAGCTGTCTCCCCCAGGCTGCCCCAGCATCTCTCCTGAGAAATTAATTTGCAGAAAAATTGCCCAAGGAAAATCTTGAGGGAATTACTAAAGCCGTCATAGCATCCAGGCCTGTGAGTGCCACACTCTTCCGCTCCTCCCTCAGGCGCCATGACTCTGTGCATGAAGCCTGCAAATCAGAATTCCTTTGTCAATTAAATCGCATTTTTTCAATGTGTCAGACCTTTACCTGATGATTCAGTGTATTTTTGAGGAGCCAGAGGGATCCGTGTCATTGAGATGATAAGTCTAATTTTAATGACTGCAGATTTTAAAAACTGGATGTCAAAATGGGTAAAGAAAAAGCATCATAAAAGTAATGCTGAGTTGGCCTTTTTTTTTTCCCAGTGGCTTTTCCTAAAGCAAAAAAGAAGTTACTGGAGAGTGAAAGGTCAATGAATTTAAATTAATCTAAAGAGTATTTCTAGTTCATTCTGCCTCTGCAGAAAATGTGTGCCTGATCCATGTAACTTGACTGCATTTGCACACTTCTGTAAGGCATTACATAAACATTTGGAACATACCTCCAACTGTATGAGTCCAGCATTTGGGTGAACACCTTCAGGCTTCTGAGAAGTCTTGCACTTCTGTATATAATGGTGTCATTGTATAAAATATATGTTCATGTCCACGTAAAGTCTTACAGCCTACTAAAATTTAATCCCTATCCCTCTGCTTAAAAATTTGCCAGCCAGAAGTCAGCTTTCTCCCAGAATGGATTCCTGTAATTGCCAGCAGTATTTCCTACTCTGTCCTCTTTAAATTGTTCAATGCTTCTGTTAATCACACTCTATCAATGGTGAGGTTGCATTTTGCTGGACAGGCAGTCTGTTTCCTCTGAAAGTGAGAGGATCAGCATCAGTGGTGGTCAGTTGAAGAAACCTTCAGCTCTTTGGTCTTTTGCAGTTGAACACAGATACTTCTATACTTTTATTCACTCAGAAGAACCTGAGGTTGCTGCAGATTTTCACACTTTATCACCCTTAATCTATACACTTTAGATTTTTCCTATCTGTTGCTGTAAATCCTGTAGAATCTCTTGGAGCCAAACCTAATCTGAACTTCTTTAAATAGGATTTTTTTTATGATTTGGAATTTAACCTGAAGTATTCAGCTCATCTCCATTGGTCCTGAACCAGCCTGACTAAATATTTATTTTCAGCCATTGTCTTAGAATAAACATTGGTCTAAAACCTGATATCCTCCAATGAGAACCTGTTGAGCAATGTTTCTTTTCTAGGCTGGCTAAAGAGAGCTGTAACTAAATTGCAGTTTCTTGGAGATGCCAGATTTATTTTAATGCCTGTTCTGACTTGACTATTACAGCCAACAGCATGCTCTGAGTACCAGTAGGGCAAACCAGCCTGTCTTTCATCAGTTGTTACTAGAAATGTATGCATTATGTATCCTTTGTGTTAAAGTGCTTGGGAATTGATTGATGGTGAGGGAGGAAATGAGCTAATGGTGCTCTTGCCTTTCCTTCCACTAATCCCCATCTCTCCTTATAAAACTCTGCAACTCCTTATGTTCCCTGTGCAGCAAAACAGCACATCTTCTCACTTAGTCCTTCAATACCCACTGGAGATTTAGGAAGTTAGAGAAAAGGTACAAGCCAGAGTAGCAGAAATATAAGTTGTGTGCAGAATGTGGCAGAGGAGCTGGAAATAATTGCAGTAGAGAAATTCCCAGAAATAATCACAGAATTTTCCCTTCTTAATGTTAATACAAAATGTGTTCTTCATGTACTTTATATGCTTTATTTCTGAAGATAGTATTTTTTTGCTATGTAAAAGTGTCTCTTTGGTAATATAGTACTACTAAATTATCTAACAATTTTACATAGTTCAGACCTTAATTGGCTTCTGTGCTATATGATAACTCTAATGGAAATATGGTTCAAAGGCAGCCCCTTTCTTAGTACAGGGGACTCTGATATACAAAACCTGCCTGTGTTCCACTCTTCACTGGGTCTCTACATTGCTCTGGTTGTTTCACTGGATCTCTATCTGAAGTGATGATGGGGTAAATTTGCATGAGAGATGAAAGCACCTGAGGACAGTGCTGTGCAGGCCAGTAAATACGCCATTGGGAGGATTCATGAGTCTGAAAACCGCAGAATATGTAGAGTTCGGTCAAAACACAGGCTGCAGTGGCTGATCATTCTTCTGACATCTTTCTTCTATATTCTGTTTGAAGCTTGTTGACCAGGGGTAAGGATTTGTAGTCAAGGTCAAGTGAGATAGCCCTTGGCACTGTATGTTGAGAAAAGAGAAGGCTTTTACTTAGAGTGTGCTATTACCCACTGATGAAGATACAAGCATTTGTGAGTTTGTTTGCCTAGAACCAGTGACAGCAAAAGGTTTTATCAAAGTAAGCTTAGATTCTGAGCAATATTTTTTAAAACCATTAATACAGATTTTGTTTCTGATACACTTACTTGTAAATGAAAAGTCATTCTCTATTAGTATGCTGTGTGGAGCTTTTCATTCCACTTTATTGTACAAATGAATAAGAACTGAAGTTGATATTCTGAGGCAATTTTTATTTCTTTCAGCCTTTTAATTTATGATTTTAAGCACTTATTTACTGTAAATGCTCAAAAATATATGTATTCTCTTTGACAGCTGCAAAGATTTTTTGAGATATTCTTCAGAAACAGTTCTCCCCAGCAAGCCTTCAGCAACATGAAGGAGGCTATAAACAAACTTCTACTTATAACTGAGGTCTTCAGCAAGTCATCTGCCTCAGGACCAAATTCTTTCAATCAGTAAGTGACTTGCAGTAGTCATTGTAATGCTAGTGTCAAGATAGCTCCTTAGAACAGAATAAAAATCGCAGAGGATGCAAGTTTCTTAAAATAAAAAATTCCCATCTATTTCATACTTCTTGATAAAGTAAAGACATGCTGCATTTAAGGAGTACAAGTCTTCAATATCCACAGTGTTTCTAGTTTGTGAAAAGGTTTTGATGAATACTTAGGACCAGATGCTGTCCTAATGAAGTGTATCAGGCACACAAATAAACAGAAATCACTCAGAATTGGGCTAGTCCTAACATATATAAAGCTGTATTTCCTTTCAGTGAGCATTCTGTCATATGTCAAATATTTAATGCTAGAGTAGCGCAGATTGTTCAGAGTTGGCTCTGGCAGGCAATCTGAACAAGAGACACTGTAAAACACTTTATGAAATTTACATTATGAAATATACCTAGGCTCCAACAATCATATTTCTGTGTGTAGTCACCTCTGTTAGTGTTATGTCTTCCACATAAATCAACCTTTATTATGTAGTATTTTTACTAAATGAAATTAATATTTGTTCTATATATGTTACGTCCCATCCCTGACATTTTTATGATAAGTACTAAATAAGTTACTGTTTATTACATTTATGTGTTTTATAAAGCTATTTTGAGAACCAGGTGTTTTAGTAGAAGTAATGTAAAGCTCATTATTTGACTTACACAAGTTGGGAATAAAGCTTATATTGTGAGTGGAGAGGGTAGAAAGGAGAGGAGGAGTGTAATGTGGATGAAGCTGTTTTGACAGTGGTCCAGACTCTCTTTTTTACCAATGAAATGGACTCTCTTGTTTGCGTAACACAAGGCTTGCTTATAACTCCTGGCTCATGCCTCCAAACATCCCCATAGCTGCAGCAGAGCTCTTCAGCTTCAGTGAGCCTGGAGCCTTTCACCATCTCTTGCCTTCCAGATGTCTTCAAAGCTTTTGCTGGGCCTCATTCATTCTCTTCAAAAGACATTTCTTCCTTCAGCATAATTCACCTCCCTCTCTGTCAAGCATTAAAAACACTTTTATGTAGCACTATTTTCATCACCTCACAATCTGACTCCTTCCATGTTTAATGCTGATGGCTTTTCTTATAAATTTATTTAGTCTGTATCACATGTTGTCTCTTGACCTAAGTGTGCATGTTTTCTTACATGTGTTCCCTGGACCTGTGTGTGTATGGAATTTTACTTTGTATAGGGACATGGGTCAGTGGTGGACTTGGCACTGCTAGGTTTATGATTGGACACAATGATCTTAAAGGTCTTTTCCAACCTAAATTATTCTATGATTCTGTATTTCACAACAGTACCTTACCTCACTGAAACGGATTTCTTCTATATTGTATTTCAGATGCAGCCAGTGTTTTCAAATGCTAACCTTTGACATTGGATTTGGCATGTCCATACACCCAGTAGTTCTTAAGGTGAGAAAACTGCACAAATTATTGCTTGACTCAAAAAAATTACACCAAGAAGAACACAGGAGGAAACTCTCTTTGATAGGTACTCTCAAATCTCTCAGAAATGTACCAATACTTTATTATTCATTTTGGCTGATTGTGGAGAGTTGCTGTAGAAGAAACCAGTTTTTAAGAGTCAGAGTTCCTGTGATGAAGTTCACCACACCATCAAAATGTGCAAACTCTTCAGTTTACATTAAAAGACTAGCTATTACCCCGAATGAATATCAGTGAAACAAAATCCACAGGAAGCATTGCATGAAAGTGGAGTTAGGTTTTAAATGTGACAGAACAAAGATGAAGGGAGGAAGTGAAAAAACCACAAATAGCTTTTAATAAAAATTAAAGTTCTCCATAAATTGGATTGTATTTCTTCATTTCATTATCTGCTTTGACCTCCACTGTGCTGCCTTCTTCCTGGATGATCCACAAGGCCCTTAAAACCAGGGAAGTCAGAGCTGTGCCAGTTTTTGTACCACTCCTGCCTCAGAACAGCCTGTCCTGAAACAAATACTCTGCTGCTTTCCAGCTGTTCTCATTACCTCACATATACACATGAATATGTTTATGCCTAGGTATATAAAATTTTTCTTCATATTTTTGATAGAGAAATATTAACCAAAGTTAGTTAATATATCCCCACTTAAAATCTGTTCCACTGTTTAGTAACAACTGTGCAATAAATCTCTCCATCCTTCAGAAAAAAATCCTTTAAATACACAGGAAAAATGCATGCATGAAAGGAATTTTGCGCAATTTAGAAAGCCCAGGAAGACAATATCCTTAATTAGTCTGAGAGGACTTAGCTAGTCTAAGTGTGGTATGTCAGAACATTCCAATAATTGTATACCAGGCTGTAAAAAAATTATCCCAGAAGTGCTTAAAAAATGAAACATAAAACATAATGTTTACCTGTCTGTATAGAAGTTTCAACCATTAGCTGTTATCCATAAATTTACAGTAAATCAGTAGGATTTAGTAATTTCTTATGAAAAACCAAATTGCTCTAATAAATAGCAGTTGATAATCAATGCAACATTGAATTTGAATATTATCACTTGGAAACTTTAGTATGCACACAAAATATTCATGCTGATGCTATATTTGTGCTTATGCTAAAATAATGATTTAGTCATATTTTATAACCACAAATTTGTTCACTGTTTATATATTGTAAAAATTATGCTTTCATCTATAGTAACAGATTAACCCTGTATTAACCCTAAACACATGAGTTTTGCAAGGGATATGTTAACATATAATCTGACATTTTATTTTTTAAATCAAATTTCAAATCAAACATAAAAAAAATGCTTTCACATGTGTCTGCAATACTGAACTCTGTCCACTGGAGGGCACTTTTCCAAGCGGTATGGAGTTGCGGCATGGAGTTGCGGCAGAAAATGTGGCACAGCATTTGATGTTTTATAATACTGTCAGTTTGTGTTATTATTACCTTTCTTTTTTAAGTTCCAGTTTAGTATTTATTTCTATGAGAAGAATGGACTTGTTATTCAAGCTATAAATTCTTATATTATTTTCCACAGGTGCATGAAAACTTTGACTTTCACGATGAGAATGAATTGACTATTCAGGACCAAATTTCCAAAGAACTTCTTTTTGAAGATACGTTTAAATTTATCTTATCTAATGAATCCTCAACATCCAGTTTCATAGAAGCTTTGCAAAAAATATATGGATCATCTGTGAGCAAGGTAGTTCATTCCTACTTTTTTTTATTATTAAGTATTTGAAAATATTTAGTTTTAAATTGTATGCTTCTGAAATTGTTGGTGCAAGCATATAGAATGAAGGATTTATTTAATCAAAACTTTATTTTATTGTATTGTATAAATATAAACTGTAGAATTAATAAAACTGTAATTATATTGAACAACTGATTTTTCTTTAGTAAAAATTCTACTCTCAAATTATGTAATTTTCCAAAATACTGTGCTTGAAAGATAAATTTAAAGCTTTAACAAAGTAATTTTCCCGATATTTTTTTTAATGGTCTTTTTTAATATAAAGATTTGTCCGTTTTCACAATTTCATCCAGAATTGATTAACTCGTGCGTGGAGATCGATGAACATCAGAATTAAATTTTGTTTCTTTCAACTTTGTGCCTTATTCTCAATGCAAGATCCAGTTCCAATATTTTTTTTGCATTTATAGAATCTGTATAAATTTTGCTTCACTAGTGAGAACCATTTCTGACAAGCTGAGATCTCATTTAGCAGTATTTCTCTCAGCCTGAGCACTTTTAAGGATGCATTTCTGAGGAGTCCCCTGCTTGAAAGACTTACAGGCACTAAATTATCCAGGCAACTTCTGCTTCTCAGACAGATGTGGCTAAAACAGGGTCATGGGTTCTAAATGTATGACAGAATAAAGTAGAAAGCTGCAGATACACAGACGTGTAGTGATATGATTACCCAGTCCGTGTTCCAGAGACCCGTAGTTTAGTTTCTATGGGTTTGTTTCTACACAAAGCTAATGCACAGTCTGCTTTATTCTAGACTGAAAGGATGAGCTATCAAAGAGCTGGCTGGCTGAGGCTAGGGCTAGTCGAGAGCTGCTGTAACTTGTTCCTGTGATCAGTGAAGGGATTGGGGCCTAATGAAAGCACACTGCTTTCCATGTGATTTCACCAGTCTGCTGCCCTTTCCTTCACAGGGTGGAACATACAACAGAGAAGATGAGCAATGTTTCTCTTTAGAAGAGATAAATTCAATGATTACTTTCATAAAGGAGCTGAAGAGTCTTGGACAATTTGAGCTGGTAAAATGGCATGGAGTTGCTTTTACTGGATGTATGTTTTATGGAAATCTCGTAACATTTCTCCTTCCTTACCATTCTCTGCTGTCTCTGGCATATGTAATTAGGCTGGATGGGCAGGGAATCAAGTAGATAGAGGTAACACTGATTTTATTTTGGTGGATCATTTGAATTTAATTTGAAAGAGATAAAGAAATACAACAGAGAATTTGAGTTGATGTCCCACTGAAAAAAACAGTTAAAGCAGAAACAGAGACCAGAAAATGGAAGGAAAGGAAAAGAAGGAAAGCAATGTAAATGACTAATGAGGTGGTAAGAAATAGAATGATAACAAAGCAAAGCAGGAGTGAGTGGAAGGACTAGAGAAAGTACAACACTGAGATCATGACCAGAGAGTAGATATAGATGAAAAAGTGGGGGGGAAAAAACCAAAACAGGTGAAATATGTTTCCTTCTTCATACTTTGAGTTCATTTTTGGAGAAGAACACAGATGAAAGAATAACACTCAGTGTCTGTGAATAAGCATAGTTAAGGAGGGAAATGATGAGTACTGGGAAAATAAAGGATCTGCAACTGCATCTGTTGTTCAGAAAGTCTGCATGGTGTCAGGATTTCTATGAGACTTCCTGGATGAGTATTAGGGATGGAGACTGGTGACACTTTCTGAAGAAGCATTGAGTGTAATAGATCTGGAATTCACAGAATCGTCTGAGTTGGAAGGGGCTCAGAAGGATCATCAAGTCCAAATCCTAAGTGAATGGCCAATACAGGGGTTGAACCTGTAACCTTGGCATTATTAGCTCCATGCTCTGACCAACTGAGCTAACCTCAGGGTCAGTTCAGAGGCAAAAGAGATCAACTTCCACATCAGTACTGGAAATCCTGATTTGCAAGGCTGGGCATGGCAGTAATTTTGTAAGCATGTGGGAAAGAGCATTGATATATAACCAGCCCTATGCTGTATATACTGTCTTCTGATCATTTCTCATGTCTTTTCACTCTATAAATATCATACGGTGTTGTCTCTAATCAGTGTCTCTCTTCTCAGCTTTTTCCTTCTTCTGCACCCAAGATCCAAACGTTGCTGCGTGACCTTTATCGAATGGTAGACCCGGTGGAGCGTCTTAGTTCAGTCCTGACTGTGCATTGGTTGCTTTCCAGTTTACTTCAGCAATTCCAGTTCATGAATAAAGAGGCACATACAAATCTTTTGGAGTGGTAAGATAACTATTATATATGTTGAGGGTAGTTTCTCGAGCTATAAAATTGCAATATCCCCAGTGAGCATCATAAAACTTAATCCTTCAGTAGATGTAGGTGGACTTGCAATCCTTGGCATAAAGGTCTGTCATCCTACATGGAGCCCTGTTGGCCATTCTGGCGCTGAAACTGTAGCTACGTTTATAAATAGAACAGGTTTTGCTTCTCTGTCTAATATGAAGGACTCGGGATTGAAAATTAATAGGAACTACTGTAAAATTTTTTTAAGAAAGATTAATTAGGTAGGTTGTTTTCTAAACGACTGTAAACTCTGATTTAGGAGTGTTTCCCAGGGTTAAGACAGTCTTAATTTATGTACCAATTAAAAGCAGAACTGTAAAGAAAATACAAAACTTCAGATGAAGATTTTTCCAGAAGAATTAATAATTTTGATTGTCCCCAAATTTTCTGTCCAACAAAAGACAGGTCAGAGAGCATAATACTCTGAGAACATCATTTTAACTGTTTGTGAAAAGATGGAAGAAATACCGTAATGACAAGGGTAGATGCATTGAACTTTTGGCAAGAAGTTTTAACTTTCATAAGTAGAGAAAGAGGAAAGGAAGGACAGAATGAGGGAGGGTGGAAGGGTGGAAGGAAGGGTGGAAGGAAAGGTGGAAAGAAGGGTGGGTGGAAGGGTGGAAGGAAGCGTGGAAGGAAGGAAGGGTGGAAGGGTGGAAGGGTGGAAGGAAGGGAGGAAGGGTGGAAGGAAGGGAGGAAGGGTGGAAGGAAGGAAGG